>MU383873.1:0-329372 GCA_022495065.1 Xylaria telfairii
ATATAAAAATTAAATGTTTTATTTTTTAATTTTATTAATTTTAAAGGCTTTTTATAATATTTTATAAACTTTATATTTGTTATAAATACTAGATTTTTACTTTAATATAAATAGCAAGGACATTAGCCACGTTATATAAACTATATTTTATATTATATAAATAGCTTTAAAAACAATAGCTTTATTAAATTAGTTCTTTTTTTTCTTTAAGTTATTATTTTTTACTTTAAAGGTTTAATATAGCTGATTTCGCTGCTTTTTTGTTGCTGTTTCGCCCTTATACTTAGTTAGTTTAAGTGTATTATTAATAATAATTAATAATAACTTTTTTTTTTTACGGCTATTTATAACCGCGATGCTTTTAGTTATATGTTGTATTAAAAGAAAAGCTAGCGTTTTATTAAACACTTAGTTTAAAATTGCTGTTTTTTAAAAGTAAATTAAACTAGTAAAATAGTTTAATAATTTAAAAAAATAACTAGTTAACTTATAAAGCGCTTTTATTTTAAAATGTTGCTAAAATGTTAATAATTTAAACTTAAAATATAACATTAATTTAAAACGTTTAATTAAGTTTTTTTTTTTTTTTTTATTTTTTATTAGCGGGATAAATAGTTAGTAGATTTATAAAAAGTTTTTAAAAGTACTTTTTATAAATATTAAAAAAATTATAAATATATTAATTTTATAGTTTTTAAAATAAATAACTAGTGTTAACTTTTTTAAAACTAAAGAATTAAACGAACTAAAAATAAAGATTTTATAAAAACAGCTTAAATTTAAAATAATTAAGATTAATTTGTTTTATAAACTATTTTTATTATTAAAAATATAAGCTATAAAAAAACTTATATTATAAAACGCTTAAAAAAAGCTTATTAAAAAAAAGGTTAATATTTTTAAAATTTTAATAATTATTTATAATCTTTAAAAGATTAGGATAAATAAAAATTATAAGCGGTAAGTATATAATTTTATTATATAAAGCTTATAAAATATTTTTAAAATAAATTTAAAAAAATTTTAACCTTATTTATTATTTATAAAAAAATAGTTTAATTAGTTATATATTATTATAAATTTATTAACTTTAATAATAATAAATTATAGCTGGTTTATTTATAAAATATTTTTATATTAAAATAAAAAAAATTTAATTATTATATATTACTTATAAAAAATATTATTAAATAAGATTTTAAACTATTAATACTTTTGCTAAATAATATTTATTATAATAAATATAAAGAGATTATATGTAATAAACGTTATAAAAGTAAGACTTATTAAAGGTTTAAGTGTTTAAATAAAGTTAAGCTTTAAGTTGTTTAAGTAGTTTATATATAGCTTGTATTATTTTTGTTTTATATTTATACTAAGGGTGTTATAAAGGTTTTTAAAGCTGCGGTTTAAAAAAAAAGTTGCTGTTTATTTTTTTTCTGTAAAAAGCTGTTTATTTTTATAAATATACGCTCCTTAGTTAAATCTTATACGTAAAAAGGTTGTTTTTTTTTTATAGTTTTATTTATAAAAAAGTTGTCCTTTTTTTATAATTTATTTAGTTTAGTATTTAAAAAAGCTGTTATTTTTTATAAATAGTTAGTTTATATATTTTATTATTTTGTTTTATTTTTAAATATATTATAAGCTTTTATTAAGAATATTTTATTAATAAATTAATAATAGTTAATTTTTTAAATTATTTAGCTTATAGTTAAACTTATAACGTTTAATTAAATAATTATTAAATTTATTTTTATAAAGTAGTTATAGTTTATTTAAATTAAAAAATTATTATTTTATAAGCTTAATTAAATGTTTTATATTTTAGTTTATAAGCTTTATTATAATTAAACTAATAAAGTTAAATTAGTTTTAAAATAATAATAAATTTAACCTGATTTATATATAAATTAATTGTTTTATAAAATATTCTACTATGTGTTTGTTAATAAATAATATTAGGCCTTAAAAAGCTTTTTTTTGTTTTTAGTTAATAAATCATGGTTAATTTAATTAAAAAAAAAAATAGTTGTTATAAATACTAGATTTTTACCTTAATATAAATAGCAAGGATACTAGCTACGTTATATAAACTATATTTTATATTATATAAATAGCTTTAAAGACGGTAGCTTTGTTAAATTAGTTCTTTTTTTTTTTTAAGTTATTATTTTTTACCTTAAGGGTTTAATATAGCTAATTTCGCCGCTTTTTCGTTGTTGTTTCGCCCTTGTACTTAGCTAGTTTAAGTATACTGTTAGTAATAATATTAAGCTTGTTTTTTTTAATAGCTTTAATATATTTTTAAATTAAAAAATATAATATATTAATATATTTAATAATATTTTAAAAAAAAAAAGTTTTTATTTATTTATTAATAAAATAAATAACTTTTAATAAATATTATAAAAATTAATGTTTATATATTTAAATTTATAAAAACATTAATTTATTTTATATAAACTTTATAAAATTATTTATGTTTATAATATTTTTTTATATAATTTAATATTGTTTTAATTAAATTAAATAAAATACTAGTAAAAAATAATTAAAGATTAGTGGTAAAAAGTACCATGGGTAGTAAAGTAAGTAAATTCATGATCTCCGAAAAAGATCAGCGAAGACAATCGCCGAAGGCGATTGCCTTAAGTACCCAAGGTTAAGTGGGGCATAGTGGTCGCTGCGCGTAGCGTAGCTCCACCCCTTAACACTTTGTGTTAATTAGTTTAAGTTAAAAATTAATATAATTTTAATAAAAAACATTAATAAATTTTATTAGTTATTAATTATAAGTTAATTTAAATTAAACAAATAATTTAAATTTTACATGTTTATTTTATATTAATAAAAAAAGCTTTTAAAAGTAAATTTATTAATAAACTTATAAAAACTAGCTAAAAACCTTTAATTTTAATAATTATATATATGTTATAATTAGCTAATACCCCTGGTAATACCCTGGTTTTTGTATTGAACTAATAATTTAGATGCTAGAGGAGGTATATTTAAAGCTATAGTTGATTCTTTATTAGTAAACTGACTAATAGATAGGCTGCAGATACTTTAAGAGTTCGAGGGGGTTCCGGATATAAACTTCTCAAGCTTCGCCTTCCCTCGCACTGAATTGTCATTGCCAATACGTGCTTGGGAAAGCAAAGCTTTCCAACAAGCAATTTCTAAACCTGACTCCTTAATTTCGACTGCTAATATACAAAGGTACTGAGTCGTATTATAAATCTATCTACTAGCTGTTCAAGCGTGAGCCTCTTATTGCAAGAGGAGAAAGTTATCGCTTTAGTGGTAGGTAGAGTCAGGCTACGCTTAAGAATGCTGCGGAAGGCGGAACTGGACAGCGCAGCAAAGTGTCAATCGCATGGACCCGGGTTATACTTAAACATCACCTTAATTCCTGTTATTCCTTAGGTATTTTTCCATATTCGAGACTGCGATGCCGTCTTGTTGTATTATGCTGATGTTACAGGATAATGTTATTACAGCTTACCAGGTTAGAGTGCAGGGTACCTGCTGTGGCGCGGCACTGAGGTCGACTTACCTACTGCAGTATAGGTAGGCAGGGGATAGGTAGGTATTCTCACCGCCTAGCATTTTAGGGGTGTTGCGAGGCGGTGGGTGGAATCCCTGCAGAATATTGCCCAGCAGAAAAAAAAAAAGGTGCCCCTCCACCCTGGTCGCATCGCTTTCCTCGCTCGGTTCGACCTCAAGGTACGACAAGAGTCTTGATGCAATTGGAGATCGCACCTGGGTGAAATGAACTAAAAATCTTATTCTCCTCAAATAGAAGATACTAGTTCACCATGGGAGGAAAGCGTAAGCGCAGTGCCAACAAGGCCGGTACCGCCAACGGGCAACCGACGCAGAAACGTCCCAAACCCAACGAAGCCATCACCGACGGTGCTGAGCCGAAATCCCTCGACCTCGACAAGTCGCCTTTTGCAGACGAAAACACCGCCGAGAACCGCAAGCGCGAGGCAAAGATATATGATCTACTTGGCAGCCTCGATCACGACGAGCGTCTTGCCGCTGCCGACGCCCTGGTCACCGCATTGCTCGCTGGCTCTGAGCCGGCTCTGAAGAGACATCTTGAAAAACGATTATTTCGCGGCCTCGCAAGCTCTCGCAATGCCTCCCGTCTCGGCTTTAGCCTCGTTCTCGCTGAGATCTTACGTCAACTTTTTGGACCATCGGAATCCGCCCAGACCAAGTTTTCTGGCCTCACCTTCGATAAAGTGCTGAGTGTGTTGGTCGAAGCGACGACAACCGGTGGGAACGTCCCGGGCCAGGAAGAGAGAGACTACTATTTCGGGCGATTGTTCGGTCTACAATGTTTTGTCGAAGCCAAGATCCTATTTGCAGACAGCACTAGGTGGCCAAAAGCACTTGAGTTGCTGCTCGAGATGGCCCAGAAAAAGCCCTGGATTCGGTCACACTGCGGATGGGTTATAGTGGAGTGCTTGCCGCAGATGGGACAAGAAGGGGCCGAGGTGGCGCTTCGAAAGTTCTCTGACATTGGTTTGGGGAAGACTGCTGAAGGAGTCGGCATCTGGCTACGCGCCCGGGAATGCTATCCCAGTATCAAAGTTCCATCGAAACCTTGGGCCGACCCCCTAAGTCCTGCAGCCCTCCCAGAAGTCGCTCGAGTATTGAAAGAGAATGTTGCGAACGATACTGGCGAAGATGCTGCAGCGCCGAAACTGAAACAGAGTAACTGGACAGCGCAAATGCATTTTGTTTGGGATTTAATCCTGGCGACCTTGTTGGAATCAAGCGCTACAGACAAGAAGAGCACGAAAGAACAGGCCAAGCTCTTCTGGACCACCGTGATTGATGGTAAGCTTTGGCACTGGGCTCGCGTTTTATGTAATTCGAGCGTCTGGCTAATCATGTTTTAGACGGGCTCTTTTCCAAGAACGCTTCAGATGGTCAGAAGTTCCGCGGATTCATGATATTTCAGAAATATCTCCATGGTTTCGCTTCCGTAGACAAGTCGTTGGTGAAAGAGCTCTTCACGCGCAACTTGATGAAGTGCTTGATCAACCAAGCAGCCAAAGAAGACCGTTATCTTCATCGCGCGGCTTTAAAAACACTACAATCAATCGAGAAAGTTGTCGAGGCCCACCATGACCTCTTGATACCAATCTTGAAGGTGCTTATGGGAAAATTTGGCCTCTACGACTTCGATCAGCGTACTGCCTCTAAGACGCTTGAGAACTTATTACAATGGGTCACCCCTGACAACTCCAAAAAGGTTCTCAAGCTTCTTCGTGAACCTATTTTGAATCTAAAAGAGTAAGATCATTCTCGTTCGTGTCGTCTGTGCTCATTCTTATCAGTTTCTAGTACACCCAACGATGCTGAAAAACTGCGACAAGCTTATGCGGACTACGTTTTCAAGATGACCATTCAGGCGAAGGTATCAGCCGCCAGCCCTGATGATGCTGATAATAAGAGTGCCCTCGAGATTGGCACCAAGGAATTGGCGTCTTGCGCCTATTCTACGCAAGAAGAGTTCATACCACCACTTTCAGAGAAAAGTAGGGATATGTTTCGCAACCGACTCTCCTCTGCTTTTTCGAAAGTAAGGAAGCAGCACAACAACACGGACTATCTCTGTCATGCCGTCAGATCGGTGCAGCCGACAGCCGTGGCAATGAGTGATGAGATCGAATTTAAACGCAAAGGTGCCTTAAAAGCGATGGCAAAGCTCCTAAAACCGTCTACTAAATCAGGCGATAACGCCAACAGCCTGTCTGCAGGGCTTGCGTTACTTTATGCGGCTACTCTTTTACAACTGTACAATGGGGCGCCGGACGCACTTGGCATCCTTGAAGATCTCGAAGCATGCTCAGAAAAAATGAAGAGCAAAGAAGCGGGGGCGTCAGAACTCCTAGTGTGCATCCTTCTTGCTCTAGTACCCCGGCAATCACCTATGATACGTCAGATAAGTGAACAGGTTTTTGAAGCATTTGCCTCACAGATATCATTCGACGCCCTCCAGCTTCTCGCAGAGAATTTGCTAGCTGAAGAAAACACAAGGGGTTATCAGGCTCTGTTTGAAAATAACGATGAAGATGCGGAGATGGCTGACGCCGCAGATTCCGATTCTGGCAGCGGTAGCAGCGACTCGGACGAAGATGAGATCCCCAAGGTTGGCTCTGATGTTGAGTTTGTAACACTGAATGGAGCAGATATAAAACCAGACGTGGATGGAGACGAGGAACAGGACAAAGATGAAGAGGGGAGGGATAATGAGGATGAAGAAGAGCCCGAAGACGCCCACCTTGCTGCAATTGACGATGCTCTTGCTAAAGTTCTTAATAGCCACCGTCTCGATAAAGACCAAGATGCCGAGTCATCCGACGATGACGCGGACATGACTGATTCGGAGATGATGGCATTGGATGAAAAACTTGTTGATGTTTTCAAGAATCAAATCAAGAACACAAAAAAAAAGAACGAGAAGAAAGATGCCAAAGAGTATATTGTTCTCTTCAAGCACAGAGTGTTGGACTTGCTCAACATCTACGTTAAACAAGAAGCATCGAACGCCCTGGCCCTCGGCCTCCTTCTCCCGCTCTTGGAGCTCGTACGGACAACAACTGCCAAGCCTCTCGCGAATAAAGCGATGCACATCCTTACCGATTTCTCAAAGGCATCCAAGAAGGCCCGGAGCAAAGACACACAGGTCGACGTGGAAGCCCAGATCAAGCTATTGACAGATATTCATCAGGAGGCTTCCAGAGATATTTCGCACGCTTTCGGGAAAGCTGCGTCAACAGCAAGTTTACTGGTGGCATCAAACTTGTGGGCTGCTGATCAGCAGAACGTTGATCGCATCAACGCTGCATATGCGCAGACTTTTGCCGATTGCCAGAAGGGGAAAATCAAGTTGCAGGGCGTTTTCTTCTCTGACTGGGTGAACTGGGGCATGAGTCATGCGAATAGTAGTAATGGCACAGCCGAATAGAAATCTACGAAGGGGCCCGTTGCTCAAGTCTGGAGCTTCGAAAGCTGTCTGGATTATAATAGATACCCCTTAAACATAGGCTTGCGTGTAGAAAGTACATTATTTTCAAAACTTTTCAAACTTTAGCCTACTAAGAACAAGATCCGAGCCATATGGTGTTGGAAACGTGCTTAGTCGTGGGTGCAAGATTTGTTGTTTAAGTGTATCCCTACCTAGCCCATTCCAAAGGCAGTAGAATCGGTGCAATGGAAAGCGGACGTTGACTGGTGAATACGTCCTTACGTAATAATACTATTGTATATAATATATATCTTTCCATCTACAGTAACAGCCTACCATCACATGTCTGCATCCTGCCCGTCATCACTGTACCCCAGTCCTTCACGCATCCCCCGAACTAGGTACTGTACAATGGCCACGATATGAAACGGTAATGCTGTACGTGGGAATCAGGACTGCGGATAGATCTGCGACCCCAATCCGGGTAGAACCTGCCAATGCTGCGGGTGTCACGGTAACATGGCATCCACACTAAGTATGCTATCGCCAATGCCAACTTCCGCGACCCATCTCAGGATTGGAGTTAAAGAACGCCACTTCTTTCCTCCCTAGGTGGTACAGGCAAACTGGAAGAATCCAATCTTATCTATTGTTGTATATTTGGCTGAGACCATCACAAACATGGGGCTAGCTCGGTTTGGCGGACAACCTATCACCTTCTGCATCGCGAAACATGCGTCTGCAGTGCTATGCGGCGAACACGTTTCTTTTTTGTTGTGCTCACGTCTCGTCGGTGTGTTTTGATGGGAAAGTGACATGCCCATCGTTATCGTTGAATTTCGTGTATCGACGTGCTATATATATCTACACATTAACCCCTGACCCCCCCTTTCTTCAGGTTGTAGGATTAGATATGCCAAGTTATGATATAGACAGGCCCAGATGACCATGAACGCCCTCAGCATCGGGACCTACTTCCCACAACTCGCCGGCTTGTCCCTCGACCCCCCGGGTCCACGACCCGTCGCCATCGGCGGTCAGAGCCTCACCCACTGCTGCCTCATCGCACTAAACGAGTCGCTCGTCGTCAGCGATGGAAACCTATCATATGCCAGCCCTTCTTTCGTCGACCCCGCCGTCTCCATCGAGGACTTGCTCGACGCCGCGCAGAATGATGAATTTCCGTGTGGCGCCGAGTTCACGGGCGGCAAAGGCGGGGCGCCTGTTATAAGCGGTAAGTATATGTAGGTAGGTAGCCCGAGAGATTCGAGGGCTACCGGCTTCGCCCCTACATGAAGACTGCATACCAAATCCCCAAGCCACCTTGCTATCCGTCCTTGTTTTGACGTTCATGAGATATACGCTCTGCTTCAACGGCCTCTCTAACTGGAAATAGTCACCTACAGCTGGTGCATGGACAAATGCCCAGGCTGGGAGCTATCGCACTTTAACGTGCTGCAGCAATGGGTCGGGCCGCTGGTGCAGTTCATCGGTAAGGAATTCTCGGAACCATTTTCTTCTTGTTTTGGCATCTTTTCGAGCACGAGATTTCCTATTTAGGATAGGAGAGTGTCCAGTATCTTCTGAAACCCCCAAAACAGGCTCCAAATGGCTATTTACTGACTCCGAGTGTTGTAGTGCCGGTGAGTAACTTCTAAAGTCCATTCCCTCCTGCTTTTTGGCGGCTTGTGGAGTTAGAAACCTCCCATTAGAGCGATGAACGTGTTTCGAGAGCAAGCAGAACTCCCTCCCAAGACCTATGCCGATTTTCCCTAAAAGAATAATTACCGACTCCAGCGAGCTATAGTGCCTGGCATTCTGCACCAATGTGCCGCGGACGCGGAAGCTCGGGATCCCGGACATCGTGTTCAGGGCGCACCCGCGGACCGTGGTCGGGTTCGTGACGTACTGGATCCGCCTGCTAGGGGCGCTCGTCATCACCCTACTCGACACGCTCGTGTGGCTATGCATCTGCTTCGCGTTCGCGGGGCCTATGTTGTTGAGCGCCGTATACGAGTACGCCCTTGACCGCAAGGTCCTCGAGTTCCTCTCCCCGCCCAAGGGAGAATCGCCAAGGATCCCCATGCGGCTGCGCGCGCAGCTGTTGCTGGCCGTCGTGTGTGGGAATATCCGCATGGCGATGCGCGAGAGGGTCGATGACTGCGATGGAGATGCTCGCGTCGATAGCAGCTTAGATAAGGTCGAGAGTACCAAGACTGTTGTCCCTCATCGCCTCGTGCATAATAGTATCTGGAAGCGCATCGTGACTATGGTGGATGAGTATGAGGCGTCGCGGATCGAGGAGAGTAAGGACGCGCAGCCGGTGGTTTCGCTCCCTACTAAACTGAAGTCGTTGCTGAATTCACAGGCGAGGTGAGTTGACTCATCATCAGCATCGAATATTTTCGGTTTGCTTACGGACACTGTCTTGGTAGCTTTGGATCTACTGTTGGGGCTTCGATTCTGTTCTTCGTAGGCGGATTTATCTACACTGTGATCGATAGTGACAGTAGCTTGGGCGACAATGATACCGCTCATGCGATGGCGCTCGGCATGTGTAAGTCTGATACCCCCTAATTATATCCTTACTATCGCTTTTTTAAGTATCCAATTCATACCTCGGTTATTCCTTACTAATCTCCTCAAACAGGGTGGATGGTGATACCATACCTCGCAATCATAGCCTGCGCCATGCTCGCAGCCAACAGCCCCAGCACCCTCGACGGCATCGTCTACGACGGCGCGAACACAGCGCTACCCGACGAATACGAGGCAAGTTTCTTCGCCTCACGGATCCAGGCCGCGAAAGCGTACAAGCCGTTCGCCATGGTCCTACGGCTGGTCGAGGGGTATAATCCCGTGGAGACGGCGTTCGAGGGCCGCTTCCGCACCGTCAAGCTCTGGAAGCGCGGCCTGAACAAGCGGAAATGGGTGCAGGAGGCCGTCAACGACTACGAGGACTCGATGACGATCCATCGCCTAGGCAAGGGCATCGCACCCAAGAAACTACGCGCGAGCCTCACCCTCAATGCTCAGGATTGCTCGTACGTTGCCGTCGGATCCCTGTTCCTGGTCCTCACTCCGAGCGCGCTGGCATTTATCTTGTCGTATCATACGCCGCGGAGCGGTCTTTCAGTAAGTTCGTGTTGCGTTGCTTTGATATCTTTCCTTTGGTTTTGGTGGTTTTCGCTTCCAGCGTGTATATCCGGATTAAGGGGAAAAGAGAAAGACTCGTCGCTAATAAACAACCCCTGTCTCGCGTAGTGCCGCAGCTTGACATACCTCGCCTACGCCATCACCCAGGTGTGTGAGATGGTCCTGTGGTCTCTGGCGGCGCGCCTTAGGGTCAAGTACGGCAACAGGTGGTCTGAGGCGGCCCCCATTGCCAAGCGGTTTTGTTGGTACGGGCAGGTATTCGTGGGGTTTTTCGCGATACTCGCTGCTGTCGGCGGGTCGATATTACAGCTCCTTGGTGTGTATAGGACCTGTCTCTGCCAGGTGAGTGTTTCTTTGTTCCCAACTCTGTCAAAACTCTTGAGATTACCATTACCGTCATCACCCCTCTCCCTCTCCCTAATTATGTGGACGGTTGAGTTTCAGTGTTGCTGATTGAAGCAACGCGAGGCGAAAGACAAATGCAACCCGTGCTAATTTTCACTATGTTCAATGTTTCAGGTACCCGCGACACTCTGGCCGTACTTAAGTGGCCCAGAAGCCTATTTCCCACTAAGCACGAACAGCCAAGATGCCATTGAAGCCGCCGATGCCTGGTGGACCGTCACCGGCACCACTGCAGTTGGCCTGATAAGCATCGTCACTGCGTTGGCGTGGTGGCATCAACGACGGTTACGGAACATGTTCAGGAGTGAAGCGGACAAGCTAGAATTTGACGAGATCTATTGAATTCGGTTGTTTAAACGGCGTTGAGGCTTGATAGAATTAGTGACCAGGACGTATTGGCGATGGCCAAAAGAGTAATGTCTAAGTTGATAGCAATATTATATTCCGTTTTGGAGATAATATATTGAATTCATGCCTTATAATTAAATTTGGTCTATTTAGCCTAAAGCTGGAACGACTTCACCTCTGGTTCAAGTCCATAGATGTTCCACGTAGTGAATGCATCGCTAGCATTAGATAAATATACATAAATGCCTCTTCTACGACTGCTCTAGTTAAAAGTACCGCGAAAGCATGGAGTAGATGATTATGTCCATACAGGACAGGATGACTCTAAACAATGCAAGAACCGATAATGCGGGTATCTGAACTTTTCCTAACTCCCAACGCCTACATAAACCATGTAACCGTCTACTCCTCTAGACTAAAGTCCCACGGCTTGAAAGCAGCCTTGAACTTGTCGACGTCCTCAATCTCTTCTGCAGTGGACTGGACGACATCGCGCCACAATAATCGGGCTTCAAGACCGAGGAGCTTTGCCATAACTCGACGGCCGAATTGTAGATCGAAGCGAAAACTATCGTCTAACCGCATGACGAGCTCCTTGCTTTGGATGTCGGTTTCTCCATCATCGGACCAGATCCACACACGGAAGAAGTCGCTCGGTTCGTTGGTAGCGGGTCCGAGGTTCGTTTCCTCGAAAGTGGGGTATTTCTGGTTCTCGGCCTCGACTTTGAAACCGGCTTCGACAAGGCCCTTGCGGATTAGGTGAAACGATACAGGCATGAACTGCCAGTGAATATGAATGCCCCTTTGGCGACTGATCTCCCACGTGACTGCGCCGAGTTTGTACTTAGACTGCGAGGCCACCATCGCTTGCATAGCCTCCTTGAATCGGGTCATGTCTTTGAACACGTTATCAGCGTCGGCACCCATTGCTTGAAATGTTGGCTCATGAGATAGCGAGACGATCAATTGGTGACACGGAAATGAGAGGCCGGACGAAGCGAAATGATCCTGGCTGGGCAAGGGACCTTTGGCGGTGGTCACATAGGCTTCTGTGCCGATGCAGCAAATCATGTGCGTATCTACATCCACATTGCTCAGGCAAAAGAAGCAGCGGTCTGGACCGGGGGGAGGGGATTGTTTGCGCCGCTTATGTCTACCACCACCACGCTGGTCACGGCTATTTCCAAACCGGTTGAACTGTCCGTCATCATTCGGTGCCATGCGCTTCCTCATGCGGGAGAGAAATGGAGAAGGAGTACAACCGGCAGGTACCGTTGTGATCGACTCTCCAGGAGTGATATTAAATGCATAGAGTGCCTTGGCTTTGGAAGAGTTACCAAAGGGCGCAAGTGATATGAACCGCGTTATGGCTTTGTTATCAGACTCATCATCCGCCGGGGGGTGCAAGAACGGTTCGCGCTCGTAGAAAAATGGACCAGGTGATGCAGAGAAGTGATATCTTGGTTTCAACGTTGTGCAGAGCTCTGCTATCTCCTCTGAAGCGAGTATGGCACCCGTGTTTTCTGGTGCGATAGCTACACTGGAGTTGGCTGTAATAGCGGCAGCCCAGGGCGTGGTTAGGAGGATGTCTGCCGTGTTGGCGCCGCGCAATGCCTTCGCATCGCCGACAGTGTGAAACGGAAGGTGCTGCTCTTTTGACTGGCCGCCGACAATGGATGCATCCAAAACGCCGCCCAAGGTGACAATGCGCACTCCGTCTGATGTCTTGGTTGTACTTCGCTTGCCGAGGAAATGTAGGTTCTCGCAGATCTATAAATACAATAATTAGCAAGAATGAAGCGACGACTGGTAGAGGCCGGGAGAGGCGCAATTCAGTTCTCACATCTTCATCCTTCTCAATGCGCTCAACTACTGGCTGGGGTAACGGTGTTGTGCCGACTGTGTAGTAAGTCGAAAGAGGCACGCGGATCGCACCGTTTAGGAGCTTGTTGAGAGTCTCGTCATCTTGATCGGCAGCGAAGAGATTGCCGGTGACAATAGCGAACGAGAAGTTCTGCTTTTTGTGCAATGTTCCGAGCTTTGCGAAGGCGTCCTGAAGCTTACCATCCGGGCTACCCAGCACAATTCTAGCAAGAGATGTCAGTGGTCTTCGAATCATTGGCATTTTCTGGATGAGATGGTACACTTTGGCAGCCATGGCGCGCGACGGGAAATCGGCCTTCCTGGAGTAAGAGGTGGTTGAATATGTTGGCGCGGAGCGAGATAGTTGACGGCAATGTGAATAGTGGCGATGTTGGTGATGTAGAGCTCTGAGCTTCGCGCCTGTCACCTGACCCACACTGGTTAGTACCCACTATAAGTAGCTATCTGTACACAGTATTCACAGTAGGAGCTCCATCTCCACTACAACTACAAGATACACAGGAATACACAAGGATTATATGAACCAACCATAACAGTCTACAGCGCCCACCTAAGGTTACCTGCAGTAGGTATCTCAATAGTGGATACTAATCTAGATGTCTGATTCGCAGTTGCAAGTTCAGGCTGCATAACGATAAGCCGATAAGAATGGATAAGATGGGTGCAGATCCTATCTAGCTTATCTAGCTTATCCGAGTGCATTAGCGCTCCCGAGCTTGAAAAAAAGTTGAGTTCCGGGAGACTTTCTGGGATGCGATTTCGATGGTGGGGCGAGTGCTCGCAACCTCACTCTCACGCACCTACACTAGATGCTGCCGACTTCCTGCACCGAACGGTAGTCGAGATGCCCGCAGTACACTCCGGGCGGGTGTTCAAGTCCCGGAAGGGCAAGACGGCAGGGACGCCCCATCAGAAGAATCATCGGTGGGAGTCCTTCACCCACAAGATATCCAAGCTCCATTCCCTCGATCCCCTCCGTCGCGTTCGCCGCCACGATCTCGACGCCGAAGACCTCGAGGCCACGACCTCCTACCTTAGGAATGGGCTGGAGAAATGGGCCGAGCTCAACCTCTCCAAGGGCTTTACCTTGTTCAAGCGGGAGTTGCAGCCCCTCTGCGACAGCTTACCGCAAATACTGCATTTCGAAGGGCGCATTATGGACCTGCTCGAAAAATATATATCTGCACAAGACCTGGAATCACTAGAACCCTTGCTCGACCTCCTGACTGCCTTTGCGCATGACCTGGGCACGCGCTTCGAGAAGCACTACCCGCGAGCGCTCTCGCTCATCATTCAACTCGCCAGCCGACCCCAAGATGCAGCTGTCGTAGAGTGGACGTTTGCTTGCTTGGCCTTTTTGTTCAAATACCTTTCGAAGCTCCTCGTTCCAGATTTGAGGCCAACCTACGACTTACTTGCACCATTGTTGGGAAAGGCTCGGAACCCGGCTCATATCACCAAGTTTGCTGCCGAAGCTTTGAGCTTTTTAGTAAAAAAGGCTGCGACCCCAGCAAATAGGGAGAAGGCACTGGCTCCGTTTATTCAGCATGTCCGTGACGATTTCGTCGCTAGCAGGGACGACCGGCACTTGGAACTGTATTATCACGGGCTCATGACCATGTTTGCGGAGGCGGTAAAGGGTCAGGGCTATGGTTTACATACATCCGGACCAGATATTGTTAAAGCACTGGTGCGCTCCGTACCAGACGACCAATGCATATCTCTGGAGCCGATTAACTGGTCTGAAGTTGTCTGTGGCGTGCTTGTCAGTTTAGTTCACCATACAACCTCTGAGACATTCCTCCCGATTCCTAAAGCAATTGCCGACGCAATAACGAGTGACGAGTCTCGGGCCGAGCTTCCTCTGCGTAATATTCTCTACATCAGGTGCTTAGGGATTATATCGGGCGTGCGCAAGGGAACTCGCATTGCCGACTGGCAGCTTATTCTTGCCGCTTTGTTGCAATGTCTTGTGCCCATCTCGAAGAAGCCAAGTGTTCTAGAGATGGCTGAGTCGACAGCCATATGGCAGCAACTGCTAGTGAATATAGCTATAATGTGGCAGCAAGCGCCGATGGATATAATAATCCCCCGCATCACTGAGTTTACCGCTGTAATGACTAGCGAGCCATTGATCAGTTGGTTCATACCATTCTGTTCGTATTTCTCCGATTTGGATTCGACCCGCTTCCGAAGCTTGTTCCTCAAGTCGTTTCAAAAGTAAGGCGTTGCACTTATGCCAGCTACACACGGTGAAGCTAATTGAAATGCAGATTCGTTGTTCAGCATTGGTCACAAGGCTCTAATGAGGACATGCTCTGCGTATTCTTACCACGAATGATCGAGTCCCATGCTTTACCAAACTTTGGCGACGCAGATGCCTTCTCACTGCCTCAATCATGGCAAGATCAGATTGTCAGTAAATTTGAGCGCCTAGAAATATCGCCTTTCCCCGAACAGGGTGCATCAGGTGCATATGATAAAGACCCCAAAACATGGCGTGACAAGTGCTTGCCCAAGTATTCAGCCTTACTGCGCCTCTTAGAGTTGACGACTGTTCGACCGTCGACTATCGGGCCTATTGCCGACGTGCTACTAAGAAAGCTGAAGCTTGCGTTAAGGCCCTCGCAGTCCCCACTCACTGAAGAAGCTCGTTTTATCGTTAGTCAAGGCTTCTCTACCTATCTTCGAATGAGTAAGGCAGCTGGGCAACTGGATTCTTCCCTGCGGCCGCTGCTCAGGGCAGCCACTCCACGATATTATCGTTTAACAGGGTTTCTAGAAGCGCTACTTGATTACGAAGCGATGAATGCCCGTGGCGAAGACCGTAGCCCACAGTCTCAAAGTGAAGAAAGCGTCAGTCATGAGGGAGAGCTCGACCCATTCCTTCGATGTCTTGTTCAAAGTTTATCGATGCCATCGCACGAGCATCGACTAGCTTCTTTACATTTGCTTGGCAAGGTTGATACAGCACCAGATGAGCTAGACTGCCTTGCACTTATGCTGCAAACTGAAGAGACGCCTGTGGATCTCCAAAACTCTCGAGCACTGTCGATGCATATGCGCAACCTTGCTGTTGCATATCCTAATCTAAGCGAAAGCTCTTGGCTTCGCCATGCTATCCCTTCCTTTCTATTTGGGCTTTTGACGGTACAAATGACGCCTATCTGGGATTCTGCAGTGGAATCTCTAAAGCAAATTGGCCAGACAAAGTCTGGAGATGATGTTATTTGTGAAATCGCCTTCAAATGGATTGAGATTCCATCGAAGCGGTGGGAAGGTTCTTCGAATGGAGCAATCGCAGCGCGCAAATATGGTCAAACTGATTTCGAATGTAGAAATCTTTCAAGCCTTCACAGTCGAGCCGAGGATGCGGATCATGTAATCAACAATACGTCTGACATTATTCTGGAATCATTCGAAAGGGGCCAAGAAACGGTTCCAGAAACGCCCGTTAGCGCACGATCACAAGCTCTCAAAGTCTTTTTGGCTGCGCCAGCTCTCGGAGAAAAGAAATCTCGAAAACTAGTCCCTCTCTTCCTCTCGTGGAGCTTGAGCTCGGAGGAAGAAGATGCCCAAGAGGAAGTGGGTGAAGATGATGTAGGCAGATCATGGTCTCTCTTCGACAAGAAGGCGATGATTGGAGTGTTTGCTCAATTTTCAAACCCCAAAGTCCTGTTCCAAAGTCAGCAGGTTTATGACGCTTTACTTGTGTTACTTTCGAATGGTGATATTGAGGTACAAAAATCTGCCCTCAAGGCTATCTTAACATGGAAGCAAGAAGGTGTCAAGCCATACCAGGAAAACCTGGAGTATTTGCTAGACGAAGCTCGGTTCAAAAATGAGCTCACAGTTCTTTTCCAGGGGGATAACCAAATTCAGCCAGAACATCGGGCCGAAGTAGTACCTGTGTTGCTTAGACTCTTGTACGGACGGACCATTTCTAAGAAAGGCATTGCAAGTGGGCGGCATGGTCTACAAGCAAACCGCCTAGCTGTCCTCAGACACCTCAACGTCGAGGACATGGGAAGCTTTCTTGACATCTCGCTAGGAAATCTCCGCAATATTCAGCTAGCTGGAAAGTGTACTACCGGAGACGAAGCCTTTCAACGAGATCTCATGCCTATTCGGAAACAAGTCGGATTTCTGAACATGATGGAGGCTATGATCAATGAGCTCGGAACGAGTGTCATTGAGTATATGGACCGGATACTTCCTGCGGTTCTGTACTGTTTGGTGTCGTCTTGCAGAAAGCTCCAGAAAGCTGCTGGTGAGACAGAAGAAGAGGAAGAGACACCATCACAGAATTCGTTATTTCGAACTGTGCGTAGCACTTCGCTGAAGTGTGTCATATCGTTACTGCAAAATGCCCCGGGTTTCGATTGGACCCCTTATCGCGATACTTTAATTAAGGAAACTATAAATCCGCGCCTCGACAAGCTTGCCGTCGAGAATGCCCAAGGGATATCCGGAATTCTCCAACTGCTTTCTACGGTTTCGCAAATACCGAAAACCGCGTTGTTTTTTACTGTGAATGATCGGATCATTCGCCGGTTGATGGAATTGGTAGCCTTTGCCAAATCTAAAGAAAACGTTAGAATCTTTTCTCTTGGGATTCTACGCAATTTGGTCAAGTTGTCTCAGCTACCAGCGACGGAATGCGAATTCAACGAATTGATTACCAAGGAACTTATCGAGCCGAATGTCAACTTTGTCTTAGAAACGGTCGGCCAAATTCTCAAGACCGAACAGAATATTGGGAAAGATCTTCTCTTGGCATGCGTTGAAACTGTTGTTGAACTCTCTCCGATGGTTCGGCAGTCTCACCACGTTGAGACTTTGATCAGCGTTGCTGTATTCCTGCTGAATCAACCATCTAAAACAGTTAGTCCGAAAACTAAAAGCGTTATCCTCCTGATGCTTGAGAGATTTCTTGCTCTAGAAGGAATGGAATATGAGTCTAGCCTATTGGACCGTATTTACTCGACAGTCGCGTCACTGTATAGCTTCTTCCGGGACCGAGCAAGTCGCGAGACCCTCTCAAATGCCTTGGCGGTGTTGCTTCGCAGAGAGAATAGAGAAATCGACCTCGCCGAGCTATGCGCAGATATCAATGCCTTCCGCCGCAACCGTATCGACGAACCTGATTTTGACAAACGTCTAGCAGCGTTTAATTCTATATCCAAACCCAGAGATGCACCGTTTACCCCAAGAGAATGGGAGCCGTTGATACACAATATGGTATTTTACATCAAACATGATGAAGAATATGGCGTCCTTTCGGCGAATTCTGCAGACGGTCTTTGTGGTTTCGTAGATGCCGTTGTATCTTCAACAGGTGATGGGAAGGACGAATTCCACCAGATGCTGTCCACCACTGTTCTGCCAGCACTATACTCTAACGCCAAGGAACTCTCGGAGACTGTTCGCCGAGAAACTATGAGAGTGATGGGATACCTGATCTCTCAGATGCCTTTTTGGGGGCCAATATCTGATCTCGTAACCCTCAATCCTGTACCAGACGAGAAAGATCCAGACCCTAGCTTCTTTAGCAATATTTTGAACCCTGCTGCACTAAGACAGATGCGAGCGTTGCAACTACTGTCCAAAGTCAGTGTTCATGCTACTTTGAGTAGTACACATGTTGCGCAATTTTTCGTGCCTCTTCTAGAGCACTTCATCTTCAACCGTCCGGATAGTAGTGATGACCATGGCGTGGGTGCCCAGGCAGCAACAACCATATCGGATTTAGCCTTTTCTCTGGAGTGGCCTCAGTATCGAGCGATCTTGCGTCGGTACATAGGCTACGTTGAAACCAAACCAGACGCTCAGAAGCAGCTAGTCAGACTTCTTGGCAAGTTTGTTGATACTCTGACGGCTGCATCAAACGAGAAGAGTGTCGAGAGGATGGACGTTGATAATTCCTCAAACCGGAAATCGCATCTTTCCAGCACGTTGCCTACTCTTGAAAAGTTCAATGAAGACGTACTCTCCAACATCCTACCGCCCCTTCTGAATTATATGCATGAAAAGGACGAAGCAACTGTCAGCTCGCGTGTTCCTGTTGGAATCATTGTTGTCAAGGTTCTAAAACTTCTTCCCGAAGAGTCCTTGAACCAGAAGCTGCCCGGTGTACTGACGGACATCTGCCACATTCTTCGGAGCAAAGCATTAGAATCCCGCGACATGGCGCGCGATACGCTATCTAAGATGACCTCGCTATTGGGGCCGTCGTATCTTGGATTTGTCCTGAAGGAGCTTAGGGGAGCCTTGACCTCAGGCTACCAACTCCATGTTCTGTCTTACACCATGCACACTATCCTAGTGGCGGTCATACCTCAGTTTCAGCCCGGAGATGTTGACTATTGCCTTGATGATATTATGGCTATCATTATGGATGACATATTTGGGGTCATCGGCGAAGAGAAAGATGCGGAGGGATACACAAGCAAAACAAAAGAAGTCAAAAGCAGCAAGAGCCAGGATTCTATGGAACTCATTGCCCGATCTGCCTCGGTCAATCGCCTCGGTGACCTCATCAACCCACTCCGTTCCTTGTTACTCGAAAAGCTCGATCTCCGTATGGTGAGAAAAATTGATGAGCTACTCTTGAGAATTACAGCTGGCCTCTTGGGGAATGATGCTGCTGCAAGTCGAGACACACTCATTTTCTGTTACGAAGTTGTCCAGCAGGTATATGCCAGTCAAGATGTTGAAACTGAGCCAAAAATGGACCCGAAAATTAGGCGGTATTTGCTCCAGAAAGGTGCAAAGAAGAGCGGGGAGCGGGGCACGACAAGCAAATACACTTACAAACTGGTCCGGTTTGCTATTGACGTGCTGAGGGCTGTCCTTAAGAAACACGATAACTTGAGGACTTCAGGTAATATTACGGGTTTAATACCAATCCTCGGCGACGCTGTGGTCGAAGGCGAGGAGGAAGTTAAAATTGCCACTTTCAAGCTCTTGAATACCCTCACAAAAGTTCCTTTCAAGACTGACGATGCATCAAAACTCTACAAAGTTGCCGCAAAAGAAGCAACGAAATGCATTGCGACGTCGACATCCTTCGCCGGAGACCTGGCGCAAGCTTCACTGAAGCTCATGGCTGTCATCCTTCGAGATAGGCGCGATGTAGTTGTCAAAGATGCCGCAATTGATATGCTGCTTGGTAAACTCAAGGATGATTTGACGGAGCCCCTTTATCGTCATATCACGTTCAACTTTCTACGCTCAGTGCTAGACCAGAGGATTGAAACCGCCGTCGTCTATGATACTCTCGACTACGTTGGCAACGTCATGATCACAAATGATGACAAAAACACTCGTGACTTAGCTCGAGGTGCCTTCTTCCAGTTCCTACGGGATTATCCACAGAAGAAGAATAGATGGGCGAAACAGCTCAATTTTATCGTCGCAAATTTGAAATACGAAAGGGAGGGCGGCCGTCTTTCTGTTATGGAAGTGATCCATCTCCTATTAACGAAATCTGCCGACGAATTCGTCCAGGAGGTTGCTGCTAATTGTTTCATTCCCTTGATATTGGTACTAGCCAACGACGACAGTGAAAAATGTCGCTCAGCTGCCGCTGAGCTCATTAAAGAGGTATTCCGTAAAGCTGACAAAGACCGAACATCAAAGTTCCTAGGCCTCGCACGCAACTGGCTTGAGCAGGATGACAACTCGTCTGTTCTTCAACTTGCGATCCAGTCCTTTTCACTATACTTCGAGGCTATAGACCCCTCATCACGAGATAAGAAGGATCTAGATCAGCTGATTAGTGCTGTGGTTGCTGTGTTAAAGGACTTTTCTGCGTGGGCAAAAGAAACAGACCTAATAAAGGTTATTCTCCGGACAATACCGATTCTAATCGCAAAGCATCCGGCCACTACTCTAGCACATGATGAGCTATGGCGGCTGGCCCCATCACCTCTCTCTCATTCCGATACACTTGTCAAGGCATCGGCGGGGCAGCTAATCATCACATATCTGACCGACTTCTACAACAATAGCAAGAATATGGATCGCGCGCAGCACATCGTTGGTTCACATGGACTACAGCTTGACAAGACAATGATCGAGCGTCTAATCATAGGTGCTGTTGGCGTATTAAGCCCTGGCGTGGTGGCACGCTGGAAGAAGCGACAGGGCAAGAAGCTTAATAATAAGGATCTCAGTGCCATAAGCAGCGAAGCCCCTGTTTCACAGGAATCGGTGGATCTGGATGAAACATTAGCCACAGACACCAGCCGAATAATTCTCATGCTCAGCAAATACCTGGATGCAGGGACTCGAGATACAAAGAAAGAAGCAGCTGAAGCAAATGGCGACGAAGAAAACGACGAGGAAGGTGCAGGCGGGGGTGAAGACGAGGAATGGGAGGGTCTCGATGGTGAGGATGAGAACGCCCCAGACATGCAGATTTCTCTATACAACCTCTGTACCTGGCTCTCTGATATCCTAATCGAGGAGACACGTCCCCGAGCAGCTGCCCTAGTCCCAAAGGTCGCAGCCCTCGACATCATATCTATCCTGGTCGGGACATTACCGGCAGATAAACTACAGCCCTCCTTACACGCGCTGCTGATCCCACTGCATCAGCTGACGGACCCGTCAATCCCAATCCCGTCAACAATCGACGAGGCGTTCAAAACGCGTCACGAGGCGCTTCGGAACAAGGCAACGGAGACGATGGATGCGTTGCAGCGCAAGTTGGGCACAGCGAACTACACGGCGGAGCTTCTGGCGGTGCGCGAGCGCGCGCGCAAGAGGCGAGAGGGCCGGACCCGTAAGCGCAAGATCGAAGCCGTCATCCAACCCGAGCGGTTTGGAAAGTGGAAGCGCGGACGACTCGAGAAGAAGGTCAAGAGCCGCAAGGAGAAGGGCATCCAGAATCGCAATCGCAGACACCAGTATTGAGCTCGCTCCTTTGCTCGTGGATGAGTGTCGAGGGGAGTAGAATGGTTGATATGAATGTTTCTGATATATCTCTGGTATGTATATATGTTGATTATTTAGGGTGGTGTACCTGAGATGACAGGAACAGTAACATAATATGGACAAGATTGATTGATGCCCTTCAAATCGTGAGCATCAATAGATTTCTATATTTCTAAAGCAGAAAAAGTGAAAGATGTGTACGTGATCAGCGTATCTAGTGCCATGATCAGCTCACGCGTCGGACAGGTTGCGAAGCGAGAGTATATTATACTTGCATTCATAGCTCGATTTCCATCCACTGGTATATTACAAAAAGATAAGGTCGGTAGAATGCCCTCCTTTTCATTCCTTCAGGATTAAGACAAATTGAAGATCGACCGCCGACTTTAGACGAACCCTACCAACCAATCCCAGACTTCACATCAAGCTGTCTTCAATTCATCGCTCAAATATAGACATGCATATATACAGATTCAGATGCGTGATAATGATACAGGAGTATCAGTATTTTGTTGACTCAGCTCTACGAAGGACAATTCGGCACAAGGGGCAAAGATCAAGGCCTCTTGAAGCCATGTTGAGGCGGCTCGCGCCCCTGGACAAATTTCTGGGGCCCACCTATCCCAACGAGACGCGGTCCGTTGTAGTGATGCCGGGCCAGGACGCGGCGCACCTGAGGTATTTGCATGGCTTGGCGCTCGGGACCCTCAATTCGCCGTACGCCTTTGAAATCTTGGTCTTGCAGTTGTGTTTTGGCCTCCCTTCCCATTCCCCCCATCGATTCTTGAGCCCACGGTGGCTGTGAAAGTGGCGTTTCGGATTCAGATAGCGTGGAACTAGGATTCTCAGACTTCACCTCTGTGAATGACTCAGCTGTCGCCAATACAGTCGTTACAGAAGCATCTCTAGTAACCTTGAAATCCCTACTAACCCCGGCATCCAGGTCTTTGTTATTAATGCCGGTTGTGTCGCGCGGCAGTGTCACCCATACTATACCACTGTTTGGGGGACGATATCCTAGATCAGATGCCCCGGATTTAGATGAAGACTTAATCCAACCTACGGGTTTCTTGCGTCCCCTCTTTAGCCCGGGGGGAGGGGTGAATTGTTTCGTTTGGTATTGTTGATGGGTTGGTTTCTTGCGTCCCGTCTTTAATTGTTTCGTTCGGGATTTTCGACGGGTTGGTTTCTTGCGTCCCGTCTTTAATTGTTTCGTTTGGTATTGTCGACGGGTTGACGGGGTCGGGCTCTGGTGAGAGACATGCGATATAGAAGGACGGGTACCCGCATCACCGGGAAGAACAGACGTCAACGGCACGGTGTCGGTTGCTGAGGATACGGGATCCCGGGTCTCGCGCAACCTCTTAGCGTCGTGCTCTTCTCCCTCCCCCAACGATGCACCATCAGCCGACTCAGCCAGGGTATCTTCCCAGAACTCGATGTCGTCATCCTCGCCGAGTGTGCCTCGCTTTACCAACTGGCCCTTTTCCCGCAGAAGATCCTCCACTGTGATCTTGCGATCGCCAAAGATGTTCAGGTTGTCGCTAATGACATGACGACGGCGACAGCTCGGACAGCTTATGAGGACAGACCCATGGTGGTACCCTTGTTTAGACACGGTATGCGAGGAGCGATGGCCGCAGGGAACACATGTGAATGCCAGTTGGTAATGCGGCTCTAGCTGCTTTCGCTTCTTCGTCGCATCGGGAGATGACGAGGCGCCTCGGTCTGGTCTTGTTGGCTTTGGTATGGCGTGCGCGAAACGGTGCCCTACACCTGTGGGCTGGAGAGTTCGCAGTAGGTGCGGATGAGGGCGTAGGAGAGGGGGGGAGATAATCGTAAGAGTGCGTAATATCGAGGTGAGGTATCGTGAGGCTATTCTAGACGCCATTGTTGAGATTACTCTGACGAAGGGGAAAGTATAACAACACTTGCAGAATCTTAGACAACCCACACAAAACTACCCCTGGTGTGTATGTATAAGGTATCTCACCACTCCCCGCACCCAATTCTAAACTTGGAAGTGATTGATAACCTTGTCAGAGCTTATTAAACCTTAAATTGCTTATCGATATGCGTTGCGTATCACATAGGGAGGGTTGGAGGGGCAATTTGGCGGTAAGACAGGCCACTAGGTACCGCAAAGGTACACATGGTCAATTTACGCAAGGCCTAGCGTCGAGGTTACACAGGCAGGTACCAGCAGTGACCTATGTATGTACAGTCCCTCTCGTGCACGCCTCGGTACCTTGTCCAGTTACACTCGGAGCCATCACCTAATAATTGCTTCCTTCCTTGAATCAGCCTGCACCTACATCAACATTTTTTCTAAGCCAATCGAACCGGCACTTGATGCGACGAAGTCACAAAGCAGCCATTCGTTCTCCCACCTTGATACCCAAACTCGCTCGTCTCCCTCTCCGGTACCAGACAAACGAGCCTCCTCGGCGAACCCCCCCTCGCATTCCCAATCCCACTCTCACGACAATCTTTACATCACATCGATTGACCGGCGTCTTGAAGGGTGCTCTATGTCTTGCTCGCTGCTCTGACACTCTGACGCCCTACCTTCTCCACCCCCCGACACCCGCACCTTGGCTGTCCTCCTTTCCAGCTCGACATGCAAAGACCTCGATCGACTACTTTCTTGTAGTGCCCCTCCAGCATACCGCTCCTCCCACCTACCATTGCCCAGTTACAACGAGCAGAGGTGAAGAAGATGATCACGGGACGGGGAGGCGCGGGTGGCCGCGGAGGCCGCATCCGTCCTCCTCGTAGGGTAAGTCATGCTCCGTTCCGGTCCAGGATGCGCCGTCTGTTGCTTGCAATCGTTTACTAATCATGGACACCCGGCAGCTCGCGATACAACCTGGCGACAAGAACGAGTTAGAGCACTGCTGGGAAAAGCTCCGCGGGGCCATACAGGATATCCACAACCAAAACGCCGGGAATCTCTCCTTCGAGCAGCTGTACCGTTATTCATATAAGATCGTGCTCCTCAAGTCCGGCCATTTGCTCTACGACCGCGTCAAGGAGTTTGAAGAAAAGTGGTTCGCCGAAAAGGTCATGCCGCCCATCTCGGCGTTGATCACCAAGAACCTTGTGAGCATAATTCTCGACGGCGCAACGGGCATTAGCGTTGTTGAGCGCCGTGCGCTGGGCGAGAAGTTCCTTAAGGTCGTTCGCAGTTCCTGGGAAGCCCATAACATGTGTATGAACATGATCGCCGATATTCTGATGTATCTCGATCGCGGCTACGGCGAAGAGCACCATCAGCCATCCATATATATCACCACAATTGGGTTGTTTCGGGACAACATCCTACGGGCGAATCTGGGTGCTACCGGTGTCAACTACGATGTTTTCGACATCCTCAATGCCACCATCATCGACCAGATTAACATGGAGAGGGAGGGGGATGTCATAGATAAGGCTCTTTTGCGCAGTTGTATTTCGATGCTTGAGGGCTTGTTCGAGACCGACAAAGAGAGTGAACTCGAGCGCCTTTACCTCACTACTTTCGAACCATACTTCATACGAACAAGTCACAACTTCTACCGCACCGAATGCGAGAGATTACTTCGTGAAGCGAACGCAAGTGCATGGCTCCGGCAAACACAAAGGCGGTTGGCCGAAGAGACGGCACGCTGTCAGACCACGATTTCACCCTTGTCGGAACAGAAAATCGCTAGTGTAATCGACGAGGAACTTATTACGAAGCACCTGGAGGAGTTTTTGCAACTGGAAGGCAGCGGCATCCGGGCTATGATTGATGATGATAGGATCGAGGACCTAAAGATTTTATATTCCCTCGTATCGCGAGTCGACGATAAGGTCCCGGCTCTACGCAACGCCCTGGCTGTCCGAGTCATGGAGCTGGGGAATGAAATTGAGCAAAATCTCAACAATACCGACTTTAGCATCGCACAAGTAGCTTCTATCGAGGAGTCCACCGGTGACGCAGAGAAGCCCAAACCTAAGGCGCTGAATGCTGCGGCCCAGCTTACAGCAGCCGCAATCAAGTGGGTAGATGACGTACTTTTGCTAAAGGACAAGTTTGATCACCTTTGGGTAGCATGCTTCGACCGGAAAGCTGTCATCGAAACGGCGCTGACGCGAAGCTTTTCCGGGTTCATCAATCGATTTGAGCGGGCCTCTGAATTCGTTTCCCTTTTTATTGACGATAATCTTAAACGCGGACTCAAGGGGAAAACTGAAGCTGAAGTCGATATCGTACTTGACAAGGCCATCACGCTTCTCAAATATCTAAATGAGAAGGATAAGTTCGAATCTTATTATCAGAAACATCTCGCCCGCCGATTATTACATGGCAAGTCGGAAAGTCAAGACATCGAGCAAGAAATGATATCTCGCATGAAGCGGGAACTAGGAAACAATTTTACGCAAAAGTTTGAGGGTATGTTCAGGGATATGAACACGTCCCGCGAGACTACTGAACAGTACCGAAATCATGTTCGCGGTCTGGGTGAATTAGATGAGAAGCAGATTGATTTAAGCATATCAGTCTTGGCTGGGAATAACTGGCCGAAGGAAATCATGGGCAGAGCAACAGGCTTATCGGGAGAGACAAGATCCAAAGCCACGTACCCTCCTGAAATTCAGAGACTTCAAAATAGTTTCTTTGAATTCTATATCAAGAATCGAAATGGGAGGGTTCTGACGTGGGTTGGAAGCGCTGGTTCGGCGGATATCAAATGCGTATTTCCCAGGGTGCCAGGGAAGACTACGGGGTCACTTAGCAAAGACCGACGTTACGAGATCAACGTTTCAACCTATGGTATGATCGTATTGATGCTCTTTAACACCACCAAGGAAGATGAGTGGTTATCATTTGAAGACATCCAAGCCGCAACCAACGTTCCTCACCCAGACCTAGTCAACACCCTTACCTCACTATCCGTTATTAAGCAGTTCCGCATACTCCTTAAAGAGTCGCAGACGAAGTCCGCTGCCAAGCCAGGCGACCGGTTTACATTCAACCGCGAGTTCGTAAGCAAGACAATTAAAATCAAAATTCCATCGGTTAATGCTGCCAACCGAGTGGAAAACGATGAAGAGCGCAAGGAAACCGACGAGAAGAACCTGGAAACCAGAAAGCATGTGGCCGACTCGGTCATTGTTCGGATCATGAAGTACGTTCCGTTTTATCAGTTATCTTGGTTTACTAATTAACAGTCGTTTTAGGCAACGTAAGGAGCTTGGTCATACTCAACTAGTAAACGAAGTTATCCAAGTCCTCAGTGGTCGCTTCAAACCAGATATGTCACTAATCAAAGGGCAAATCGAGTCTTTAATTAGTAGAGAGTATCTTGAACGAGACGAGCTTCCAGACGGCTCACCCGCTGATAAGTACAAATACGTAGCTTGATGGCGCCTGTTCTAGTTAACGGATATTCACCCCAGCACTTGCGATGGGCCATGTTTTTATGCATATAACTGATTCTACAGCGAATGACCCTCATGAGTGAGCGCGATTGGTAAGGGGTTCTGGCTTTTGGCTTGCATGGCCGGCGTATTGGGTGATCTAAGATTTATGTCTGGGTGTAGAAGTGGAGGAAAAGCTCGCTGAAATTCTCAGAGTACAACTACTACACCCCGTAGCATGCATGTTGTTAGCTTTATTGCTTGCACATGTCACTGTTATCTATTGCTATCTAGCTTCAGAGACAGATCCGGTCTTGAGCCGATTGTTATTGTCGAGTTGGGTCCCGTATACCGGTCGTTCCCGTGTGACTCGAGTTTTGGCCCGAGGTCTTCAATACCAACTATCTTTTGTCTATACTCGGCCCCTTCCTTTGTCTATTATGCGAAGAAGCACAAGGCTTTACATCTAGCCCTTGCAACCCGCCTCTTGATTACAAACAACTCCCTTCGCAACTACAATAACAATAGCATCGTTTTACCACTGCCTTTTATCAGTCGTAGGGGGGGTAAACAAGGCATCTGTTTCCAACCTGCTCTGGCACGCAGGCCTATACATATATATGGGGCTCGATTCTGAAAGGAAGTTTTGTTCTCATTTCCCAGCTCCTGTTACTAATACAAGCCTCTCTTCTCAAAATGACGACTGGTAAAAGCTACGAGAGTCCACTTCGACTCGAAAACCTCGGAAACGTCTCTGGTTACTATGGTAATTTGCCTACAATGAAGGGATGGTCTCCCGTAGCGTCAATCAGCTCTGACAATAACAGTGGTGCAGATCAACTAAGGCCTGCGAAAGGCCTTCATCGGGCTCAACAAGACCCTGAACTCAACCGGCAATACAGGGCCCAGAGCACCGATTACCCGAGATCACATTGCGAGTCTCAGACAGAACTTTGTCACCCAGCGGTTCTTACCCCTGGGCCTAGGAGACGAGCAGTGAGTGAATATGGCGGCGGATCACCGTGGGAACGCAAAGTCCAGCCGTTTAAATCATATACCCAAGACTCACGGCCCTTTACGTCGTACTTACCTTACAGGCCTCCGGAAACTAAGAAGTTTGAAAGACCACCATCTCGCATCATCCATAGCTCGGTCAGCATCTGCGGGAGTCCCGATACTTATAGCACTTCTGGGCGTGCCGATTTGCCTTCCCCATGTTATAGCACTACAACCTCTTCATACACTCCCGCTCCACCGCCCTATTCGCCTAGGGACTATTACAGCTTCTCGGATATTCGGCAGTCATCGCAAGTACAGCATTCTCGGCCGCGGTCACAGACATCAATACTGATTGATGGCGTTGCATTCGATCTCGTAACGCCGAACACATTTGCTCCCATCCCCACTCCGGTCCTTCCCCCCCTTGCTGCTCCCATCGGGCCTCCACCTACATCTGCACCCACTCTCTCTCCATCGCGGCCGTCTCTTAGGCGCGGTCGAGGCTACTCTGCTTCGTCTACTTGCTCAACTAGGTCGAACGGCCCAGCGTATGGTTCATTAAACCCGAGTCCCCGTCTCCCAAAGCAGGCTTCGTTTATCGATCGCGCGCGGGCGCGTCTCCAAAGAGGCCTTGTTCACGCAGGCTGGCAGTCGCCACCAAGCTTCAAGGTTCACAGCGTCTCGAAGTCCCCTTCGAGTAATAATATCGCTGTTAGCACCTATTCTACTGCCGAATCGTCTTGGGCGGGCAACAAGGAGCCTCCCTGTGGTAGCAGCCGCGAGATAATTTCCGGACCCCCCACCCCTCCTCCATCGCCACCCAGAAGAGGTATACCATTGCACATTGATACCAACTTCACGGATATTCCATTACCAATCGGTGTCTGTGAGCTTGAAGCACCACATAATAGTCCTGGGCATGGTCGCGGGCGTTCTTCTTCTGAGAGCAAAGCTAATCATTCTAGGCAGTTTAGTTTTGAACCCTTATTGCCTCAGAGAGACGCTCAGCAGCAGCAACATCCTTCGGCTTTTGATGATCGTCGAATCTTGCCTTCTCATGGTCGGCAGCATGAACATACCCTATTGAGGAAGCAGGGTATGCAATTGAGGTAGATCTTCGTTAGCCCCCTATAATAACGGGACTGCTCGAGCGCGAATAATGGGTAGTAGGATCGTTTCCTCCATTCTCAAGTGAACTTGAAAGATATTAAATGATATGAATTTCACCGGCTACCCTGATAAACAAAAAGTGCTAATGTAGCTGCCTCCGCCCCCCCCCCCCCCCCAAAAAAAATATTATTAGATAACTATTGCACAGACGGAAAAATAAATGCGACATGACTAATATCCACTTGTAAATACAAAATAAGTACATAGTTAATTTATATACCAGTCCTAATATCTACTTTAGTGCCTCTTGAGTAATTTCACCGTTCGAATTTCTGCTACGTAGGGCCGCATAGTTGTATCCATATCTTCATGTAGCGTCCATATTCCAGAGTAGACCAAGATTGGAAGATGGTAGTCGAGTCTCAATTATTTAACGAAAGAAAGCTGAATACTAGAATCTAGAAGGCGCGAGCACTCTTATAATGAAATGCAGCCATTGGCACCGTCCTCGAGGAACAGGCCACCGTAGATCTGGCCCTCGTTGAGGTTCTTCTCCTGGTACCCTTCGTTCACGACGTCGGAGCTGCCGGTCGGCTTCTTTAGAATGCCGATCTGGTACTGGCCGCCGCCCGAGTTGTCGTTGGACAGCGCCGACGTGACGCTCTTTAGCGGCTCGTCGTTTTTGGAGTAGTAGACTTGCAGGGTGCTGTATTGGGCGCTATATCAGCCAGTGCTCACTTTGTTTCTCCGTAGGTGGGATTTTGTTGAATGTTAATATAGCGGGGTAAAAATGTTTTTAAAGGCTTCTCTTTGGGGGCTATTTACTTCTTGCTAAAGTCGAGCGTGATGGCAAAGTTTTGCCACGCCGTCTCGTCGATCGCCGTCGACCAGACCTCGGTGTTCCGCCGGTTCAGCACCTTGAACGTATTCTTGTTGCCGCCACGCCCGATGAGAGTCCCCGTTTGGAAGTTGAACTGGTTGGCGCTGTAGTCGGACGTCTCGTGCCAGACGTTCTGAACTTCAGCGTTAGCCTGGACTCCGCTACGGTCGCGGACCTATCCTCGAGTGAGTCTGGCTAAGCTTACGAGATACTCGTGCGTCAGATTCAGCTTCCTCTGAGCATCCTGCTTAACGCTGAAGTGCAGCGTGCGGACGCCCGTCGTCCCAGGCCCGCCCGAGTTCGTGTCGCCCTGAATCTGCAGGCCGGCACGACGGAAGCCGTTCTGCGTCTGGAAAATGGACTGGTCGTTGATGGTCACCTCGACGGCCTTGGTTGTCGCGTTGTCGAAGCGCGAGCTCGTCACGTTCGGGAACTGCAACGTCTGGCTGAACTTCTCGCTGCCGCGGACGTAGTCTGGGTTGAACGGGCTCGTAGCGTACGAGTCGAAGTCTGTGGGCACCAGAGACGACTTCACGAACCCGTTTAGTACTACCGGACATTTAATCGCTCCCGTGCCACGCTTTTCAGGGGGCGAGGGTAGTGCGGAAGATAGAGCTGCTGCAGCTAGGATGCAGCTCAGGAGAGTAGTTGAAACCATCGTGCTCAGGTGCGTAATTATGGTAAATTTTATTTGCTCCAGCTACCCAGAAGATAATAACTCGAAACCATCATGCCTGGGAAGACCTGGCTTTTTGTGCATGAAGTCATCGTGGCTGTTGTGGAATGTCGCACCCGACGGTCCGGCTCCTCTTGTTTCTTAATGTGCGGAACGACGATCGACATGTTTCCGGGGTTAGGTGGCCAGGGAGATCATGTTCCGAGCAATCTATCCTAGACGGGATAGTTAGGGGAATGTGGGGGAAGTCCAAGGGCGTTTCGGAAACAATGCTGGTTTGTGCCGGATGATCATCCTTGATTGGGCAATTATACCTGGCTAAAGCGATCTTCCCGTCATTGTGACAAATGACGCGATCCCGAGAATTAAGTATTCATGCTACGAAAGAGGCACAGTATTCGTAGACACTTTTTGCATTAGCTAATAGGCATGGTAACATGGCAGGATTTGAAACATAAATAAAAGTTGAAAATTAACACTTGTAGGGCTATCAAGTGCTATGGCTTTATCATATCTAGTATATGATCCACAATAGGGAAAAGTAAATTACGCCTCGGCGTTTGAATCTAGGTCGTCGTCCTTTTTGCATCCCAAACATATTAGAATGGTATTCCAGATACCTTTTAATAAGCCGAGGAAGGTTCTTCGAGGTTTTTCAGGACTTTCAGGACTTTGCGGGCGATGATTGATCCTAGGCCACTACAACACTTAGAGTTAATTATAGCCACTTTAAGCGTGATTTAAGAGGGTTTTGGAAGCCTTTAGACATTGCCCTTGGCCTAAGAAGGAGGGGTTGTGCCTTAGAAGTCACCAAAACAAGAAGAAAATGACACCAAGAATTGCTTACCTCGCGGATGAAACTAGGAGTCGAGTCGCGTGATGAGCGTTGTCGTCGCGAGTTTCTCAGGTGATTATACTTGAAGCCATGATTATCGGTTAGAATTGGAGAACGCGGAGAATAGGAAATGGAACCCAGGAGACATAGGGTAGCCTCTTTCCACCTTGGCTGGTCGCCCTATAACGCCCCCTAAAAAACCTTTGAGTGTTGTTTGGGGTCGCGTATTAACTTACCAATCGATCCATGATCTCGGTTTCTCGTTTCGTCCGACGGAGCATGCGCGTCGTATACGACTCTTCCGAGCCCGAGGACGACGAGGATCTAGGGCTGAACATCTGGCTTAGCAGCGATGCCTGGGTCATAAATTGGAATTTTCTTACGATGGAACTTTTCAAATATGCGTTCGCGATTGTGGCGAGAGGGTGACTGATATACTTGTTTCATTTTGGGTTTTGGGTAACTAGGTTTCATGGACGGCCTCAGCATAAAATATAAGTTTTAGATGCCAAGATTCCCTTTCTGCTGTCGTACTCCTATAATGAGTGCCTGGGTGTCATTAAACAGAACAATGTGATTGTTCTACAAGACATTATTTCGTGAACAAAGAACGACTTAAAAGATAATTACCAAGTTGGAGACAAGGATCTAAAACACTTTCTTGGAGCACATTCTCGCCTATCCTGATGCCTGCAGTTGAGACGCCTAGTCACTTCTTCATGGTGGTTTGTCGTTCTAGCTATACTGCCTCCTCTATTTCCAATTTGTATATAAAAAAGCAGGATTCATTCTGATTCTAAATAATTCGCTCGAGAAAAATAGTTCGGCCAATTGCCTCATCTCTCGCCACGTATGCTTCTCGGTTTTCTCTCCCAAATAAGGTATTCGAAATACCGTAGATACACCTAATATCCGCTAACAAACTTCAGACTATTGAATCTTTATTTAAGGGTCCACGTGATAGACCTGGTTATGCGCAAGGGCTCAACAGGAAAGCGACATACCACTGTCGCGAATCGTGAATGTAATAGGACGCTAGAAAATTATCGTTTCGAGTTTCAAGCCGGGTTTTACTGATCTATGCCAGGAATTTTTCTGAGTCCGGAAACTATAGCCCGATATTGTTAACTGCAAAAGCTAGTGCATCAATACAAGGTTGCTTGAATGATTTGATCCAGTATTCTTACTTCTATAAGAACATAGCTAGATGATCCATCATACCGGAACCCACGCCTCGTAAACAAACTTCGGTATGGCTAGAATAGTGGCATCACGAGGTCGAGAGAGCTTGCTGCCTTGGCGGGGCCCGCTAATCGAGTCAATAGGGACCAAGTCTATGCAAGTACAAGAGCTAAAAAAAAGTTGGACAATCTAAAGGTGAAGTGGGCGTCCTGACCACTATTCAAGAAATTGTGAATCGCCGGGGAGATGTAACCGGAAACACCTTATTACAGCCACCGAGTAAGGATAGTATCGTATTCTTTAGAATCGTGAAATCTTTTGTCTTAATTCTAAGGCTGGTTGGAGCTACTACCGAGATACATGCTAGTCTAAGTATAATCATTTCTAGCCCTCATAAGCTTGTGCGCCAGGTGGGAGTGCACTTCTCATCTTCTTGAGCTCATAATATAGGCATTCAATCGCTGAGTGAATCCCAATACTGGTTGGCAACGCATCTGTTCTTCAAGTGTCGGAGCCCCGATCGCCGGGTCATAGTATTCCTCTCTCCGCTCCTCGTCGGTCTTCCATCTGACAAAGAAGGCCCTTGGTGGACTGAGACCCGGAACAGTATTCCATGCTGCGATGCATTTCTCAACCTCCTTAGCCCAAAGACGTTGATTCTCGTCGAAATCCTTTATGAACGCGAAGGTGATATTTCCAGGGAGTTTGTCGGTAACGTCGTAGCTCTTGATAGCTTCCATAAGTTTCTGGTTATGCTTGGGTTTGCCTGTTTTTGCGAAGCAATCGTAGTCTTCAATTGTGCGCTCGTCATTCTCTTTGTGATCGATCAAGATCAGATAGTCTTGCAGTGCGACGCTGCTGCTTGCTAGAATGCCAAAGAATGATTTGAAAGTTTTAAGCTTCCGACGATCGTCCGAGTCTATGCGCAGGTCCCAGGATCCCATGACCTCCCATACTTCGCTTAAACGGGCTACAAGGTGCGGCCACCAGTCTACGCCATGATGAATACTCCCGGGGGCCTGAAGTGCTCGACTAATTTCCCTAGCATTGCGAACGTTTGTTCTGTGAAAATTCTCGAGAAAATAATAGTCGATTGGTTTGCCCTCAGCATCTCGGATCTCACACGGAGACTGGATACGGCCAGTTTCTGTATATATTGATTGAGGAGTTTGGATATTTTCGTAGCTTTCTATGAAACAGTCAATATCTCGACATGGGACGCCCCCGAACTTGTACTGAGGACAAGGGCCGGGTCGGTGGGCTGCGAGACTGTCGCCATCCCAGAAAGTAACGTATACGAGGGTCGGCTTTGTGAAGTTTGCGACTGCCTCGTAGGCATAATTTAGTGCCAGCAGGGACATTTCGACGGAGGGTAGCTCGATAGCGGTTGTGGTAGGTATGTTATGATATCTTAAAACTCAATTGCAAAGCTAGATATTTCTACTTAGTCGGTCCACGATGTGGCCACAGCTGCTGTCCGTGGGTTAGGCAAACAGCACAAAAGGGTAGTACTGAACCGCCTGGATACATCATCCTCCCTCAGTCCCTTGATTGGCTCTTGTTTCAAGATGTGTTGTGCATAGCCACCCAATAATAAATGCGCGACCAGGAATTCGGGATATTATGATGTGTCATGAACCCAGTATACGACAGGTATAGACTCTTGTTGTTGCACAAGGGATCTCAAGGCTACGCGAGGCTAACCTAGATACATATACAGGAGTCTCTTTGTCTCCATGCCTTGTGACATGATGCATTATCAACCAGTCAGGTCATAAATTAGCAAATGCATTCCATATCTGCCAGGGTGGTAATAAACCTGTAAAGATAGCCAACTTACTGATATTTGTTGAGTTAGAAAGGGTATTTCTTACTGCAAAAGGAGTCTTTACCACGTCCTTATACAACTCCATACGCATAAATCAGTACGAAGTATATACGCGAGCAAAGGGAGGTGAGCTGCAGCCAAGTGTGTGGCCAAGCGAGTGGGCAGAATTCCCCCTGGGCTTCATCCCTTAATACCCCTGCACCACTTTATCATGCGGTTGCTTGTTCTTTTAACTTGCTGAAATATCAGTAGCCGTTGTAATTACGAACACCGTTATATTCGCTGTCCGTTTTGGATATCAAAGCATTCTCCGATACTATAAGACTAGGTGTAAATCCTTTCAACAAAGCATCTCACTTTGCTTTCTGATGCGCAACTACCCCGCAGTACAAATTTTACAACCCGAATTACATAGCTTTCTTTGAAACTATATAGGGATGCTATGAACATCAACTGCCATGGTGTGTTTGATAATAGCGTGTACCTTGCGCTCGAGTCACAGGATATTAGAGCGAGCAGGTCTACCTCCTAGATTTTAGAAGGGATCCTCTCCGTGGACTCGGCTCATTTGGCACTAAGCTTCTGTGTCACGGTACCTAGCGCTTAGCTGGGCGAATTACGCACGCAAGGGATATTTTACGGATGTCACAAGGCATGGAGACAAAGAGACTCCTGTATATGTATCTTGGTCAGCGTCACGTAGCCTTGAGATCCCTCGTGCAACAACAAGAGTCTATACCTGCCGTATACAGGACCCTGGTTCGTGACAACGGGAACCAACTTTTACTGGTGCCAAATGAGCCGAGTCCACGGACAGGATTTCTTCAATATCCTAATTCATAGGCCCGGCTCTAAATACGAAGATACCCTGTGTTGTACTGCGGCTAAAGGCCATCTAGCAGTGTAATTGCGATGAGAAGGTTGAAACCATGTTGACTTCCGTCCGTATCAGAAATGGGGAGTCCCAAACTTTTGTAATCTCTTTTGTGCTCCACACCAGCTTTGCTCTGTACAAGCGGTCCTCTATGGACAGTTCGCAAATATACACTGTTTGTAATACTCTATCAATTAATCGAAAGCAGTAAGAAGATCTCTACACTTGTTATAGTCCATTTTCATAGAACAGCTATTAATATGCCAGATATGTTATACGGCCTCATGACATACTTCTTTATTTACTGCGTGAGCGGTTCTGCGGAACCAAGGGGCTACAAAACTATATGGTGTACTCCCAAGTGCATCTTTATTTCACCGATAAGTGCTGTTTCCCCCCGTGTCTTGGGTTGTAATGAAGGCTAAGCATTTGCAAATTCTATGAAGAGAGATGTCTGTAAGACACCACCTCGAGAATTAAAACCTGAACTCCGGCTATCTTTGGTGTATTTGCTCCCTTTTGGCAATAACGACAATGATACACCCATAACATAGCAAGGCTCATATGGAATCAACTCGGGCCATTCAAGGAGTAAAGGCCTCGGGAGCTGGCATTTGGTTAAGGTATCGCACAACGAATTCGCATCTCCCTGAGCTAATGGATTAGAAGGCTCGCAAGGACCTATCTTCTTATTAAGTCAGTAATTTTGAGAAGTAGAGAAGAGTGACAGACCCTCATTCATATCTGTCGTCAATAATATGGCTAGATCTAGAGAATGGAATATGCGTGATCATGCAAAGCCCGCGCCACAAAGAGGTGGCCGCGAATGAAGCTACGATTCAATTCGCTGACTTTGCTGGCTGGAATGCTCCGCCCCTAAATGCGCACTTTTTTGCCTCTTGTGTCGCATTTTACTGCAATCTAGGTAAGGCCATTTGGTTGGATCGGAGGACACGGAGAAGCTTATACACTAGGTTACATATGCGGATGTTCTTTGTTAATTCATTTAGAGAATAACATGTCGATCAATACAAAAAGATTTATTGGGGGCTAGAGCTGGAACAGCTACCTTTCCGCATCACGAGTGCGCGATATATGTTTATCATGACGCTAGGATACGGACCGGAATTAGTAGGTTTATTGAGCCTCAAGCTATGCCCATAACTACCAATCATAACGAGAATGCCAAGCTCAGCAACAATTAGTAGGCTTGGAACATTCATAAGCCACTGCTCTGCCACTGACCCCCGACCCGACCCGCAAAATGTGGGATACGAAATACGGAGCCATCTGGGGTTGGACTAAGGTCGGCGAATCAGGATCCAGAGATCGGCATTATGGCATATTACCGTCATTCAGCTATCGAAAGATGTAGTAGTATTCAAGCTATATGATGAAGAGTTGACGAGACAAGGCTTTTTCCCACTCACGTGGAAAACAGCCAATAGGGGCATTTTTGCTTGTGATTTCGAAGGTGATCGTATGGTATATGAGCAGGGAAACGCCCACCTCCGTAACTGAGAATTGAGTCTTGACATCAAATACAATTCACACGCACCTCTCTTAAATATCTAAGTAATCAAAACGGTGAAGGCTACACGCCTTCGAAACACATTTATTAACTTATTTCTATCGCGCCTCACTTATATCCACGATGTCGGACAAGAAGCCAGCTCACATCCCGCCCGAGCTCTCGGACCTACACTGCTACACCGAGACGGAAGGTGTTATAACAACTACCATGTTCGACGTCCCAGGCTACAAGGTTGTCCGAGTCTTAGGCACGGTATACGGCCTTACGGTGCGTTCACGAAACATCGCGGCTAGCTTGGGGATGGTCTTGAAGAGCATGGCAGGCGGCGAGCTGAGATGGTTCACTAACATGGTGAGTTGTTTCGCGCCGTGGGTGGGCGGCGTGCATCACGAGACAAATACTGACTCGTCTTAGCTTTATTCTGCCCGGAACGATGCGATCACCCGGGTGGTGGCTGAGACTAAAGCCCGTGGCGGAAACGCCGTCATCTGCATTCGCTTTGAATCCGGCGACAGTTAGTACTATTCCTGAGTCGTTTATTCCCTTATTTGGCAAAAGCTCGCTCCTCTGTGCCGTGCCGCATGCGCACTCATACTCCGGGCAATCCATATGCACGGTTCATGTTTTATTATAAAGCCTACCTGCTACTAACTTTTAACCCCTTCCAGTGGGCGGTTTCGCGCAATGCTGCGCCTATGGTACCGCGGCCATCATCGAAAAAATCGACTCGGCTGTAGATGCTCCACCGCAACTCGCAGCTTAGGGATCTGGATCGCCTGATCGCATTGAGGAATTATGTCCCAGCGGGAAACGGCGAATAGGTCCGAATTTGGTACTGGCTGGCTCCCAGTTTTCGTTTGGTGTGTTTTTATTGTTAGTGATACCAACTAGTATATTCAACATTCACATTGATTTGTTAATTATTGAACTCGGAGCGTAGTTATTTTTATACTTGTAGATAAACCTGAAAGTGATCTCATTAGGATGCTGAAAATGAGTCAGGTCAAGGACTCACTTCAGGTACTGTACATGCATGACTTAGGGTTGTGTACGGTTCCAGCCACCGTCTACATATATAAATACACCTTGCCATAAAGTAGTTATCCTGAATGCAACGCTCATATAGCTACCGGTTTCACCATAGGAAACATGAAGAGTATTACTAGGTGTTGTGATTGTCAGGATGCTATAACGCATAATTACTCATTGCATAAATCAATCTTATATCTTTATTTTAGCGTGACGTCGTGATTTATTAACCTAGGAGAATCCCGCATTGTCCTGAGACGAATGCTACTCTATAACAAGCAAGGTAATTACTAAAATGGTGTTTGGCAACTTAATGCCATTATTCGTGTCCCGTTTTCTAAGTTGTAGCCACTAGTATAATGATCCCAAACAAAATTATCATAGCAGTTGTCATATCGAACGGGACTAATTTAAATATAACACAATTGCAAAGTCTACTCTAGGGCTATTAGGACGCAGGCATCAACGAAAGCGTGACCTTCGTAGACCTGGAGATGAGGTGGGTTGGGTGAGAAAATGCGCTATCATTTGGGAATGTGTAAAACTTCCGACTGGATATGATTTCTGCGGATTCCGATGTCAAGATAGATGGGTTGTTGACTACTTGGCCACTCCAAAGGGACCACTCTATTTCCGGCTTGTCGGCGGCGGCAGAAGTCATGGTGAATTTGGCATTCTCTTCTTAAGGGATGATACTTAATGAGTAGTTGATAAGCTTAGTAGGTATTGCTTATCGTTTTTCCTTGACAAGAGAAGATGATATACTTGCGATCATACAAATAGATATGCCTTTCTAATAGGTAAGACCTAGAATGGCTATGACGTATTACAATTGCCGCTTTTGTTATTTCTTGGCATCGGCAGTTGGGATCAGGGGTTTTTGCTTAGCGCGAGATTGGGGGGCGCAAGCCACATCATTTCAAGCTCGCGCCACAAGTCGGCCAGCTCCATTCCGACACGTCAGGTCGTCAGTCAGCTCGGCCTGTTTCATTGTATACTCTCAGACATACAAATACATTTCCTGCAGCCACAACAACACAGACTTATCGATGCGATCCAGAGACTGGCTATAGAGATGGGGCCCTCACCAGTGGAAATGGGTATGTAGATATACGTCACGGGCATTGCGCCATTACAGAAGAAGCAGAAGCAAGGGGCAAGGAGCAAGGAGCAAGGAGCACGAAGCACGCACTGATCCCACGCTGACTATGAATGAGACAGCATCACCACGCCCTTCACGCGACTCCTTCTCTTCTGTGTCCACCACGAGCCTAGTCTTCGAGCGACTCAGCGAAAGAGAAAAGGCCAATGCTAGATCTCGCGACGGCAAACTCGCCGACCTCGACCATGACGACTCCTTCAGCAGCGCTGTTGACGACGACGAGCGAGGCGCCTTCTTGAACTCGGCTGCCTCGCGCAAGACGCAGAACATGGACATCAAGCTCAAGCGGATACTGCTACTGGTGTCGGGTCTTTTTGTCGCCCTCTGGGTCATTGGCTTGGCCACTTTCATCTCCTCCAAATCCTACCAGCACTCGTCCCAGAAGGAGCACGACCCAACCGCTACCGCCTCACGCGGCTCCGGCAAGAGTATAACCCTGGACCAGGTTATGGCTGGCTACTGGGGTGCTGCCAGCCACCAAATCAGTTGGATCGAGGGCCCCAGCGGCGAAGACGGACTTTTGTTGGAGCGAGGCGCCGTGAACAAGGACTTTCTTGTCGTGGAAGACGTCCGAAGCCGGAGTACCAATCACATTGCCGCTAATGCTAAGATTGCCTCTTCCAAAACGTTGATGCAGCAGGCCTTATTCGACGCCGGGGGGCGGACCCTAGCACCCGAAGAGCTCTGGCCCAGCCCCGATCTGAAGAAAGTTCTCATTGCGACCGGCATCAAAAACATATGGAGGTATTCTTTCACCGCCACATATTGGATATTCGATGTCGAAACCCAGACCGCTGAACCCCTGGATCCTAAGGACGTGAACCGCAGGGTGCAACTGGCCCAGTGGAGTCCCAAGAGCGATGCCATCTCATTTACCAGCTCAAACAATCTCTACGTCCGACAACTGGAAAGCAAGAAGGTGGTTCAAGTCACCAAGGACGGTGGACCAGAATACTTTTACGGAATTCCAGATTGGGTATACGAAGAAGAAGTCTTTGGCGACAACAGTGCTACTTGGTGGTCCAACACGGGAGATTACTTGGCCTTCCTCCGAACCAACGAAACCCTCGTGCCAGAATATCCCATTCAATTCTTCGTTGATAGGCCGAGCGGAGAGGAACCTCCCCCAGGCTTGGATACCTATCCAGAAGTCCAACAACTTAAGTATCCAAAGGCAGGTTCACCGAATCCTTTCGTCGACCTTCTTTTCTACGACGTGGTTAAGGGCGACACATTTGCAGTAGAGATTGAGGGAGGGTTTGATCCGGATGATCTTCTCATCACAGATATTACATGGGCGGGGAATAAAGTACTCATCAAAGAAACCAACCGTGTGAGCGACGTCATGCGTGTCGTCCTGGTAGATGTCACTGCACGGACAGGGAAGACTGTACGCACCGTCGACGTGGGTAAAATTGATGGGGGCTGGTTCGAGATATCTCATGACACTACCTACATCCCAGCCGACCCTGAAAATGGCAGGCCGGAGGACGGATATCTTGACACCATTATACATGACAACGGCGACCACCTCGCGTATTTCAGCCCTCTTGATGCGAGCAAGCCGATCATGTTAACCTCGGGTAACTGGGAGGTTGTCGATGCCCCATCAGCCGTCGATTTGAAAAACAACATCGCATATTTCGTTGCTACCAAGGAGTCTTCGATTCAACGACATATCTACAGTGTTAAATTCGATGGTTCCGGGCTGAAAGCGATCACAGATACAAGTAAAGAAGGCTACTATAGCGCCTCTTTCTCTCGAAAAGCAGGATATGCTCTTATCTCCTATCAAGGACCAAATGTGCCTACTCAGAAGGTCATCAGCACACCAAGCAACCCAGAACCATTTAAACTCATCCTCGAAGAGAATAAAGATCTAGCAGACAAGGCAAAGCAACACGAACTTCCCCTTCTTCAATATGGGACAATCACTGTTGATGACATTGAGCTGAATTACGTTGAACGGCGCCCGCCGCATTTTAATCCTAAAAAGAAATACCCTGTCTTGTTCCAACAGTATTCCGGCCCAGGCTCACAGTCGGTCAATAAGAAATTCACCGTTAATTTCCAGTCCTACATCGCCGCTGCCTTGGGATATGTCGTGGTGACGGTTGACGGTCGAGGCACAGGCTTCATTGGACGCAAAGCGCGTGTCATAGTTCGCAAGAACCTAGGCAAGTGGGAAGCCCACGACCAGATCGCAGCGGCCAAGATTTGGGCTGCGAAGCCTTACACCGATGAGACGCGAATAGCGATCTGGGGTTGGTCGTATGGCGGATTTCAGACGCTCAAAACACTCGAGCAAGACGCGGGGCAGACTTTCCAATACGGAATGGCAGTTGCCCCTGTCACCGACTGGCGGTTCTACGACAGCATTTATACGGAGCGGTACATGCTAACGCCACAGCAGAACGAAGATGGCTACGATGCGACGGCCATAAATAACGTATCTGCACTTGCTGGAAACGTACGCTTTCTCATCATGCACGGTGTTGCTGATGACAACGTCCATATGCAAAACACACTTACCTTGCTTGATAAGTTAGACCTGGGAGGCGTTGAAAACTATGATCTGCACATGTTCCCTGATAGCAACCACGGCATTTACTTTCACAATGCGAATCGGATTGTATATGACAGTAAGTAACCTGCCAAGACAAAAGAAATGGCATGGCCATACTGGCTCCCCCCCTATAGTGCATGCTAACGCTCTGCAGAATTGAGCAACTGGCTCATCAACGCCTTCAACGGCGAATGGTTGAAGGTCGCAAACGCGAAGCCCGCACAGGTCGCATCTTCAAGAGAGAAAGACAAGAGGAGTGGCGTCGAACAGTTGAAGGCAGGAGTAGAGAAACTACAAAGAGCAGGTGTTAATACAGAAGGCAACCATATATTTCCGCTAGCCGGTCTATCCGGCGCGCATTTGTGAGCATGACATAGAAGTCACAGGCGTTCGGGTCTTGGTATTCGGGTTTTGCATACTCATCATTATAAACTACTTCTACTTGCTAACTGTAGGAGCAATGTTGTATACTGTACAGAATAGTATTACGAACACTGCATCGTATCCCCCGTAGTAGGCGGGGCTGGGTAATATTTTATGAGTAACCTACGTACATACTTCTTCCACCCACTATCTAGCCGTTACAAGTATGGATGTTAGTACCTTGATTTGTCTACATCCCAGGTAAATGCATACTGGGGTCGTTTACATGATTAGAGCCACCCCTTTATCTGGCTAGCGATGCCCTCAGTCCTTCTGGCAGTGGTCAGTCCCCATTTTCTTGTGTCTCCTACAAAGAGACAAAGGTTACTGGCTCAATTTAAGCGTCAAGCCATATTAATTGTGAAATGTAGTTGTTATAGTTAAAACCTTCCGTTTAACCTAGTAAAAAAAGGACTATGAAGTTCAATCCCACAAGAATAAGCTAGAAGCATGCAAAGTACGATAAACCAAATAAACTAACCTACCCCCTCACGGCCTTTGGCTGCCTCAGGCCACCAGAATCGGCCTATATATGTATCCTACCTTCAGATATGCTCCGCATGCCTTTCACTCCTACTTCGAGCTTTAGTCTAGCATACAACCTACGTCACACAGCTCAAGCCAGGTGCCTACGCCTGCCGGCCTTCCAGCCAGACATACAGCCTTAAGGAGCCGCAACCATATGTCGGCAATTACCACAAGACTCTCAAGACTCACAGAGGCTTGTATTATAGACTTGGATCAGAGGCAGCCAAAAGAGGGGTAAAGGCTAGAGGCCGAAGGCACGGTCCCCGAGGCTGTCTATAAATATGAGGCAAAGGGCGAGGTTATATCGAAGTGTCACGCCAAGGCTAGCGGCCATGGCCTCACAACGCCAGAGCTTCCCAAAAGGGATGTGGAATAGTGAAGGTGGAGCGTCTACGGCTAAATTACCAATGCAGCGTTAACGTAGCGTGCACGGTGCAACCATGACTCGAAAGATAGATTTAAAAGATCAAAAGACCTTTTTAATTCAAAGAGAATTATTAACTAAATGCGAAGCACGCTCAAAGGTTGTAAGTATACACAGGCCGGATCTGGTGGCCTGAGGCAGCTAAAGGCTGGCCATGACGGCTACCTAGGTACATACCTGATATAGCTAGATGCGCAAATCAGAAGGCCTAAGAAATTAACAACGTATAGTTGGCCCGGAGACGGGATAATCCGGGTTCCTCCCTTGGCCCCCTAGATGCAACCCATCAATCGCACACAAGTTACCCGTGTGCGATTGAGTAGAGGATATTATACTAACACAAACTTTCATTTTAACTAAACGGACCAATTCCCACTGGTGGAGCTACCCGGCGCTGCACGTGTCTTTATGACGGTTCTACCGCTTGAGCCCTGGACAATGGACTTCATACCGCCAACGTTAGATGCTGCGCCATCTTGTCTACTCTCGTCTTCGTGCCTGGAAGGCATCAACAATGGTAATCCTTTCCATGAACCGGTTCGTGATATGTGTAGTGCTCCGGCAACGGAGTCAACGGTAGCCGAGAAATGAAGCTGCCGTTTAATATCTGCCAAGATCCAATTAATATGTAAGAAGTAAACCTCTTGTATAGAAGGCGAGGCCCCCACGACCATTCCCAGTAGCCTGGGATCCGATCGAACGAATATCTGTCCGGAATGATCTGGACGAGTGACCCACGATCCTGAATGGCCTGGTTGTATGGGCCATGAACTTGAAACCGTAATAACGGGCTGTGTGCTCATGCCAATTGGCAGGCCAAACATCCCATTCGGATCAGTATCACTTTTGGAAGTCAATGACGCCTCTAGATCTTTATCAGGGGTGTGAATCGTCACTCTTTTGAGGTAATTGCGGAAACCACAATGATCGAATGGAAACCTTAGAGAGTCTCGTTCTTCAAACCCCATCCTAGCAAGTCGAAAGTTGGTCATCTCAAGTTCCAACAGCGCCCAGTCGAGGCCCACGAATACATCTTCCTTCTTGACATCGCTTCGCAAATCCGAGATGAATTTCAAGTAACCAAGTCGTAAGGATTTGTCTGGCACGGATGATCCAGGCCAAAAATGTTCAGACAATGAAGTGATAAGCCCTTTGCTGGCAGCAGGGGGCGATACTACGGTTCCCTCCTTGTCTTCTAGCTGTCTATCCCAGACAAAGCCGTCGAATTCAGATTCATCAATATCGAAACCACAAGTCTTGGAAATCTGGAAATCATGAAATACATGAGCGACAGTTAAGGCATATGTCTGCTCATTAACTATAACAAGGCCCCCAATAGTAGCATTGCCGATATAAGCCGATGATCTCCAGACCTCGAAGGTTATTGGGCTTTTCATGTCGAATGGCTCGTTACCGCGAACAAAGATCTCATATTCCCTAAGGGTTGACGGGTCAAGGGTGTTTTGAGGTAGGCTAGAATCGGCGTTGGTAAGAGTGCGAGCCTCGATAGGAAGTCGACAGCAACCCCAATTTTCCTGAGTCGAAAGGATTTTACTATCAATAATAATCCTACGGACAAAGTAGCTGAATTTGGGATCATTGCACAAGATCACCAGATAAGGCGAAGGGCTAGTGTTTCTATTTCCAATGAAGAAGTATCGAATAGCGTAATCTGGTCTTGGTTGCCATTCATGTAGCTTTTGGTCGACTAGGTTGGTGACAGTTTGTAGGAGAGGCCTAGCAACTCTGCATTCGAGATCGCCGACAATGTACCGTCCCTTAAGGGTACCACAATTAACGGTATACGTAAACGCAGGTTCTCCAATCGAGTCAGCATAATCCCTCGACGCAGCTCGGAATAGCTGTTTAAGAGCTAAGGTTTCGTTGTCGGGAGCAAAGAAAGGTAGCTCGAGTGAGGGCGGTGCCAGTGGTGCAAGTGGTGCCGGTGCTCGTTGCTGCGGTCGGTGCGATGAGGATACTCCGGCAGTTGACATCGTTTAATAATAGGCAATTATCTTAGTATTATAATTATCTGCTTGACATATAATATTGGCTAGAGCAAGATTGCACTCAACTAGTTAGGGACGATATAACGTTTACTTCGGCCCGTGAGAAAGGAAGGAAAATTTTAATTAATCCGGTGAGGGGTATAGGAGAAGAGAAGAGCCGTAGGCCCTCAGTTCAGAGGTATGAAGGTAATACTACCTAACGGTAAATACTACCTACATGTAGGTAGATACACGTAGGTACCTACCCGAGCACTCATTTGACTACGCCACTGTACCCAATCCTCCTGCCTATCACTCTCTTCCCACTCCCACTCTAACAAATACTAGAGTTGTGTCAACTAATTTATCACATTGTGCGCTGACCAAAGTATAACTATCTTGCAACATTATATTATGGCAATACTCGATAGAAATTTCTTTTCTGATCCGCTCGCACAAGATGCCCGGAAAGAGTTTGTTGATCGTCTTTGGCCTGACGCCATCGAACAACCCGTAAATCTCGATCCGTATTTTTGTCTAGTCGAGAACGAACGGCAGCGCATTGGGGATAGCCATCTCCACGCTATCAATACGTACTCGGACATTGTATTCATCATCGATACTATCAGGAGCAACCCTTCGTTTACTTTTATGCAGATTACTGAACTTCTTAAACAAAAAGCCGAGCTAAATGTCGATCCCCAGAAACTCTCGTTATCGATTGAGCTTTCAATCCACCTCTGGTTGATGACCAATATCCGGAATCGCATGACAACGAGCAGAGATCTTCTTCGAACCTCGATCCCTTGGGTAGATGATGTGTCGCTCAGCTCCGCTATCACGAGTTCCATCACACACCAATCCGTAAGCGAGGATGATGTGTTTCCCAAATACCTCAATGTTCACGATATGGGGAGGATCTGCGGATACCGAGTTGTGTGGACGGACGATCTCGGCTCCCACTTGACGATAGAGGGCTCGTCGGTATACATATTCCATAACACTTCAGTGTTGAAGCGGATGAACAAGGCGCAGAGGTAAGCATGTCCACCCCACTGCTTGTTCAAGGACTCAAATATTTTTAGCTTTCCGCTACCCGGAGATTACGTCAACGAAACGCTTGCAACTATCGATCTCCTCATACCAATAACGAACCCAAGCTGCAATATATGGTTGAGTAGGGAAATATCGTTGGCCAATATTGACCACGATATTAGTTTTCGAAACACCCCAGTTGCCAACATCTCCAAGTATAAATACTGGCAGGAAAGGTTGAAGATCATGAACGAAACATTCGAAAGAGCTCGGCCACGGAACCTTTCACAATGGGTATATGATACAAGAGATATGGAGCGATGGTGGGGATTCTGGCTAGTTGTGATTGGGATAGCTCTCACTGTCTTCTTTGGGCTTGTTCAGTCTATAACTGGAATTCTCCAGGTAACATTGCCACATTAGATCAAGCAATTTAAAGCCCGTAAGCTCCCAACCTTCTTCACATACAATAACGGGCTCTAGACCCTAAGAATACAGCATTTGATCAATCAAGCAATGCAGCAAAGTTAATAGATGTTACAGTAAATCGAACTACTAAACTTCAAGTTGTTAAAAGTAGTGCCAGTTTTTCGTCCGTCTCCTTGTCTGTTGCGCCAAAGAGGCGAAGCACGTACGCCCGAAGGCAACAGATGATGACGTATCTAAGCTTATAACCATTTGCTTTGTATCTGGCCCCACCGTAGCTAAACCATACCTGCCTACTTACGTACATCAGCAAGGCAAGACTTGATAATACCTGACACCATGGGGCCCGCTGCCGTCACAGAAGTTGTACTGTTGATATTAGTACCCGAAGCGGACTACGATATCGTTAGGGAATCTGCCAGGATCTTGGCGCGGTAGCCAGGTTGTCTGGCCGTCCGGACATCTCGTCTGATGTTCGAGGAGGGGAAGCCCGATATTAATCATCACACCTCCGCCAGAGTGCACTACTTCATCGACTGGGACTCGGTCGACGAGCACATGGCCTTCGCGCGCGACACGGCCGTGTACCGGCCCTGGAAACGCTTGTTAAGGCTCTTAAGGGGAAAGCGGTTGGTTATAGCGGATGTGTTGCGAAGGGTTGGTCTCTCGAGGATACGATCGTATAAGGGGGAGAAGAGTCATGTCTTCTTCTTTGCTGTTGGTTGGGACTCTGCCGAGGCGTGGGCCCGGTTTCGAGGCTCCGGGGACTTTGCGGAGGCTGTTTTGGGGTTTAATGGGATTGAGGGGTTGAGGGGCTTGGAGATTTGTCTTGTGGGTACTGAGAATGTTACTATGTAGGGGCGATAGGATGCTTTTACTCGGTATTGCTTCGAATAATGAGGATATCGCATCTTGGAAGGTCTCAGGGAGGAAGGAGAGTAAGGGTGAGGAAGCGGACAATAGAGCAAGGCCTTCTAGCCAATAGGAAGAGGGATAGCTTCAGAAGGATATAAACCTGGATATGTGTGATACACTTCAACAGACATTCCCAACTATGACCTCCGTGGTATAGTGGTAAAGTAGTCGGCAGGATAAACCCTTGTGTCAGAGGCAGGGCCATAGGCATTCAAGGGCTTTCCGGTCTCGGCGATGTTGAGTATATCTTAAGCCCTGAGATTCTTTTTACCCCTTTTTAAGGCGAGGGTTCGATTTTGACTAGTATTGTTTTGTTTTTTTTAGCCTTTTGCCCCTGGTTCTTTCCTGGGTTGTTGTCTATACAATTGAATTATACGAACATTATACAGTGTGTAGCCTTGCGGCTTTAACGACTTCCATACCTACTTTCCATACATCCCATGTACCAATTTACTCAAAAGCTAATTACATGATCTACTCATCTATGTCTATTATGCCTATAGTATGGAATAGTGAGGTAACAGAATTATGTCGACTCCCCGCGGCGCAACAAAAACGGTGACTTAGCCGATGCCTTGGCGAGATGCCACAACTAAGTATTTTATAGCTAAGGAAGAGAAAGTGATCTCGAATTCTAAGTCAGTAAGGCGGTGACCGGTCTTTAAGTTTACCGCAATAGATGCTTTTGTAGTCACCGGTTCAAAATAATATCATCTGGTGTCTAAGGCGTCCCGCGATTATATTTAGCCTATCGGCTGGAGTGGTGAAGCTGCAAGCCCCTGGCCTTGAGGGGGCGGTAACGTAAGTTTCGGTATATCGTGACTCCGTACATTGAACATGGTTTCCTCTACAATCTTTTTTATAGCTGCGTCGGTTTCGTTATTCGGGTACTTATAGTCTTTGTAGTCTTCAGCTTTTTTGTTCGTGGCGTTTCTCTCGACTATGCCTAGCAGATCCTCTATGTCCGGTCGATCCTCTACCTGGACAGCGACACACGCGGCAACCAGACTCCTGATCTCAGGGTCTAGATTATCTATCCTATCTTGGTGTTTGGCTACCATAGCAGCCGGAGCCTTGTACTTGTTGCTCAACTTGTCTAGATCTGTTGCGTAGGAATTGATGTTCTTCACTTGTCCGTTGTATGTGATTTCCATCATTCCTGGCCCCCCTGCGATATTACCTCTGAGTAAACCCAGCATTACTTCCCCGATGGCTCGAATGTTCGTCTTCACAACGATGTCTGCCGGTTCACTTCCAAGCCCTTAGTGTCGGTTCATATCGGAGCAGATTAATAGTTCAACACTTACTTTTCTCTGACAGGCAGGTCTCGAGACATGCCGAAATCTATTAGCTTTAACAATGGCACGGTCTTGTGCTCCATCGGCTCCAATTTATGGATCATAACTAGAGCGAAGTTAACCTGTGTTGGTAAAACGTCACTTCGTTAACTTACTATTCTGACCGTGGAAATCACCATGAAGAAGGCGTGACTTCGGTGGTCGTTCGCCTTTCTCGTTGAGGGGCGGTATAACTTCCAACGTTGGCTTCCCGCGAGCTTTTTTACCGAGGTCGCGCGGCGGCCAAGCCAGCCCAACGACTATCCTACACACTTAAGGCATCAAGTTAACCTCGTAATAGTCCCAATCCTCCCTCAGGCGACTTACAACACAAAAACAGACACCAAAGCAGTCGATTAGGCAACGGTTCGTCAAATTCGGATCTCTTTTCATAGAAGTCCCACAAAAGGCCGTTCTCGATCCAATCCATGAGCAGCGTTGGGCCCTTCAGCGGTTTTATTACTCTGTTCCATCGGGGGTTGCGAAGTACTCGAGACGGTTGTGCGATGTGCATACATCCACGGAGCCGCTGTGCGTAGAATTAGCGTATACAACCTTGCAATGTCGGCTGAGTCCTACGTGCATCGAGAGCATCGATTTCCGTCGTTATCGCCCTCTCTCCTACCTCTGCCAACGACCGTTTCATAACAAATCTAGTTATCTTGGTGCGCTTCTTAGGTGGGTCGGAACCTGAAGTGGAGAGTCTACGTCGACGAGGTGAGCCGGTCAACGAAAGTTGAGAGATCTGGAGTATCGAGTCCTCGACAGGTTCGAGAGATTGCTCTATCTGGCCTAAAGATCCGGGTGGCGAAGTTCCGGTGAGAGTGGGCAACGGTTGGAGCCCGGGCGCTTGACTCAAGATGGTCGATGCAGACGTCTCAGGTGTTTCATCCGATTCACCAGGTGAAGTCATCATCATCTGGAGGGTGAATCCCCACTACAAAATTGGGCGTTAGACATCATCATTTAGTTGCGATTGAGATGTGTTCCAGTGAGTGGAAACCTTCTTTAAACATTGCCTTCGAGAAGATCCCTCCATGCTTCTGATAATGCTAGAACACGAATAAAATGATTGAGAAAATACTTACTGACCCTTGGCTAATGATACGCTCGACAGTGAAAGTCTTGTCGGATGCATTTTCGAAAAAATGTTTGACGTACTTTGCACCATTTCTTGCTTGCTCCGAGACCTTGGACTCGCCCTCGATATTTCTATCCGACATTCTCTTACTTTTGCGCTGCGTGCCTGCTCGATGCCACAGGTTATTTCATCGTTTCGCTAGCTGTTGAAACCCGCGCATTATAGGATAGACCTTCTTTATCGCTACAAAATGGATGTGGTCGTTTTCGGCACGTGTACCACGCTAATATTGATTCTTTGTTCACGTATTATTTTCCAAGATAAATTAGCATGGAACATCATATTTAATCAAGAATATCTAGATAATCTCGTGATTTTTGTCGGGCTTAATAGTATTCAAACGGGTACTGAAACTCTACTTAAGTCAACGTGTTAGAGCAGACCAAAAGTGGCAAATATCACCCCAAATAATATTTATCCCACCATCCATGTTATACTGCCATTGATTAATTCTGTAGTGAGTAATTTGACTCCCGACTTGGTCTTATGAGAAAGCTCGTAGTAGCCGTCGTCTTCAAGACGGCGCAGTTTCTAGCTGCCAGATGTCTAGTCTCATGTGGAGACTATTAGGTATTTAGTCTCCAAGTGCTGATCTGCAAGTGCTGTCAATACACCTTTTCCAGCATTATGTTTTGTATAAGCTAGAATGTCGTGTAAGGGGGCATGCAGCTCGCTTAGGTAAGGTATACAGAGGAGGCTGCAGACGTATTTGGCCAGATCCGGGTTGTTAGCCCCGAGCAGTGGCCCACTTATCCGGCATCTCCGATCTAAAGTTACCTAGTTAGTTATTTAGGTTAGTTATTGCGCAAGCTCGTGGCTTTCACTTATTGTTTGCCATACCCTGCTCTGTTGTATCTCAGGTAACACTGCAACCAGCCTCCCTCCCCTCATGCACAGAGTTCCAATAAGTGAAATGCAAAACCTTCCTAGGTAGGCTAGATCAGGTGGATTATAGTATGCTTGCTCATACTGATTTGCAACAGCGCAAAACAACAAGTTCAAGATCTTAGCGTTCTTGGGAGAGCCTTTGATATCAGGGGTCGGAACTGTTAGGGCTGCATTAGCTCCGAGATGCCAACCACCAATCATATTGACCAGTCACTAGTTTGCATGATGCGGTTCAGCTGAGATCTCCCTGAGGCCCTATCTTTTTTCAGACCACAACCGTTCAGCCCATCACACATACTTACACACAGTGTGGTACACGGGAACTAAGTCAATATGCCAGAGCGTTCGAGCCGCACCCCCCGGCCTTCACGTGGTACCAGATACTCCAGCCATAGAAACTTGTATCTTATTGGATAACCCCACTGCTACTCCTAGACGTAGCTCTTGATTGTTCTCAGCCACAAACGGTGAGCGTCTCGTTCGAGTTTTATGCCTTTTCCAGCTGAGCCAAGGAAAAACAGAATTGTTTAGTTTTATCTCTAACCTAGTTTATAGGTATCAACATTATCCAAGCCGCTCTAATTATGTAACGATAGAGCGAATTATAGTTATCACTTCTATCTATTTCTTTCTAGGGGAATAATATCACATATGTCGTAAAGCATAGGGCGGATTCTCATAGGTAATGTAGTCCCCGCATCTAGAATGTCTCTGCAACTCTATTCCTTGGAGCTTGCGCCTCCCTACGGTCGGGACACGGCTGTGCTGACATCTCAAATTTCATCTCGGGTTGATTTCCTCTATCCGGTATCTAGCTCCTGTTAGCGAGCTGAAATCAATGTGGGCAATCCGGCGTCGTCGCCCCCGGATGATGCAAGGGAAGAATAGAAAACTCAGGCGCGCGGCTACAGGAGTTCATAGATCGTTCGAGCCAAAAATCATCCCAGTGATGATGTAAAGCGGTGTTTCTTGTGGATCGACACGAATCCCTAAAGCACCGTAACGCCTCTTTCAGGGGCAGGATTTGGGATCAAAATTCTGTGGCTTGAGTTTTAACCATCTCAACTTAGGTCCTTGCTACCTGAAAAGTAATAATTGCCTTATCCGGGGTGTAAATCAAGATGTCGCTCAACACGACCTTGCAAGTGCAGGAGCTCCACCAGCCTGTGGCCCTGCATTGTTGCTTATGATGCCAGTCAGGCTTTAGCTTGACTGGCTCGACGATTCAGCTGGGGATATTTGGTGTTGGCGCCAATATCTTCTTAACTACGCAACATCTACGGCCTCGCCGCCTAGTGAGACATATTCACCAGCGTCCACATCCAGTCTGTTCTTGTCCCACGGCACTTTGGAGGCCGTTCTGGACCACCTTCAGGTGGCTGTCTTCCACTCTGCCAGACTCGTTATACTGTCTATCTAGTGAGCTCTTCCATGTCGATTAAGCGCGAGGTGGATGAAGGTCGTCTCTAAGGCTATGATCTGTGAGTCTGACTGGCCCTCCATTCTTCCACCTTTGAATCTATTGAACGATGAGGCGTAGATGGGGCTATTTTTCAGCACGGCTGCTCCGGGTATGGCTGCAAATAGAATGTATGTTCTGTTGTTAGGATATAGTTGCAGTGTGTGAGATTCGAAGTATATAAACTACTCTTTCCTCCTACCTTAGATGATGATCTCTCAAGCATCAGACCAAGCAACCTCAGTAACCAGATCTCATTTTGCTACAATCATTTCACAAACACTATTTTCACTACTGTTGTTGAATCCAAAATGTCGCTTTCAAAGTACGCTGGTATGGCTGGGACTTGGTCCATGGACTTGACCGGCAATGCACCCACAGCCAAATATTCATTCAATCTGGAGTCAACTGAAGAGTCTGTGTTTGACCCCGACTACCGTTCCCTTGCTGATGTGAACGATTACAAAGATGGTGGAAAATATCGATGTAAGCACATCCACTCATCATTATTCCTCCCTTCATCCCTCCTCCGAAATCCTGCACCTGGATTCAACCTCTTTCCATTGTGTAGCTAGCTAATCAACGATACCCCACAGCCATAGTGAAGCTTCAGATGCGATACGAGAAGCAAGATCCATCTAACTCCGCATGGGCGATGGGAACTGGTTGGCTTATCAGTCCAGACACACTCGTTACCGCCGGCCACAACGTCTACAGTTGGGGAGGTGGCGAGGAAGGGCTCGGTCGTGCAGTACACATCAGGTGCTATATCGGATATCACGGCAGGGATTTTACCAATTCACCAATCGTTCAACGCCGCTATGCCAAAACCATTGTTACCACAGCCGAGTGGCTTACTAGCAAGGATAATCGCCATCGCGACGTTGCCTTCATCCAGGTCGACCGTCCATTCGAAGGCGATCTTCGACCCTTCTCTTACAAGTCCACACCGTGGGTTGGCGATGATATGCTTGGAGTCGTGGGCTACCCCGCTGATAAAACGCTGACTGATAAGGATGGACGAGAAGAGAAAGGCGCTTTGATGTATGAGATGTTCAAGGATATCCAGTACAGCCTGGACGATAAAAGGAGCAATCCTCTCCAGATGCTAAAGTATCGCATCTCCACCTTTGGAGGTAAGCACTTAATCATTTACTATACCTCACCGCTATCTCTAAACATTTTACAGGTCAATCTGGGGCACCTGTCATTAGGAAGACTGGAGATCAGGTTGTAATTGGGACTCATGTCTACGGGAACGGCGATAAAAACCAGGCAAGCGCCATTGGTCAATATGGCAACGACTACGACTCATTAATTAGCGTTTTCACCAAGAAGTACCCAGTCACCGACACCCTCGAGGGTATCAATCTTGTCAAACTCTCACCCGCTACACACAATGGTGCCCTACCAACGACTCCAGAACAGCCCGTATTAAAAGCACCTCCATCCCCCCCAGCCAGTGATAATACGGCTGATATGTTTCCTAACGAGGAACAACTTCTAGTCCCCACGACCAGTGATGATACGGTTGGGATGTTGCCTAGCGAGGAACAACCTCCAGTCCTCACGACAGGCGATAGTACGACTGAAAGGGTACTTAACGGAGAACAGCCTGAAGGATTCATAGACACATTTAAGAAGGTTGCCGTTGTTCTTAGTACTGTTGGGCAGCACGCCTTGCCGCTCGTCTCGCCCTTTGGTGGTCGCCTAGGGGGCCCCCTAACTGCTATTGCTGGAACAGCCCTAGGTGCTATGGCTAATGCCTGTACCGAGTCTGCAACGGATGGAACAGTATCTTCACTCATTAGTACCAAGGAAGTGGCCGCAGGCACCATGGAGCGTGCTATCCTAGCGGAAGCTTCATTCCAAGCTGTTCTCAATATGGAAGACAATGCCACCAACAAGAAGATCAGGAGCGATATGGAGAACACTTACACCAACCTGGCACCTAATGTCAAATATATCGCACCGAAGCTTGTGCCCGGCTTGCTGAATTCTGCCTCCAGAATTAACGTTATGAGGAACTTTCGGAAGCAAGAAGAGAAATGCTCTCGCAGACCACCGCCTAAGCCTTTGACTATCAACGGAGAGGAGTCCTCAATTGAATCGAACGATTTTGTCGACGGTATGATGCAGCCAACTCGACCCTTGGAAGGAGAAGAAGCATTCTTCGATAGTTTCGGCGACATGTTGCAAACCGCATTCCAGGTCGGAAAGCCTCTGCTTCATGAAACAGCAAAGGCAGGTCTTGCTGTTCTGAGCAATGTTCTTGAGGAGTCAAGCACAGAAACAGAATCCAGTATTGACAGTAATGAAGCCGAAGCCGCCGAGCTTTTAGCCAAACGAGCCATTATGGGTGAAGCTGCGCTTCAAGCAGTCATGAAGCTCTCTAAAGCCGAGCTCGACCAGTTATATCTAGTAGACGACGATGGGTACACTCACGAAGAAGGATTCTTCGACTTTGTGAAGACCACGGCCCAGAAGATTGGCACTGTTATCAAAGACGTTACTCCATTCGTGGTCAACACGGTTGTTCCAGTCGTCATCGGTGCTCTGTCAAAGCCTGCTACCGAGTCAGCTTACACCAAACCGTTGCTTAGTGCTTTTCAGCCAACTCTGCGAACAAAGAGATCTATCCTCAGTATGGTCAACGATGGCACTTTGCAGAGCCCCTATGAGGTTGCAGCTCTCCAAAGCCGAGTAGAGCAATCAAGCACGTACAGCGACGCCATACAAGTGCTTCGCTCTGTTGATTCAAACGAGGACTTACCGGTTTTCCAGGAACTTTAAACTCGTTTACTAATAATTACGCTCTTGTGAAGGCTGTGATAGGGCCAGGCCTTTAATATGATTTCCCCTGTAGCTCGCTACAGCAACTTAAAAGAATTTGACGCACTGCTTCCGTCTATTCCATCGCTATTAGATCTCCTTTGTCGTTCTCTTCTACCCTACCAAGCTTGTCACTGTGCTGTTACTGTATAACGGATTCTTCGAATTTTTGGATTCTTGCTGTATTCTGTTTTTCATTGGTTGAAAAGAAAAGAAAGGGAAAAGCTGTATACTATTTTTTAGACAGATTATATTACACTGTATTACACCTTTCATTGTCACTCCTTCCATACTTAAATCAACATACTAGAAAACGCCTGAAGTTAAAGCAGTTAATGAACATAGTAAATAGATGGAGTGAGGTGATTGAGAGCCTACCTATTCAAATTCAAGTGTACATAGACAAAAATTTCGCAGGGGCTGTAGAGGCTACCCTGTAGCTGCCCCTTTTTAGGGCCTTCCTAGTTGCATACTACATATGTAAGTAGGTAAGTACTTGAGGTATGTCACTAACAACTAACACAATTCATCACTACATATGTAGTAGAGACATAGAAAAGTTGTCTTCTTTGTATACATCCCAAATCAAAAGCTTTGTTTTAGCACTACATTGCCTTTATTGGGACGAGATTTGAGAGTGATCCGAGGTAAAATAGCAAGCAAATCATAACACAATCAAGGAATAACAAGAACTGATCCTTTGTCATATTTACTTCTTGGCTATACCCTTTTCTGTCGGTTGAGATTAAAATGCTGCTAAGCACCCGGTTCTTGTATTGCTTTAAGCCTCCATTCTTCAGATCCGAAATGTCCGCAGGCGCCTTACATAACGAGCTCCCGACGTTCGGTGTCGAAATCGAATTCCTCGTCGCCACACTTCGGCAAAATGAAGAAGACCCTCACGGCTTTGTGGAAGGTATCCCACCAGTCTTACGCGTACCCAGGTCTTTTCAACCTAGTGGGTACGCCTGGGGTAAGATACAGGACGTATTAGATGAATGTTTTGGTAAATCTCAAGAGGACGGGCTCTTGACCCTAAGCGTACTCAACAAGTACCGGGAATGGTCCGTTGATTCCGATAGCTCTCTTCTTCCTACCCGAGGCGATTTATACAATAAGTATACTTGGGTCGAGGTCGAAGTAGTCAGCCCAGTCCAGTATGGTTCCCCCAAGGGGTTTGAAGCTGTTAATTTGGCTATTTCATTAATAACTAGCCGGTTCCGATGCCATGTAAATCGGTCTTGCGGCGTTCACGTTCATGTTGGTCTAGGCGCCGACAGGATTTCTCTCGAACAGCTCAAGCGTTTTGCTACCCTGAGCTACGCAGTCGAGCCCCTGCTATACACTCTGCAACACCCCGAGCGCGAGATCAACATGAATTGTAAGACGCTTCGGTATTTTTCCAATCTCGCTCACTCGAGCGCAGAGCTTGATAACGCCGTCCCCCATAATAACCCAGAATTCAGGGACGAAAAATTTCACTGTATTACCCATCTCGGGCAAGAACGCAGGCATGGTGAAGAGAGGTTATTGGTAAGGGAGATGAATAATAGCCAAGCTTATGTCGACGCATTCTTAGAAACAAGGCAAGCAGGCCATTACGAACCATTTACTCAACCCGGGGACTCAAGGCACACAACACTTCTGCTAGGTGATCTTTCTGAAGAGCTTGATCGCCGTATCTCGAGAGCAACGCTACCCTCATCTTCCACGACGTCCCCAGTTGAGCCGGCCCGGCAACGCGGAATTCCACGCCTAAGACTGCCCAAGTATAGCCAGGCAGACCTAGCATCAATGAATTATAGAAATAATAGATGGGGGGCGTCGATTAGCAGCAATCATATAGAGGTGCGCGCCTACAACAACCCCGGCCCCAGCGTAGCCGAAGCTACGGAACGCATCTATTCACAGCCATCTACTTGCAACGTAGCGCAGCTACTCCACTCTGCTGTTGGTGACCAAAGGTCAGGGAGTAGTTTTCATCACTACCGATGTTTTAATTTCGAACCCTTCATGGTTAGTGGGCGAACAATAGAGATGAGAATGGGGGAAGGATCTCTCTGCGGGGAATGGGTGAGTACTTGGGCGAAAATCATCACCGGTCTATTCAAGTTTGCTCTTCATTCTTCGCCGAGCGTGTTTATGGATGTATTGGAGAATTGTGGAAGGGCGACTACAGTTGGAGGGTATGATGTAGTCGATCTTCTCGACGACATTGGCCTCTTCGCCGAGGCGGTGATTGTCGAGAAAAGATTGTCGGGTTACGAGGACGAGTGGGGGGGTGTGGAATTCGAGGAGCTAGAGGCTTAGGTTTCTCAATGCATATGATCGCCCTCATTTAGGTAGCCGTTTAGTTAATTATTTAATCGTTTTTGTGTTTTGAAGCCAAACCTAGGAATGCCCAGGGTTTGGTTGCCTCTTTCATAGCAATGCGCTATCTAAACTTGAACCTTTTCGATGTAACTCCCCCCTCCCCTTTCTAGCGCTGTATAGTAACAAAAAAAAGGAAATATTTGTGCGCGAAAATAGTTAAAGTTCATTACTAAGCGGCTATCGTCTTTTTTTGTATATAGGAAGGACGGCAAGTGAATATTGGATCGATGACCGACGTATTCTATCGATATTCCGTTTCTCGGTGTGGAGTTCTGTGACATCAGTAACAGTACCCGCAAAATAACTTCTGCATGCCGGGATCCGTTTCTGATATCACTTGGCCATTGTTAAAGCAAATGCAGAAGCTGTCTTGTTACAAGAGAACAGAAGCCGGCAAGATCGTCAAACTAGGTCTCTACTCCTAACTCCATGTAGATAGGTATTCGTAGTCCTGTTCGTGCAGTAAGTAGCTAGAGTCTAGTGCGTGTTACCGAAGACGAGAAGCCCAGGCTTGGTAGGCTTGGCAGGCTCGAGAAACGGCGCGCGGACAAGGATCTGTCTGCGTGAGGTGACGGGGCCATTACGTAGTTATGTAGCCCGGCAGAGGCGCTCGCAGAAGCACGGTAGCATCGTAGCGATATCTTAGGAGTAGCGCTTCACATACCCAAAGGTACCGCCGATTCGGCCCGTGTCACTGCATCACCCCCGGCCGGCCTAGGTAGATACGAGAAACAGAAGAGGGGAAGCCTGGAGACGGCCACAACAAGCCAATGGCTGCTGGAGGCACGATTCAGAGAGAAACTAAACATACGAGGTTTGTCTTACTCTGAGTCAGAATCCGAGTACAGGCAGCTCTGGTCGCAGTACAATAGGTATCCTACGAAGGTGACCATTACTGTAGTTGTCTAAGATAGGTATTTAAATGAGGTATACCGAGAGATAGCACCTGTCTATTTTACAGCATATGAGTGGACGGTGGTGGGCTATTCCTTTATCTCAATCCCGAACTGACGCAGGGGCTTATCCGATGGCGCGACCTGTTTTTAATATAACGTGCGAAGAAACCATTCCAGGGTGGTCCAATACATTAGGTTACGGCTGCTAACAGCCTACAGAGGGCGTACCACACAGTGAGCTAAGCATGCATTGCACGCCGCTAACTTGCTTCCCACAAGGAGAATTGACCAAACAGGGCAGACGAGATTGTCCAAAAAAAGAAGTTTAGCCACTAGCCTGAATCGCGGTAGTGCGAGTGCGCCTGGCCTGGCTGCTAAGCCTCTGTTCCTGCTCTGTAAGTTCCGTACCTTACCACTAAAGGCCGCTGCGAGCTTCTAAAGACGCAGGTCAGATTTTTGAATATGAAGAACTGTTATCCGGGCAGGAACCTAAACCTATTTCGGTAAAACCCCACACATGTTGCTTGGCTCACCTAAATTTGGTTAAAATTAAAGCAGTTAAAAAATATAGGTACAGAAATCGAAAAAAACAGTATAGTTACGCGATTAAAAGTATAATTTATAGCTAAAAAAACATTTTTTCGATTTAATTAATTATATACATAGTTTATAGCTAAAAAAGAGTTATTTCGATTTATTCGATTAAATCTGCTATTTATAGTAGGTTAGCTAAAACAGCGATTTTTATCAAGATAGGTAGCTATATAAGTACAGTACTTCGAAGGCATAGGTTGCGCATGGGTTGCGCATGGGTTGTGCATGGGTTTACTAACAAATTTGGTTAGATTGGGTGCAAATTGGAGCATGTGTGGGGCACTTACTGAAATGGGTTTAGGTTCCTGCCCGGATAACAGATCTTCATATTCAAAAATCCGACCTGCTAAAGACGGCGCCCCCCCACCAGCCCATCCCGAAACCAGCAATCTGCGTCGCCCCAGTCCCGTCCTGGTCAGCAGAAGCGTCTTGCCCAGCTGACTGGGGGCCAAACAATAGCATCACTGCTGGCACCACCTCAAACTCGCCATCCATCCACTGATCCATCGATCCATCGATCCGCCTCTCGTTCCTCCTGTCTGTAGCAACAACAGCAGCAGCAGCAGCATCCAGCATTCGGCTTTACCTATGCGCATCTAGCTCGCCGTGTCTTTGTCCGTCGTCTGTTTCGACACCCTCGCTCGTTACCTACCTATCGAAATCTTCTCTTCTCTCGCTATCGCCAACGCCCCCTTTTGCCCATAATTTTATACTTTGACCTGACGCGTAATCCTGCACCCTCCCAACGCCTATCGCATCGCATCCCATCATAACGCATAACCTAGCGACACATCAGCCCTCCGCCTCCTCCTCCTCCCATCGTCTTGCCACGTTGCTTTCGTGCCGACTCTCGTCAATCGACAAAGCCTCTTGAATGAAGTCCGATCGAGTCACCGAGGGATGCCGCTGGTTTAATCGTTTCTATATTCTCTGAGGGAATCCCACCACATCGCCCAACTCCTCGAGTCGCACCACCCCACGTCAACTCGGGCGCCACTAATTCGCCTCTTAATATTGTACTTACCCGCGATGGGGAAGAAATGTGAGTGCTCAACGTGCCGTGGTCTTTTGTTTACTACCGTTGCTGATTGACCTCGTTGACGAGTAGGGCGCTATGGGGTTATCCTGGATGCTGGGTCTTCTGGCACCCGCCTCCATATCTATCGATGGCAAGACCCGTCCAAGATCATTAAACACGCATCGATAGAGGAGTTGAGTACCCTACCGAGCTTAGAGAATTACTATACAAAAAAGATCCGGCCTGGTGTCTCGACCTGGGGTGATCACCCTGAAGATGTTGGTCCCGAGCATCTCGAAGCATTGATTAAGAAGGCGAAGAAGAAGATCCCCAGCGATAGGCATGCTGATACTCCTATTTATTTAATGGCCACCGCCGGTGTTAGGTTGCTTCCCAAGAACCAACAACGTTCCCTCCTGTCTGAGATTTGCACGTACTTTCGTCAAGAGAGCCAGTTCTCTCTCCCGGACTGCAACGCCCACATACAAGTCATTCCTGGCGAGACTGAGGGCTTGTATGGGTGGATAGCGGCGAATTACTTATTAGGGGGCTTCGATAACGCAGAGGGACACGCGCATGGCAAGGGCCACCACACATATGGTTTTCTCGATATGGGTGGTGCCTCGGCACAGATCGCCTTTGCACCAAACGCTACCGTCGCCGCAGAGCATGGTAACGATCTCAAATTGGTCCGGTTACGGACTTTGGATGGAGCCTCCCTCGAATACAAGGTCTTCTCGTCCACGTGGCTTGGATTTGGCGTCAACCAGGCCCGATCGCGTTACGTAAAACAGTTGATTGACAGCATTCTCATTGATGGCGAACATGAAGTGCCTGACCCATGCTTGCCTAAAGGTCTGCGTACCACTGAATCGGGCAACGTTATTGATGGGAAATCGAAGGAGCTACAACTGGTCGGCACTGGCGAATTTGACGAGTGTATGCGGACGACAAAGCCTCTACTTGGCAAGGAGATGCCATGCGAGGACGATCCATGTTTGTTCAACGGCCAGCATGTCCCCCCAATCGATTTCGACATCAATCACTTCGTCGGCGTTTCTGAGTACTGGCATACTACTCATGGTGTTTTCGGGACCAAGGAAGATGACGCGGCTTATGATTTTAATACGTATCAAAAGAAGGTGATGGATTTTTGTAGCCAACCATGGGGAGAAATCGAATCAAGCATAGATGCAAGAAAAACCGACCCTTTCAGAGAGGCACAAGAAGCCTGCTTCAAGGCATCCTGGCTTATCAATGTCCTACATGAGGGCATTGGCATACCGCGGGTGGGAATGGAAGATGTGCCTACACCGGGCATCAATATCACAAAAGCAATCGGTGAGGCTGCTAAGGAGAAGGGGTTTTTGAACGCTTTTCAGGCTGCCGATGAGATTGACGATATGGAAATTAGTTGGACATTGGGGAAGATGGTTCTTTACGCAACAGGCCAGATTCCTCCCCAGGACGACTACCTTTTACCAGTTGGGTTTGGGAGCAACACAAAAGGCATTCCGCTCGATTTCCAGTATGCGGGTTCGACGTACAATCAGAGCTCCGCGGAGGATTATGAAGATGGTTGGTCCGACACAGTGATCGACCACGCTAGAAGTAAATCAGCGTCGGGTTTCTTCATATTTCTTATAATTATCATTTTCGCCGCCTACATTTTCAGGAAAAGAGATCGTCGTATGCGGTTATATACCCGAATTAATCATGCCCTTCGCCGCCCACGTCGACCTGGAAGTCCCCGAAAAGGAGGAGGCGGGCTTTCGGCGCTGAGGAGCAAGCTCTTCGGCCAAAGAGGTCATAATTACGAGCGGGTACTGGAGGAGGGTGATGTTGACCAGTTTGAGTTGGGGGATGTCTCTTCTGACGATGACCACTCGGAAAGCAGTTCAGGGACTCGGTTTGGTCGTACCTCTGGGCTCGCTACACCAAAGCTCAACGTCGAGTCTTTTGATGACCTGAAAAAGGCCGTGCCGAGCCATGCTATCGACCGGAGTGGCCTTGTCGTCAGGACGGAAAGCCGTGAGAGATTGGTTCCTCACATGCTTCACGCTGGCAGGAGGAGTCGGGCGGGCAGTCCTACGAGGTTGAAGAGCCCGCAATTAAGCCCACTTTCAGAAGGGTGATGGCGGCGGTGATGTTGGCTAGCACATTCTCTGTATCTATTTTATTGACCAAGCGCTGTCGGTTTACTTTGATCTAGGGGCGCTGTATATTGTTTGTTGGCAGATGGTATCGAGTGGAAGGTTTGCGGTATTACAGGTATCCACCGGATTGGAGTTTGGCGTGACTAGAATACCTATACGGATTGTAGGATCTGGTGTCGAGGAAATTGCATCATTAACTGTTTATTTTGAGCTATGGCTATTGCTGTGTGATGTAATTATCTATCCTTTCCAGATAGTAAGCGGACGCGGTATTTGGCCGAACTTCGCTCATTCTATCCTGTGTCCAAAACCCATGCTTCGCTAATCAACGCTCCAAAATGTGAAGCCAATGCTCACACGCACAATTCACACCAAGCCTCAGCCGCGGTATGATATAGTCGTAGCTTTATCAACGGCCGGATCCCCTTCACTCCTCCCCTCTTATCTATTCAATTCGAAGAGGGGTAATTTATCGCCTGAGGATCATATCCTTTCTCTTCTGAGTTAGCGAGTGAGGCTGTGGTAGTAGCATAGAATGTTTGAATCCTGACGCCTCCCCCCACCCTTCGTTTTTCCCTTCTCTATTAGATATATGCTGCCCGGGAAAGCATTAAAATCCTGGTGCCTTTTAGTTAAACTTAGGCCGGTTGAGATAATCTTAATCAATATGGGGCGCGGACGTCGAATATACACGTGGATACGCATATGGGCAGATAGATAGATAGATGGATGTGATCCATGTAGTGAATAATAAATGGATGTAGGTAATTAATCAATTGATAGATTAATCTTGCTGCCTCTCGAGAAAGCCGGGGTCGTTCTTGATCTTGGTCTCGAACTTGCGCCACCACTCCTGGAAGGCCTTGAGGGGGACGACCTCGATGCCCGACTCGCCGACCTGCCCGCTGAAGCCGGACAGGAAGTTGAATGCGTTCTGGATGATGCGCTGCGCTAGGACTTGCGTCTGGGGCTCTCCTGCTCTGGCGGCAGGTACCAAGGCCGTCGATTGTGCGTGGAGCTGCTGTATCTGCTCCGCGACGCCCGCGGCGTCTTCGATGTCGATCCCTATCACCACCCCGCCCTCGGCGCTGCCCCCGAGCTTGAATACCGCGCTCTCCTTCCCCGGTCCCACGCCCCCTAGGAATTTAAAGTTTGCGGCCCCCGAACCCGCGCCCCCTGGCGCGAACGCGGACGCGTTCTGTGCCACGTAGATGGCGGCTGCGGTGTTCTCTGGTAACGTGATTCCCGGGAGCAGGAAGACGGCGAGGTGCGCGAAGGGCTTCGGGTTTGATGGCGTCGCGCTCGGGATGAAGTAGAGGAAGGACGTCGGGTTGGGTTGCGAGGACGGCGCTGTTATTAGCGGTTGACCTGCCGGGAGGAGACCGAAGAGGGGTTGTGTGGCCATCGTTGCGCTTGGGGTTGGATTGCTTTATTTGTATGGTATTATGATAAGCGAGAGAAGAGAAGAAGGAAAGAAAGAAGGCAGAGGCGCTCGTTTTCTTGTCTGCGCTCTTTGTTTTGATTGACGAGTATACCTAAGGCTGGCTGGCAATAGACATCCAAGACCAATGAACCCAGCCGTGCCTTCCCTGAATCAAGGGGTAAAAGCAGGTATCGTGTTGAATTACCAAGACCAATACATGTTTTGTTGCTCTGTGGTCTCGAATGAAGGGATTCCCATGTCACGGCGGCCGGTTCCGGACTCTGGGTCTGTTATCCCACGTCGAGAAGCTTCGACGTCATTGGGTCTGGAGGGGCAATGGAGACGAAAGGGAAGGGGGAAAAAAATAAAAAGGAGTCCATCCTTAATCGAGTGAAAGTGGGATTGGAATGAGACGTGCTTCCCCGCATAGCGCTGACCAGGAAAACCTGCTCAGATTCGTCAATTCGGAGTTAAACATCTGATGTGCATTTATTTAGCTTCTTGCTTCCTTCCGGTAGATAAATGGGGTTTTAGAGGGGTAACGTATTGGTTACTGGTGCCTTCCAATGCCAAATCGAAGCCAGGCACTCCTATCATAAGGTAGGTACTACCCTGAGGTGTGTAAGAGTCATGCAAGCTTCGTGCAACGCTGGTACTACACCACCAAGAAATTGCATATTAACTAAAACACCCTCGCTTTGGTATTTTCAAGTTCATTATTCTTTCACAGCATCGGGGGCAGGACTTACTAACAACAGAGCTCGCATCCTTTACAACAACAAGCATCATATTATACCATACCAGTCCCGTCGGGATTGGTCTTGGGGAGCGCTGTCTGCTCCGCTGACTAAATCTTGCCTTTTCATATTATTAGAACAAACAAGACAACTCCCTCCCAACTCCGCATACGCCACCGCAGGTGTTTCTAATATTCATAAGACTTTACAGCGGTTTAGACAGAAAAACGAAACAAAAGTATTACCAGCGTCTACTAGTGGACACATAGGCACCATGGAGAAGAATCTGAGCTACCTCGACGTGGCGAAGGAGGCCGATGTGTAAGTGTTGGCTCCTATAAGCACGTCTCTCACCAGCATGTCGAACGCATTTATATTCCCGCCCTTGTTACTATGTTCCCTCATATACACGGGTCCTCGCAATCTCATACTATCGACAAACGTTCACAACTAACAACCAATCACAGCTTTCCTTACAAAGACAGTGAGCCGGAGGCATACCACAAGCTCGCCAGGACCCTCTACACACTGGTCTGGAAAGACAACACGGTGCTAGGTTACATGTCAGCCTCGGCAGTGAACCGGCTCCTCGCCGTGCCAGAGTCTCTCCGCGGACCCGTGGTCGTAGACGAGCCAGCGCAGACGGTGCACGCCTTCGAGCAGGGCACGGAGCTAGAGCGCACCGCGGCCGTCGGGGCCGTGATGCAGTACTGGCGCGACAACAAGACCTTCGACGTGCTGCGCGGCTGGCGCGACGAGCTGTGGCCCGTGTACGGCAACGACGGCGAGGTGCTGTACAGCGCGGAGCGCAGCGGGATCGGCATACTGGGTGCGGCGCGCTACGGGGTGCACATGACGGGCTACGTGCGCGACGACGCGGCGCCTCACGGGATACGCATCTGGGTGCCGCGGCGGGCGCCGAACAAGTCTACGTATCCGGGCATGCTAGACAACACGGTGGCGGGCGGGCTGATGACGGGCGAGGACCCGTTCGAGTGCATCGTGCGCGAGGCGGACGAGGAGGCCTCGCTGCCCGAGGCCCTGATGCGCGCGCGCGCCAAGTTCACGGGCATGGCCACCTTCATTCACGTCACGGACGAGCGGGCGGGCGGCGAGGCGGGACAGATATACCCGGAGACTCAGTGGGTCTACGATATCGAGTTGCCGACGGACCAGCGGCCGACGCCCAAGGACGGCGAGGTGGCCGAGTTCTACCTGTGGACCGTCGACGAGATACGCGGGGAGCTACTCAAGGGGAGATTTAAGCCAAATTGCGCGCTCATCCTTATTGATTTCTTCATCCGCCACGGCATCATCACCGCCGCCAACGAACCCGACTATGCTGAGATCCTACAGCGTCTGCACCGCAAACTCCCTTTCCCCGGCCCACACCATGCGCATGAGGCGTCGCTGGAGGCACCTGTCGCAGCCCTCGCTGACGCGGCAGCTACTTTGACCTCCTAGCTGGCTTTTTGTCTGTGCTCTCTCCTCACTCCTATCTTCATAAGGTCCGTCGTTGCGTATGTACAGTTTCTGTTTGGAATTATGCTGGTAGCGAAATGGCGGGTGCGTGAATCGAAGACGAGGATATATGATCGGGTATAGATTAACCTGCATATAGACTGGCGCAAACAATGGGACATCCGATCCATCTCGACCACAAGCCTTTCCCACGAGACTCTCCTTTGTTTTGCAACTGTAACTCTCTGGTCCCTCCCCAGTAGTCTGTAATTATCGTGTCTCCGTGAGGATCCGTGTCCTCGTGGTAATCGGTAGTAGTAGTATTATTGTTATTATTTCTTCACAAGGAGGTAGGTGTTGTCAACGCGTAGGGGAGTCAGCTTCGCATAAGGGCCCTCGAGCATCATCAGTAGACCACCGAACGATATGTATGCGCGACTAGTTCAGAATCGTCAGCTTCCAGGCTCCAAACAGCCGCTACGTGGTGTCTCCCAAGCTCTTCCAGCGACGGTGCCACGCGGAAGAGATAGGATGAAGAAGGAGAATCGACTCACAGCGTCTGTCCCTCCACTCCGTCCTCGAACCTGTAGATCTTGCCATGGCACACGTAATCGTACATGTCGGCGAGCGTCGACTCGCCGCGCACGTCGCGCCACCCGCGCTCCTCGTTCTCGCGGTTGCCGTCGAGCGCGAGCGTCGTGGCGAGGACGACCTGCAGGTTCTCGCCCACCAGGCACGGGAACAGCTCGATGTTGATGTCCAGCGACATCTGCGTCTGGTTGTCGGTCGAGTTGGCCGTGATGCGCGCCACGCGGTCGTACTTGGACTGGTCGTACTCCGTCACGGTGAACGTGTCCTCGAAGAGCTGTGCGTCGCCGGTTGCCATTGTCGCGTTTGGGATGGCTTCTTGGGTTTAAGGAAAGAGGGAGGCGGAATGAAAAAAGATTGGCTGGGGATTGTGGTACGGCGTCGGAAGTTAAATTTATTTGGGTGGGACGTGAACCTTGCAGGTGGTCTTTATTTAGGGAGGTTTAGTTAGGTACCTAGGTAGCAGCTGAAAGCGGTGAAGTTCTGGAATCAGAGGTAAAAATTCACTGGGGCTCCAGCTCCAGTCGAAGCTCTGCCCCGCTAAGACGATCCCTGCAAAAAAGTACCTAGGTATGGCGGGGTCGGCAGACAGTCCAGTTCTCATCTAACACTTTCAGTTGACTAGATATATTCTATGTTATTGTTTAAGCTCGTGCTAAAACCATGTCGTTGAGAAAACGGAATGCTGTCATTAGCAGCTCTGGTTCCGCCCAGGCTGCGCAAACCAAGGCCGATAGCACACCCATTCCCGGCGTCCGCCCATCGCCTCTAGATGGAAGACCGACGACATCCTCAGGAACTGCATCTTTGGACAATCTCTTAGCTGGCCACTCTGGCATCCCTCTGGGTACCTCGCTTCTCATCGGGGAACATGGCACAACGGACTTCGCTGGCATGCTTCTTCGCTACTATGTAGCCGAGGGTTTGGTCCAGGGGCACCAAATTCACGTCCTTGGTTTGAATGAGGGCTGGCGAGCAGAGCTACCCGGTCTCTCAACTGATGCCAAGTCTTCTAGCAAGTCGGAAGCACCCTCTGAAGACAAGATGAAAATTGCTTGGAGGTATGAGAGTTTAGGCTCCGCGGGAGCAGCGAGAGGTATGCTGTGAGCCAACTCACTACACATCAACTCATAATAAACTTACACAATTCTCAGATAGAGAAGCGCAGAGAGCTCGGGGTGTGTCTAACGGCGGCGCTGCTACAACTTTCTGTCATTCGTTTGACCTGACGAAACGGTTATCGCCTGGTGACGTGAAGGGGCAGATCGGCTTTCACCAGTCAATGATTATCCCTATTCCTAGAGCCCAGCAGACCACTCCATTCAAGCTCTTCATACAAGATCTTTCATCGAAGCTAGCGAGTTCTCCGCCGTCATATGTTCATCGCGTAATAGTCCCCAACCTCTTGGCCCCGACCATGTACTCCAGCTCGTCTTCCCTTCCCCAGGAAGTACTACAGTTCTTGCACTCTCTGAGAGCTTTGTTGAGGCAATATCCGAAAGCTCTGACCGCTATCCTGACTTTACCTCTCTCGCTTTATCCTCGGACGACAGGGCTCACGCGTTGGATGGAATTACTCTGTGATGGTGTGTTTGAGTTCATACCACTGCAATCCACAACAATCCATAAGCCTCCGCCATCTTCGAAGGGGGAGGGAAAGGACGACGAGAAGTTCCAGGGCCTGGTCAAAGTCCACAGTTTACCAATTTTCCACGAGAAAGGAGGCGGGTCACACTCAGCACTAGACGATCAATCTTTCAGTCTTAGTCGGTCCAGGGGACTGATAATTAAGCCCTATTACCTCCCGCCAGCTGACGACGAAGAGAATGAACCCAAGTCAAAAGATTCTGGAAAGCCGAGTATGGATTTCTAAGGCTTCTAACCGCGGACATACAGTAGAGCTTAGACAGGACCTCATCTCGTGTAAGACGAACAACTATATGCTATAACCGCATAACGCGAGTTATTGCATATTTACTTATACTCATATCTAAATATCTCGGCGCGGCCCCACCTGCACCTGCGTCTGGAACAAAAGTTTTCTCCAAATCTGAGCTAGACAAACTCTTACCAACATTCAACGCAAAAAAACAGGTAAGTAAACAGAACTTTACTTTTTCGTACTCTCTCTACAATGATTACACCCAATTAATATCTGTCAATCCACTGATATCAAATTCTGTTGATAACATCCATATCTGGTTTTTAATGATCGTATACCTTTTCGCTTAATCATTTTGCACGCATGGGAGAGTTCATCAACTAACTATTCCCAGACAACGCAGTTGCTATTGGGATCATGGCTTCCGCATTGTCCCGCGATCGCCCTCTAGTGAGGATATCAAAGGTTGGCGGGCGATATTTGCTCTTCGACATAGACGACGTGATGTATTTACGCAGGAACTACAACATTTGTTCCGTATTCGTAGGAACCATCCCCCAGAATCCTCAACAGAACGTTTTCATGGGACTTCCCTTGGAACTTATGCCCGAAGAAGCACAAGTTTTAGTCGAGAAGAATGCCGCCTACGTCGCTGACGACGCAACGTTCCATCTAGCGGGACTAGCGGCGTTCGACGAGTCATCACGACGGGCATACCTACAGTCGCTTAAGAATCAGGGTAAGAAGATGCAGATGGCTGTGATCGAGAGGAGCAATCGCAACAAGCCAACTTTGGAAGAAGGGAAATCCAAAAAGAAGAAAAAGAAAGAACCACAAGATTTATCTACCAATAAGCCTCTTGGTGACGACGCTGAGGCAGATGAGGGCACTAGTCTCTTCGACTCAACACCTGCACCACGCAAACCAGCCAAGACAGTACCTGGCGAGGTTGAGGGCTATGTGCTCACACCCACGACTAGCAGTTTCCTTTTACCATCCCTAACAGGGTCAGAACCAGAACCTTCGGCTACTGTAGACGTACCCGTGTCCTACCCCTTGTTTGCTCACTTGCACGATAAGGGATATTATATGATGCCTGGCCTTCGCTTTGGTTGCGACTATAATGTGTACCCGGGCGATCCTCTACGCTTCCACAGTCACTTTGCAGGCGTCCACTTCGGATGGGATGAAGAAATCACAATGATGGACCTCGTTGGAGGCGGGCGACTTGCCACTACTGTCAAGAAGGGATATCTTTTTGGTGGAGCTGTAGCTGACGCATCTGTTGTTGAAAAGGAGAGCGACGGCCACGACGTGTCGCCGGATGGGATCAAGAAGCCTAAATCGAGTGGTGGGCCAGTAGCGCCGCCAGTTCGGACTTTTTGCCTAGAATGGGCAGGCATGTAGTGATGAGCTGGATAGGCTAGTAAGCCACGGGATCAATGGTTTCAACTAACATCCCACCCATCTAGAGTAATGTTGCAAAGTGATAAATCTACCTCATAAAACTATTGCAAACTGGGAAGATGGGTGTTGATATTATGAAATGAATAGAGCAAGTGACACTAAAGCCTTTATGAGGGGTAGCCTTCGGCATTCCCTTGGAATTCTTCTTTACAAAAACAGAATCGCCTCGCCTCTCATCTCATACTGTAAAAATCAGGTAGTGAATCATTAGGTAAGTTTATTAGTGTATTGGAAAAGCCTGTATGATCATAACAAAGTTCATAAAACGTCTGTGGCCTAGAACGGGAAGTCCTGTTATCGAGAATGCAACTGTTTCATGATACCCTCGCACGGTTCCCCAAGCCAACACATCGCAACCAAGCTTTCAATTTGGGTACTGAAGTAGCTGCGTTTGTGTCTTGGCATTGATTTGCAATGCGTGAATACAGCTTGCGATGGCTGCCATCCTCGACAATAGTCGGTAATGCCAAGATTGTAACCAGTCGGTATGATTCGCCACCGTTCCGAAACAAATGCGCAATCGCGCTTCCCTTTTCAAGCTTCCAAGCTGCAAGGGCCTACCAGCACACGAGACACGACGTCATTATGTCACTTGGTCCCATCGCCCATCTTCAAGATTAAGTTCAGGGCAAGATCTCTACAACATCGCTCGTCGGGTCGCCATTAAACACATTGAAAAATTCCATAAAAAATGTCTACAGATACGAAACAGACAGCAGAAATCTCCATCCACGACATCGGGCCACCGCCCGTGGAAGAGGACTACGTGAACCCTGCAAATAAAAGCCCACGTTGGCTTTTAGGCGCCCACGCTTTTGCCCTTCGGCTTCTAGCCAGCTTCGGTTTCAATCTCGGTAACCGCTCTGGTGTGCCGACGCCGCCTCCCACAGAAACAATATGGCTGGATTCCACGCTGAGTGAGTGGAAAGCCAAAGATGCCATCAGCGCACACGTTTGGATACCACCCGAGAGCTCGCAGTCACCTGTCACCGAGAAGAGACCGGCGGTGATCAATTTCCATGGCGGCGGGTTTATCCTGGGTCGCGGAACGGATGATTCGCGATGGGCCGATGCGCTCGTGCAAGGGCTGGGCGCCGTGGTATTCTCGGTCAACTACCGTCTCGCGCCAGGCTATCCCTTCCCGACACCGGTCGAGGACTGTACCGACGCCATTGTTCAGATATGCCAACGTGCGGACCGCTACAACATTGACACAGACCGCATCATACTCTCCGGCTTCTCTGCCGGTGGGACCCTCGCTACGGGTAGCTGGGTCGTCTTACAAGACCCTGCAAGGTGGAGCTATGAGATACCGGCGCCGATACCCAAGATCGCAGGCCTCGTCCTCTATTACCCCCCTCTCGACTGGACGTTAGATAGATATCAGAAACGGGCCGCTTGCAAAGAACCAGATTTGACATTACCTAGCGGGTTGACGGACCTGATCGATGCGTCGTACCTACACCCACATCTTCCACGGCGCGAAAGAACAGACATACGATTGTCGCCGGGCTTGATGCCTGATGAGTTGCTGAACCAACTACCCCCTGTCCACTTGTGTCTCTGCGAATACGACATGCTCCTTGCTGAAGGACAGTTGTTTGGCGAGAGACTCGAGAAGCGTGGCAAGAGGGTTAGCGTCCGTGTGGTTGAGGGCGAAAAGCATGCCTGGGATAAGCCCTTGCCATTAGGCCCGAAGGGCTCTGTTGCGTTCGAATACGATATTGCGATAGCTGCCGCGAAAAACTGGCTGAAAAGGCTATGAAAGCCCGTTGAATCTAGGAGTAGCCCGCGAGGTTACCCCAGTTTGCAACAACCGCAGATCCAACTAGAAAGATGGTATACAGAAACAGACACACACACACATATACAACCCGTAATAACTCGAGGCATCTACAAAGGTTGGGCCATAGTAGCGACCCGAGAGATGGCAACAGTGCTCCGGCCCTTGTCGCTGCTATGTTACCGTGGATTATTACCCTCGAGCTTACAACATTCCCGACACCCATGATCTAGATAGACTATGTCACGGCTCTGAGGCCCGAACATTTATACACGACACGCCATTTAAACAAGATGCTCTATACCCACCAGCATTAATCCCTATGCCTACGCAGTTCCTTTGATTTAGCATAGAGCCGAAGTAACCCAACACGGTGGCTAGGTGCGATTTGTACACGGTTGGAAGTTTTAGCGATTTGATTTATCGGCTGGGGCAATACTTCGTACACAACAAGGTGAGGATACAGAAATACACAGATACTGTCATCTATAAAGTAACTTCCTACACACCACTTCAATGAACTGGCTGGTATCTTCATCCGGCCTTGCATGGTGGGGGAGACGGCGGGGCCGGCGGGCATGCGGCGCGACTACTGTAAGACCAAGGTCCCGAGACAATGGGTAAAAATGGAAAAGGACCAAACCAACAGGAAAACTCGCATGAGCAAAAAGCTGTTGCCCGGGTTCGAACCGGGGACTCGGGAAGATGATGAATCTCCTTCTAACGAAGGTCTCTGATCAAAATCCCACGTGCTAACCACTACACTACATCAGCGTGACACTGGTGTTCAGCAAATTACTGTTGGGATTCGATCTCGTTAAAGTCCACTTATAACGCCCAAAGATGCTCTTATTGAAACTTGATACCCCAAATATGCTGTGCAAAACATACCGGTAAGGTAAGTGTCTATTGTACCTCAGTTCGCAGTCCCATTTCTAAGGATGGGGAAGGAAATCTGGGGATGAGGTACCGAAGAGTCAGGTTGGCTCCTGTCTGGTTTTTGCCTACACCATGAGCAAGTACCAGCAGGGACATATTTGAAGGAATGATGGTACTGTCCTGTTGCAGGGGACCATGGTGTAGCCCAAATACAGACATGCCTAGCCAAAAGGGAGGGACGCTTTTACAGCCATTCTTATTGCAATGTATTCTCGTCTCCAGCCGAAATCTGATGCAAGAGTCCACTGGCATGTCGTGTGTTCGTTCCCGGGATGAGCTCGGTGTTTTAGTAACCCGGCGGGGGGACGGGAGAGCGGGAAAACGTCTGGCGGGGTTCGAAAGGAATCCCCATCCCACCTCACCTCGGCGCGATGGCGACATCATACAGTCCAGTACCTAATTCTGCTCCGATATCGAATGCAGGTACTTACCATACCAGCCTTCCTTGTCTCAGCAGCTTTTGCGCCCACTGCAAGCAACCCAGGCTAAATAACAGGCCAGTAGGAGGTTTACATAGACTTGCATATCTTTACTTCTCCCGCTGTGAGTCAGGGTAGGTGGATAGATAGGTCGCAAAAGAAATCCTATATCCTATATGCCCCTCCTCCACCGCACCGCAACCTCGCTGCATCGCACACTACTCCTCGGCAGACGGGCATTCCTAGGATCCAGCTCGCGGCAGAACACCATCCTCATCCTGAGAAAAACCCCCGGAATCGCATCATCGTCGCGCACCATGGCCTCGGCAGTCGCGAAGCGCCTCGCGGGCAAGACGGTGCTGATCACGGGCGCGTCGTCGGGCATCGGGCGCAGCACGGCGTTCGAGTTCGCGCGCACGGCCGCGCCCGCCGGCGGGCTCAAGCTCATCCTCACGGCGCGGCGCATCGACGCCCTGAAGCAGATCGCCGCCGACATCGTGGCCGAGAGCAACGTGACGGTGCTCCCCGTGCAGCTGGACGTCAGCAAGCCGGACGAGGTCCGCGGCTTCGTGGATAAGCTGCCCGACGAGTTCAAGGAGATCGACGTGCTTGTGAACAACGCGTGAGTTACGAGCTTTTTTCGTCTACTTTTTCCTATCTACACTGCGTAGTCCTATACCTTATGCGAAGAGGAAACTACCGACATATGCGCCGCCGTGAAGAAAGACCGATAACTAACTGGTACCAACCAGCGGCCTCGTCAAGGGCATCGCCCGAGCGCCCCAGATCGCCGAGGAGGACGTAGACACCATGTTCAGCACCAACGTCACGGGCCTGATCAACATGACGCAGGCCATCCTCCCCATCTTCCTGCGCCGCCCCAACGGCGGCAGCGGCGACATCATCAACATCGGCAGCATCGCCGGCCGCGAGCCCTACGCCGGCGGCAGCATCTACTGCGCCACCAAGGCCGCCGTCCGCAGCTTCACCGATGCCCTGCGCCAGGAGCTCATCGCCTCGCGCGTCCGTGTGCTAGAGATCGACCCTGGCCAAGTTGAGACGGTAAGTGTCAATTTTTTTTTCCAGCCTAGGCATTCTCTTCTTCTTCTTCTTTGGACAAGTTGGATTTGATTTGACTTAGGCGACTATATACTAAACGCTGACGCAGGAGTTCTCCGTTGTTCGGTTTTATGGTGATAAAGCTAAGGCTGATGCCGTATATGCGTGAGTTGTTATTTCGTCTGCAGATAATGTTCGCATTTCGCTAATGACGCTTCTAGCGGCGTTGACCCTTTGACTCCTGACGATATCGCCGAGGTTGTTGTGTTTGTCGCTGGGAGAAAAGAGAATGTTGTGATTGCCGACACACTCATATACCCCAACCACCAAGCCGGCGCTGGAGTCATGCACAGACGATCGTGAAGAGTTGTAAATATGCCGTTGTATTCATTCCATAGATAGTAGACTCTACAAGTCTCATAAGACATGATCAATTTTTCACGATATCTTTACTGGCGGTCACGGTTGATGCATCTACTCCCACATTCTTACCTTCAACGGGAACTACTTTCCAGGACGATGAATCTCATTTCTGAAGTAACTAATAACAAGACAGGTTAGCTATGTCATAATACCTGCTTGGTTCGAGACATGATTTAGTCACTTTAATTCAGTAAACCAGGTTACTCATTCACATGTGTCGGCTCTCCACACCACACCTCAAAACGAGACATGAAGATGGAAAGCGCGGAAGCCAGCATGACACGGTCAACTGCTCTAGCACGAGGCACAAGTAGTAGGATTGAAACTCCACAACCAATCATCACTATCCTGGAAAGGCAGCTCCGGTGTGGGAGGGTGGCTCGACGCATTGTGAGATAGTTGAATGGATAAACAGTTTTCATCATGATAGAAAAATATGGGCAGACGGAAGATGGCTTACCCATTCATTATGCATCAATGCGAGGCACAAATACTCTAACAACATACGATGTCATGTTAAATCTGAGCGACGGTCAGTCAATTGTCCCATTGCAAAAGTTGTTCAGGCGGATTGGTAAACAGTCGTTGAATCAGAGTAAGTTTTTGGTATGTGGATATCTTCATTACGTTCAGAAGCAGAACTGAATGATGTAGGTCTCATCATAAAAAACGACGGGGGTGCGCGATTTTGATAAAATATGAATACTCACCAACTAATATCATCTCCCGAGGGACCAAGGATATACAAGCTTGGTGTACACATTCATGTTGCTAATGCCATAGTCAGCTGGTGGCTCAGAATAGTGGCTTTGACAAGACGCAAGCGGGATGGTGCTTCAGATGGTAGTGCATGTTTAGTTCAGTTCGCTCAGGAGATCGCGAGAACAGTGGAAAATATTTCATCAATAGCGATGGGCAAGTAGGGGAAGAGGTGTGGTCATGTGGTAGTATGATAGGCGTGAGTTTTCTTACCTCTGCTGTATTTCTCCAAGATCCAAACCAAGATCATAGAAAGTCCGCCCAAAGCAAATGTCGCATATCAATGAGGCCACAGTACCCCGTCAATCAAACCTATTACTCCATTGCTGCTGGCCTCGGAGTGGTGCTCTCGCGGTGCTGCGATCAATCCTTTGACAGGAGGTAGAATGGTGGAAGTATGGAAGGAACTTGAAGAACGAAGAGGCAAAATTCTGCCGGATGAAATTTAAGGGAAAGGCTGGCCCTAGAGTTGGATCTGGTTAGGTAGTGGGGCCCTGCTACTTGGTTCTGCGGGTGGCCGGTGCCAGCGGGGCAATCGATAAGGCGCCTGGGGGTTAGGTAGGTGCATTATTTCTCGAAGCTCGCCTGCAGCTTCAACACCCAGCGAATTTGAAAGCTACCTGTTAGTTCACGCCAGTCATATCGGCCCAGGTGGTCGTGCCAACAAAGATACCCAATATTTAGGCCACTATGGCTGACCGGCGGAGGATCAATGGCCCTGTGGGAGCTACTCTGCCTCCAGTCTACGACAGCCCTGCTCCATCTCGGAATGGCGTAGAGAAGCTGGAAAATGCAATCCGCAAAATCTGTATGTAGAACTCTGCGGCGAGTTTGCCTTCTTCTTCCTGTCGCTGGCTAAACCTTCATGCACAGTTCTTCAAACAGGTGTCACCCCGTCTGCTTCAGGATCCGCCTACCTTGAGCTGGTCAATCCCAATCCAACTGGCCCTAGCAACACAAGCCTCAAGTTAAGTTGCACTGTCCACGGCCCACGAGCTCTCCCACGATCCGCGCCCTTCTCCCCACACATCATCTTGACAACTCATGTCAAATATGCGCCGTTTGCGACAAAACAACGGCGCGGTTACCTGCGGGATTCGAGCGAGAGGGATCTTGGCGTACACTTAGAGACCGCACTGCGAGGGGCTATCATCGCAGACCGCTGGCCCAAGAGCGGCGTTGATATTATTGTCACGATAGTAGAGGGCGACCAAGATCGCCATGCGCCCGAGAATCAACGCGATGACGGCTGGGATACGATGAACGTGCTGAGCGGCTGCATCACTGTGGCCTCAGCCGCGATTGCTGATGCTGGCATCGACTGCGTCGACACCATTGCCGGAGGCGTCGCAGCGCTGGTCGCCAAAGACGCAACAAGCCCGCCATCCATCGTCCTCGACCCAGCCGTTGCCGACTACCATAAGATTTATGCTGCCTGCTGTATTGCTTACCTACCCACGCGAGACGAAGTCACGAACATGTGGTTCAAGGGCCAATTGCCCGGCGCCGACATGATGCTGTACAACGATATGGTCGAGAGATGCTTGGTTGCGTGTCGTAATGCGAACCGTGTCGTCATCACGGCTTTGAAGAAAACCATCAATCCCGAGGAAGAGGTATCATGATGACGCCGCTTTCGGCAAATACTCATTCGAACGCATCAATTTTGCCGTAAGGGCACAGCCTCGATACCTCCATGGGGTACGTAGCCTCATAAGCCAAAGCATATGAAAGCTGAGTCAGATCCACGCCCGGTATCAAGCATGATACACAGCGCACACTGAATGCAGTAAGCGGCGACGCGGTGGTTATTGGGGGCTATCTTCACCCAATACTTGAAGATACCTATATAGATGGGAGAGAGGGATCATGGTGGAGCTGAGCAGAGAAGATCAATCTCGAAACAATATGAGCTAGCAGCGTGAAATGCATGGTAGTAAAAGCTTCACCAAGTGCAGACATTAGTTGGGCTACCCGGCCCGTCCCGCTTGGGAGCACATAACTGAGATGCGGCATGGGAGGTTGTGTCAAAGTCGATGCCCGGTGTCCTGGCCGGTGTGACCTCGAAAGAGTACCCAGGTATGCTTAATTTGCATTCATGCATGACAAGGATAAGTAGTTAATATGGAATACCTAGTATACATGTCGAGTCCGGGTTGAAGATTATGCAATGATATAGTGATCAGAATGACGCGTCTCAATAACCGTGTAAATTGGAATGTTTGAAACATGTAAATTGGGAATTTCAACTGCATCACCGAGCGAAGCATTGCTCGGTGGTAGGTTGGTCGGGTCGGGTCTATCCACTGCATGCGTCCACGTTGTCAGGTGTCTGATCTGACGTTGCTCCTATTGACGTATTTGACTAGCACTGGCGGGAGCTTTATAAAACACCGGGGCAACCGGCTGATGGCCTGCCTGTTCGGCGCCACTTTATCCACCTCGGATGCCGTAGTTAACAAGTCGATAGCGTGCGATAGCAAGCAGCAACAACAACAATGGTCGCCGCATGATCAACAACACATGCCCAATTCCCTACTGTACTATTGCATCTTAGCCGCCTTAGGGGATGGCCAGGCTCAGCAACGTTGTGATTGACGTGTTTCCGACCCAGTGCAGTGCAGTGCAGTGCAGTGCCTGACCAAGTGCTTGCCTTACCAATGAATGCCTATGCCTGAGACGGCGACTAGCTGTGGATAGATAGATCGATATCTACCTACTCGAATATTGCCGCCGCGTCCGTCACTCCCAATCCCACCGCCGCTTACGCCGACCGCATTCACCACACAGGACCGGGCCGCCACCGAGAACTTGAGGGGCCTTGCTAACCTGTGACTCACCGCCACCATCAACGCCCCGACCACCCTGACCGCCTTAACTGCCCTGACTGCCCTGGTCACTGCGTCACCGTGGGCTGCGAGAACACCCAAGAAACGGCCGCCGGCCCCCTAGGATGGCAGTGCCTGGTGCCGCTGTTGCTCCCGTCTCGACCGCCATCTTCAGCAACGCGAGCGCCTGGGCCAACCTCACGGCCTCATGGACGCGTTACGCGCCGTCGCTCGAAGACCTTCTCCTCGCCGGACCTAGGATGCTCACGCGCCTCGGCTCCATCATATCGTTCCCCGAAGCCGTCGACAGCTTTGGCCAGCGCGTCATCCCCGATCCCACCGGCTCCGACTACTTCGTCACCGTCACTGCTACTGCCACCGAGATGGCCGCCGACATATCCGAGGCTGTGGCCAATACCGCCAACGTTCTAGAAGACGACCAAGACCCCGCCGCCCTTGTCTCGCGGTTCACCATGGAGGGCAGCGCCAAGGGCCTGGGGAGCGTCTTTAGTTATGCGACGAGTAAGTGGGCGCTTTGCTGCATTGCCATGGTTCGTCGCTCTTTGTCCACCCTCCCTCCCCCTCTAGTCTGCTTACATGGAGTGGTGGTAGGCCATCATCTTGAATCGCACCCACATATTCGCCGCGTCCCGACGACGATTGCGCTTAACATGGCCTATCCGTCTGTTTCTTCGTTTTGCGCCTATTCTCCTGTTCGTTTACCAGTCCCGCCGACTGCTACAGGCGATCCAATGCCAGACCTCCCCCGATTTTGCCGAAATGCGATGGGGTAGTTCTACCAAAACGTCTGAATTGATGTTCGCCGAACCGAGTGGATATTTACATGGGCTCAGTTCAGCATTGCTACTTGGTGCTAGCGATTATGATAGCTGCCGTGCCATTGACATGGTACCTGCGGACAACCAGGATTTCTCTAATGAGCTACGCGGGTCGCTTTCGCAGTTATGGCCTCTATTCGAAACCCTCTGCCTCAGCCACTTTGTGGAGACCGTGTCTTGTGCCGTGCAGGGACGACCAGTAGCCGTCGAGACGGGCATGACACTATTCGAGCATTCATTAGCTTTTGCCGAGGCCGAAGCTGCCATCGGCAATCAGCTTGGTTGGGGTCTGTTCTCGGGCGGGAGCACGTCAAACGTCACTTTCCAACAGACCTCTGGCGCCAACATAGCCATATCCAGGTCTATGATAATGAAAAGAGTGAACACACCACCCGAAGTACTGTTCATTGCTTTCCTCTCCTCGATGAGTCATATCACAAGTCACATATTAGGTCTATTTGGACTACAGAATAAGTACCGGTTGTTCAGTACGGGCTTCTGGGCCATTTGCTTCATGGGAAGCCTGCTTGTTGAGGCTTTCAACTTCTCCTTGGATGATCTTTCCCACATGGGTCTCTTCCGGTTCCCAACGGTCTGTATCATCGGTTTCGTGCCTCACCTCATGGTCTTTGCAGGCATCCTAATGTGCGCCTCGATATATTTTTTTGCATTAATTCTCGCCGCCCTCGAGCTCCCCGAACCGGCGGTGGAGGGGCGCCCGCTTAATTTCCGGGTGCGCATCCGTCGTGCGCACGAAAACATGCAAGCCAACATATCTCTTGCCGACATCCGTATCTCACACTCCATGGATTTCTATACGGCGCTACTACGGACAGGTTTTGGCGTCATCACCATGGCAAGTGAAGCAGTCTACCTTAATGAAGACCGTGGTGTCAATATTAAGGATAGGACATGGCTTGAGGAGGAACGTTATCGAGAACTCGAGTCTCTCCGCATGCAATGGGCTGGAACAGGAATAGCGGGAGACTCACGTTATGATTCCGTCGGCACGATAGGATTGGTGCCTATCAAGGATGGCCAAGCCGGTGCATCAAGCGGATATGCGAGAGAACGAGCGGCGCAGAATGTGCCCAAATCCCGTGTTGGTGATCGCCGCTCTCGAGATGGGGTTGGGGCGGCTGAGCGCAGTTCCCGATGGGTTTTGGCCCTGGAATTCTTGATGAGTATCAATCGTCTTGCATTGAGGTGGCTCGCTTTAATCATGCTCAAAGGGCTTGCGCGGATCGGCGTAACGCGGCAACCGTGGCTTCTTGTTTATCTTGCCCGGTGGCCTGCGCAAAGTAAGAAGGAAGAGAAGCAACCCAGCAAGCCATCTAAGACGCGCTTCAAGTATGGCCGGAACAGACATGGTATTCTACTCTTTAATGATGAGACAACAGATGTCGAAGCTGAAGTACGGAAACGCCTACGAAGGTCACCAGATACTGCTAATCTTCCCGAGGAAGAATTGGATTCGAGGCTCTACGACTCATGGAAGCATGGGGAGCTTTGGGGCGCAGTAGATGCTAGTGGGGATTGGAAGCCTAATGAAGACTCAGACGAATGGGACACTACTAGCGTCATTACCTCCTTAAACGAGGACGAGGGGCCCACAGACAATGAATGGGAGGATCATGATGATGAGGCCGAGGATGAAGCCGAGGGTCAACGAACGCCCACCCAGAGCAACTTCGCTTTATCACGTGAAACAACGCCTTCCGATCAACTGATAGGCATGCCTGACCTAGCACGACTCCTACATCCGCGCAGCCCCGAGGAGAGGCAAGAAGCACATGCTCTCGCCGCTCATCTAAATAGCGATCGGATCATCACACGTTCCCAGTATGCCCGTATACAGCACAACCAAAGGGCAAGACTTCTCTTCTCCGGCAGCTCTAGCCGAGGGCACCTCACTCACCGTATGACGGATGAGGAGCAAGCCGATTTACTAGAACAGCTCATTCTGTCACGACGCGCGGAGACACAACATAGCGGAGGCGACGACGGTGGGAGAGGGACCGAAGCGGGCCCCCCTTGCGTCGTATGCCATTCAGCGCCCCGCAAGATCATCGTCTGGCCGTGTCGATGTCTAAGTCTATGCGACGAATGCCGCGTCTCTCTTGCCATGAACAACTTTGACAAGTGCGTTTGTTGCCGGCGGGAAGTTATTAGCTTCAGCCGCATCTACGTGCCTTGATTGTTCTAAGAGCAGATTCGATGCGGCAGAGTTTCATTTACATCTTCGTTTTTGGTTTTTACTTTTCACCCCCTTTTCTGGGAATATGTGAACGATCATGGGTTGGCGTGCATAATGAATAGGTACGATAGGTGTGTGTAATTCCTGCCTACCTTACTTACCCTCACATACTACTTTGAGTATCCATTCATCGGGAGCCAGGCGTTCGGGAGACACGCATAGGTGTCGGGAAGATCCGGTATGCATACCTACACGAATAACAATTGAAGGTCTTCTACTTCATCTTGTTATTGTTGGGGTTTTTTGTACATAGTGGCACGTAACTTATGAACTAGTTAGCTAAGGTTACGGGATATCGTGATGAACGACGGTATCGTTTGTAAAAATTGAAATGAAATAATATTGTTATATAGTCGGCTTAGCAGTTCGTTGAAATTTTGTTCTTGTGGAGAAGTTGACGTGCTGTTGTGGTTGTGGTTGTGTGTCAGCGGGTTAGATAAATGTTGGTGATGTCGGAGCTCGTCATGAGCTATGTTGGGCTCTGGCTGTGGGTTTGGCTATATACCCGTTCACGCCTAGCTACATCACGAATAGAGATCAATTCTTCGTCAAATCCTCGCGAGGTGTGTGGTAGAAGATATACATATATCTATTAGCTATGCTAGTTTTTTCTTCTCTATATAGTATGTGTTGTCTATCTTGACTATTAGTTAGGTGTCTTAAGGAGGTTAATCTAACACTGTCTAGTTTGTTAGTTGCTTGAAATTTACAGTCACACTTTTGGGGTTTCTAGGAACGCCTCTTCTACAGCGCACTTTACGGTATATTACGTTAGTGTTTAATGCGTATATTAGGAGAGCGTGAGCGGTAACAGGCTGGTGGTCTACGAGTTGGGGCCGCGTTGTCCCGATGTGCTCGTGATGTGTAGTTACCTCGTGGAAAAGCTTGTACTTACCTCCGTTAAAAGAACGACTAACAACCGAACGAAAAGCAAATAACCTACACCACTCTCCTCTTATTATGCTACGGCAAACAGGAGGTGGGCCTGTAGAACCACTCATGCCGAAGGGCGGCCTCCTAGGTCCTTGGGAATCTCACGATGATCTGATAGATCGCATTTGCAACCGTCTCATGCTGAGATAGCCAGGCCGGAGGGTTTGTGAAACGATATCTGCCACTTCTCATGTGATCTTGACAAAACCGTAAACAGAAAACTATTGCTTTGTAAATGAGACATTGCTGAGGTAGGTGGGAAAATTATGCTCATATAACACTAGTGAGCTTTAGATATTGTTCTTGATTAAATCGCTGTGTCTTTTTCTCATCTTGCTAAAATATAAAAGTACCATTAAATAGAAAAGTTGCTGTTTTATAAACAAGTACTACAACTTCTGTAAATCCAAACTAGATTTAAGCTTCTTTGCAAGAATGTTGCTACTAAAAAGGTTATAATAAGCCTTGTTCACTATGGCACAACGAATTGTAAGTTTACTAGGAATGGCTCGGCTTGTTCAAGGCTTGAACATACATGAAGTTTATCACAGTTAGATCTTTATGCAGTACTTATATGTATCCTACAAGCTTAAATTTTACTGTGAATTGATTGAGTTCTATTTCTTTCTTGATAGGTGGTTGTTCTCGACGGGTCTAAGTAACTCACATTTCCTAGATAAGGCAAGAAAGTATAGATAGTTCCTCGGGCAAGCTTTATGTACCCAGGCTAATCAATCTCAAGTTGGCTAGCCATTTCACAAAAGCTGCTGTAGGTATGCAGCTATCTCGAGATATGAGCACGCGTAAAACGTTCTCGAGTCGCGTCTTTCCCCCCCCCTCTCTTTTCTTTTTACCTGCTCTTCCTATTTCTACTTAATGTGCTAGAATTACCTGGAAACAAATGAATACATACTTGCCCTCTGCCCTCTGCTCTGCAACCTGCAACCTGCAACCTGCAACCTGCAACCTGCAACTTCCTTCTCACCTTTTTGAACTTGTCTGAACCTGCAGCCTTCCCTCTCGACGCTCTCCTCCCCGCGAGACTTGCATGCATCAGCCCACCACTTCCAGCCAATGCATACTGCCCCGTTGCATCTCATTAAATCGCCTCTGCTTTCCTCGTAAGTCATGAATAACTATCCAAATTGATGAGACAATCCCAGCCCTTTTCCTCGGGCTGATCTATCAGCTCAATCATTCGTCACACCTTATCCATCACTTCATTCATTGCTCCCTCACTTCCGTCGCCTGGCGGACCTCCTATCAGTCACATCCATTATAGCGACCGGGCAGCCACCCAGCAACTGTCTCTGACCTAGGCAGTCACGACACACCCATCTGAAGTTCCGTCCCTGCCCTTGTTCCCCACGTCATTTCATCTCGTTCTCGTCTTCCTCCTGCCACCTGACGCTCAAGCACTCACTCATTCCCGATATCCACACCTCGGACTCGCAACATCAAACTATGGATTATAATACGGGCGGCGTAGATAACAAAGAAAACACGGCCCGGCTAGCTACAGCCATGGGCTCGCCAACTGAGACTCACCAGCCGTCCCAGCCTGCCTCGATCGATCGGCTCACTCAGACCCCCATGCAACACTCACCCCAGCGCGACGCATCTCGATCGGGTGCCGAGAAGCGTAGCATTGATTCGGTCTGTCATTCTTCCCTGGACCCGAGCGCCAAACGAATCTGCTCTCTCTCCACCCGCTGTCTTTTGCCTTGCGGTAATGACGCATATCCTCCTATCGAAGGCATTGTGGAGGGCATTGTCGACGACGTTATCGAGGACTTCACTAGGAGCGATGTTACTACTACTTCTAATGTGTCTTGTGAGACATTGCAGGCTAGTCCCTCATTGTTGCTTGATACATTCCCTCTACAACAGGCCCTAGCTGTCCAGGTCAATGAACACGAGTGCGATACAGACGCTTATCGTGAACATCTCCTCCGAGAAGAGTCTCGCAATGAGATTCGCCAGCACATAAATATTATTAAACAGACCACTCCCAACGGCCAGATCGATCATGATACCGCAGTACTTATATTCGACGAGCTTGCAGATCTGATGACAACCATGAATTTGGCCACGCCCGAGGCAATCGTTCAAATGAGATGCAATATTGCTAAGCTCAATTGCGAAGCTCATTCTCTAGCTACCTTCCACTTTGACCGGGATGACTCTCGAACAATAGCTTGCTCACCACCTATGTCAGCGATTTCTGAGCTTACCTCAGTACCTTCCGATGTCTACACCCGTCCTCCTTCCCTTTGCAGTGGATCAGAAGCTGTTACCCCTCCCCCTCAAACCGAGGATAGATCAACGCAGACCTCAACTCAGACTGGACTGGATATAGTCAACGCTGAAAATGACGCGTCAGTTTTGCCTGACGCTCGCTATAATAGCCTTTCCGATATTGAGCTATGGGAACGGGAACTGGAGTCCATTCGCCGACTTCAGCCCCTTGTTTCTGGAAGCTACACGACTGTTAAAGTACCGCTCAGAGAGTCTACTTCCCAATTGGTACTTGAAAGTCAGAGAACTATTATTTCTGTACGGAAGAGTGAGAATGAAGAAAACCCCATTCATAGGCTCAAGTCCGCCGCGGGTCCTACGGTACAATCCGGTGTTGTTGCGAGTCGCAATAGGAGATATGAGGACTCTGATGTTATCAGCGTCCATGACACATCAGATGATGATCGCAAAGATGTGCGCACCCGCATCTCCCACATCATCGGCGGAGGAGACTCTATCTATAACGTGGATGAGGTTCGACATGCCGCTAGCGATGGGGAGGAAGATGAAAACTTTTACAACCCACGCTTCCGGCGTGAGTTACAGACCGACGGTAGCAACGATGTTACAGAGAGCTTCTCTGAATATGAAGATCATGAAATGGATGGTTATATTCAAGGGGAGGGGGCGATCCAACACCCACACCATCTCTCGGCTCCAACGACCCGTAACGATAATTACCACGTCTCCAGTCGCAGTTACCAGAGTGGGGAGAGCCACAGTTCTCTGTTCGTCAGTGAAAATTCGGGAGAAGATTTTCAATCGGGAAATGGGGATCCATCGAGTATTACTGCCCGTGGACGCGCCATGACTATAAACAAAGGAACCGCCATTGTGCGCCGAGGACGCTCACGTTCCCCAGGATATCAGCGAGCCAGATCAGTTAATAAGACCCCATATCGAGAGGACCGACATTATCATCGTAACTATAAGGGAAGAAAGTCACCCGCACAGATTTACCACGAGAAACAGCACAGCATAGGACGTGCCTACGTGGAGGGCAATTCTCGTGACTTGAACCAATATGGCCAAGCGGGACGGCGCTACCTGAGATACGAGCCGGAAGCGCCTCAGTTCTATGGCTACGGCGATAAATGGCCGCTTAAAGAAGCAGAGAGAACACTAAGATACCAAGACCGATATAATGATGTTGGCGAGATCCCTGGTCCTAAATCTGGTCTGCGTCTTAATTTGGATCGTTACGTCGAGGACACTGGTATCAATGATGACGCACTGGGCCTGGAGTGGGTAATCGAAAGCGTCTACGAGAACACATTCTACGCTGGTGAAACGCTTGATGAAGAGCAAGCGTTGCGTGCCAGCTGGGTTAACGACAAAACTGCGCGACTATACAATGGGTTTCCGCTGGTCGAAAGTATCGGGTTTGTCACCCTTCCGAACAATTCGAAACCCGACGGGGACTGTTACTGGCGTGCTCTGGCCTACACTCTGTGCGGGAAGCCTAATCGCTGGGACTCGATCAAGGCGGACCATCAAGCGTATTTACGCCATGTGCTTAGTGACAAAACTCACCCACGCCACGAGCTTTACGCCAAGCTGAACACGCAGTTCTTCGAGACGCACGGTCCGATTTTGAAAAATGGCTCTTTCAATATCACATCCGCATTCAAGGCCAATCTTTGGCAGCTGCTTTACATGCCGCATTCCTGGACTCCAGGGGTGATGCAGCAGATCACAGCGGACCTATATAATATTCACCTCATCACCTTCACATACGATGCCGGCAAGAACATGTGCTCCGATGTTAGCATCCGAGGCGCCTACAACAGCCGTCATGTATTCATGCTGTTCAACGGCTTCCATTTCCAACCACTCGTGGTCAACGAGTATCTGGGTTGGGAATTCCGGTATCCGCGCGTGACGCTGGCCGGGACGGCACGCTTCTCAAACGCGCCAAAGGCGAATTCTAGGAAAGTGAAGCAGGCCACCCAACATCCCTGGAGAAACGACTGGACGAAAGAAGTCCCTCCACCGGTCCCGAGGAACCATGGCTGCGACTTGTTCCAGCTGAGAAAGTATATGGCTATTCCGAGGCGTGATCCGAACCAGCCCCGTCGATGACCGATGGCGGGTTCTGCGCTCGACCCCTAGGACAAGAGAGAAAATCTGGCCTTTTACTTTTCACATCTTTCGTCAGGCTATAGGATTGAGATTTTGGGGTAGTAGATGGCCGAAGTATTTTGGCACTAGTTTGCTCGTCAACGAAGTCTGCGTGTGCACTGGAATCAATCTGTGAACCTGTGGATTGGACTATAGATTCAGGCGACTGGGAGTTTATGATGGATGCTGTGGACTGCGTGGGGGCGTATCTTGCATGCGGTTGAAGGGATGACCATGGCCATGAGTAGCCGATGACAAGATTCTACATTTTCAGCTTTTTCGTCGCTTTATTTGCCCTTTCGTGCTGGGCTTGGCGATTCTGCCGATCCGACAACAAGTATGATTGCATACATTTGCGTCAACTTTGTTTGGTACCCGAAATACGAGTTTCGGAAGGGATGCAACTGGCTACCTAGATGTTTTCTAGCAATTGCATCAAGAATAGTTTAAGAGAGCCAATACTTGTGGCATTTTCGTGGTTGCCCACATACGGATGATAGATTGCTCAGTACATGATCATAAACTTTACCAGTTGTTGCTTTAACGATTAATAAGTCGCCTAAGTTCAGCACATGACGAGACTCAGCCTGGAGTAATAATAATGAGAGGAACTTTGATGAAATTGTTTGCGTCATGGATCAAGCTTGGTCTTGTGATATTTATTTCTCCAGGGTTTCCTAGCGTTTTGATTGATGATGGGAAGTAAGCTATGCTCACATTCATGTCCGAAAACTTCTCTTGCCAAACACCCACTATCCGTGAGGACGTGATCATACAAGTGTAGATCTGGTTGTCTAGCCTTCTGTAATCGTGGAGTCCCGAAGGACGGTCTTTTCTTCCAACGTTCCGTTCAGGACCAATCCTAGAGGGATGCTGGTCCTGGCTATCCGAAGATAGCACCATTGGGTGTAATGTAGCATAATTCACGTCACAGTTACCGTTGTGCTCAAGGCACGGCGCATCCTATGAAAACATACCTTGACAATCCCGACAATTGGTGTCTGAGCGTTGATCTCTTTTTGTCTGTTGTCTAATTCGCGATTCCGGCAAAACGCAGAAGCTGTGAAGCCTGGCCAAACCACCTCCAAAACGCCATGCTAGTGAATACCAAGAAACCTTTTCCTCATGTCTCATAATTTACAATATAATCTGTGCGTAAGCAACCCAGAGCGTCTGTCATTCTCGTCGAGGGGAATGCTTTTTGATTGCCCTAATCCAACATGTGTTGGAACAGGGGTGAGATGGACTCGCCGTAGTGATTGCGCCGAATCGCTTCGGACAACAAGTATGATAGGTCCAGGATCACCAACTTACTTGCATTCTTAGCTCGTCGATCTGGGATGGGGAAACTGTTGGTCACAATGATTTGGTGGATGCAGTCACAAGCTTGGAGTTGCTCCAGGCAGTCAGCTCCGAAGACGCCGTGAGTAGCCATACAGTAAACCTTCTTGGCCTTGCCTCGCTTAACAACCGTCTCGGCTGCAGCGATCCAGGAGCCAGCTTTGTCTATCATGTCATCCACGATCAGGACGGGGCGGTCCTTCACATTGCCAACTAGCGTGATCATGTGCTCGACTTTTGGGTCCTGAAGCTTCTCCTCTTCTTCGTCGGACGAATCTCCAGCTTCACCCGATCCGCCTAGAGCGTGCGGCTCCGGCGCGAAGAAAGACGACGCACGGGACATACTCATAGGGTCCTCATCTGCGCCCTGGTAGGATTGATTGCCATCAGCATCCGAATGGGTTGGCGAGACGAAATCATCGGGTACAACATGACCTTGGACGAGCCGTCCGTGTGTCACTTCTTGGGCGCGTCGGTCGTTGTACCTCTGTGTCTCTTCTCCCCCCCCCTCCTCCTCCTCCTCCTCGTCGCTGACTTCTTCAATGGGGGATGCCTGAGAGGCCTGAGACGAGGTGTGTAAGGCACGGGCATATGGAGACTGAGTCAGGTTGTTCGTGCGCAGTGGAGCGGTGACTCGTCTCGGAGAGCCTTGTGAGTCTGCTACAGAACGAGACGGAGGCGTGGCACCATTCGTGTTGGCATCCGAGTCGCGCTCTTCTGAGTTGGTAGCGGTGGGCATTCGGCGAACCCCACTCACGTATGTGGCGGCGTTGTCCCATCCATCGAGCTCCCTCATGATCATACTAGCAGTCATGTTGGTGGCCCGTTTTCGGTCGGTGGTCACCAGGCCGAAGTTGAGCTTGAGAGCATCGGCGAGCGAGGTGACGCGTTTGGTTCCTCCTGCATTCTTGGACACGACGACTGCTTCCTTCCAATTAGGGATATTGAGCCGCACCCATCGGGCAATCAGAGGCTCGGCATGGAGGTTATCAACGGGACACTTGAAGAAGCCCTGCATCTGAGAAGCGTGCAAGTCGACAGTCACGACGTGTTTAACGCCGGCGACATGAAGCAAATTGGCGAGCATGCGTGCAGTGATGGCGCCGCGATGTGATTTTTTCTTGGACTGTCGGCTGTAAGGGAAGTATGGGAGGACAGCTGAAGTGGGGGAAGACTAGTGGTCAGCGACACCAGCAGCAGACTGGTACACTCAGAGAGGCTCACCGGTGATCTTGTTGGCGGAACCTCCCTTGCATGCCGAGATCATAATCAGCAGCTCCATGATGGTGTCATTGATGGTAGGGCTACCGGACTGGACGATGAAGACATCCTTGTCGCGGACACTGGTCAGGATGCGAACACTGGTTTCACCCTTGGCAAGATGTCAGCCAGTCTGGCATCGCTTGTGTGAACTGGAAGGGGAGGGGGAGGGGGAATGGGAGGAGAAGAGAGTGGCAACAGGCGGGACAGCGGGATGGATACACGAGGGCGAGGGCGAGGGCAAACAGTAACAAGACCAGCAAGCAGCCAGCCACTTCAATTCGCACAAGCACAAGCAGGTGGTCAACGCACATTGGAGAATTGAGACAGGTCTGCCTCGGCCGGGGTCATTCCCAAGTTGGCGCATATCTTGCCCGTCAGGCTGGGACACGACGTGCCCGAGAACACCAGCGTACCTCTCATCTTGTGGGGGTGGGATGAAGTTGACTGACGGGGGAGAGGAAGAAAAAAAAAGAGGGAGACGGAGGGGAGAAATTTATGGATTGGCTGAGGTATGGAAAGCTTAGACAGAAGGTTGAGCTTGGACGAGAAAGGTTAGGTCAGAAGGAACATGGGTACATGGGTACCTACATGTAGGTACCTGGTGGTTGTTCTGGCAGCCCGGCAGAGCCGGCAGGTGCCGACAGTACCCACCCACGGCACGCAGGGCGCAGCGGGAGTGACAGATGTGGGTACCAAAAGTTAGTGCACCCGTCATGAGATGATGCAAGTAAACATGCCCTCGTCTCGAAGACCACCCGCCTCGAGGTGCTTGGTGCTTGGGTAGGTACATATACTGAAGTTGTAGACAGTTCAGCTTTGGGAGGATACTTGGGTGCCGAGGCATGAGCTTATTGGAATACCTAACTTATGGCAGTTGCCGCATCTCATAAATCGTGGCTTTGATATTACGTTTTTGATGCCGAGTTCTCACCTCAAGCTTGTCTCGTCCTCATGATACAAATTGGAATATATCTCCTTACCCAAGGGTCCTAGGGTGTACCGGGCAACTACGACTTTGACGCCTACTATCTACCACGCCGTCCTGCGTTTTCTGCGGGTACCCCTTTACTTTCGATAAGATGGGTATCAAGGGACTCAGTGCCGCCCTCAGCCGGTACGGCGTATTTTGCGAGCTGTCTGGCAATACCGTTGTCATCGACGGACCTGCCTTGGTTTACGAAATACTGAACGGATGTCTCCGCCAGAGAGGGCCCTCCAATTCTTTCCTCTGCCACCCTTCATATTCGACCGTTGGTCGTCTGGTCATCGGATGGCTTGATGAGCTGCGGAGACACGACGTGACTGTGTAAGAAGAAATGTACCTACGTCGCCTTGCATTCCACCCCCTATTGCTAATTAGCTGCCTTAGCCGAAAGATCTATTTCGATGGTTACCTGCCCCCGAGCAAGTGGCAAGTGAGACGATACAGACTGCTGAAGCAGTCCCAGACCATGAAGGACCTGCTCGTTTCCTATCCCCTTGGGTCGCCTCGAAGTCCAAAGGATGCTTTCGACGCTATAACGCCTGAAATCTCCCTCACTCAAAACTCCAACTACTGGCCCGCCCTTCGCTGGCTTCCACAGCCTCCGTTTTTGATCCCAGCTATCCTGGAGGTCCTAAAGCGCTGCCGCACCTGGGGTCCACTCGTTGAAGTTGTCTCTGGAGAGGCTGACATGTTCTGCGCCGAAGACATTCGACGACATGACGGAGGGGTCCTACTAACAGGCGACTCAGACTTGCTTATCACTGACCTCGGCCAGTTTGGCACCGTCTCTTTCTTTACCGACGTGGCTGCAGCTAATCCCTCAGATAACTCCCAGGGCTTATTGGCCCGCAACTTTTCATTACACGACATCAACGGCACCTTGGGCTTGAGAAATGTTGGCGGCTTACCTCGTGTTGCTTTTGAAATGGTGAGCGGCCAAGTCAGCTTTGAACAGGCGCTAAGCCAGGCAAAGAATAACAACATTGATGCCCTGAAGTCACCCAAATTTCAAGCCTTTATGGAGGAGTACTCTATGAAAGAATACTTACCGAAGGACCATCGTGTCCAGCGAATACTTTCCAACCTCGATCCGAGGATATCAGAGATCATCGTACAGACTCAATTATTGGATGGTAATATGACCGTGTCAGATGCGGATAGTAGTGGGAACTCTCGCGGCCCAGAGACTTTGGCCATGTTTCTCCCTATCATGATTGAGGTTAGATTTTTCGTCTTAGTCCTCCCAATTGTGCATCGAGCGTGAGGCCTCCAGGGCTACGTGATCAGTTGTCTTATCTCCAATGCACTCCCTTACAGCAACCCTCTAAATCTTAGTCACCCAGGATTATTACTGACCTATCATCATCGAGCAGAACCGCATAAAGCGAAAAAGCGCGTGGACTATGAGTACAGCCGTCCGTGAGCTTGCATATGGTGCCATGCAGACAGTTGCTGTTCGTCCGTCGCCGATTGTCATTGAGTACCGGGCGCATGAGCAATCCAACTTTAAGCTAGGTAGGCAAATCGATGTGCCAGGGCCGGAGGAAACCCTCGAGCAATGCGGTCTACTTGTAGATACGCTGAGCCAACTTACCGAGCGCATTCCTAGCCCAGATATGCTATGGCTAGCGTTCTCTATCTACCAAGACGTCATGTTGTCAAGTTCGGAACAGCGATCGCCGCTATCCGCTCTACTCGTCGGGAAAGGAAAAGATGCGCTCAGCGACACACGCAAGCATTCATGGGATATTATACACTTTACGGCTCAGGTTCAAGCTTCGCTTTACTCCTTGAGGATGGTCAAACAAGTATTAGACGTCGTCGCCTCGCTTCGCACGCTACCACCTCCCATGCAAGAATTGCGCGAGCGCCTCAACACCCTCCCTCCGATTGCGGAGTGGCCGACGGTGGAAACTATATCACACGACCTCGTCAGTGCCGGCGGAGCTAATGTCTTATTTGTTGTTGTAGGCATGCTTGGCGTCAAAATAATTAACAATACAGTGTTGGATAAAAACCAGGCCAAGGAACGGAAAAAGCGAAACCCTTTGTTGAGAAGCGAAAGGGATGCTACACGGCCGACATCTGTCAACCCCTTTGCCGCTCTGAGTAATGCATCTAGAGACCGATAAGAAGTCGCCGACGGGCATCTATCATCTATAAAGCAGAAATCAGCAGAAATTCACACCGGTATCGGGAATATAGTATTTATGATAATGGCCAGCTCGCAACGCGACGACACTTAATTGTTTCAACTTAATCTGTATAATATGCTCGCTGAAAGGTTAGCAGCGTAGCCGACCCTACTTTAGATAGCGCAGGCATTTCTGGCCTGGCGGCCCAATCATAGCCATCCAACTTCATACCATCACGTCCCTGCACCCCTTTATTTTGTGAAACCGGAATCGGCAGTCTTATGCCTGCGAGTGATAGTAGGGCAGCCCACACCGCGTGTCTCCTGCCCCTCACCCCGCGAGTGTTCCTCCTTTATCACGCTATCGTGTTACACTCGGCTTATAATCCTGCTAGTAGGTGCCTCGGCTAGAACGAAAAGAAATTCTCATGCGCATTATTTTAAGTGCTGTTGTTGAAACGAGCAAGCGCCCAAGAAACCTGACGCTCATCATGTACCACACACATCTGACGTCTGCGATGGAAAATCGCCCTGTTTACGGGCTTGTGAGAAGGTTGAGGCCCGGGCGAGTAAATAACTTTAAACGAAATCGAAGATTATGCGATTCATCCCTGCTACCTTTTTGCTTCGCAGTACACGTTCATGTTGTAACGGACACATAGAAACGTTGTCAAAAATACCCTAACTATTGGTATTGGCTCAAACATGCCAGAATAGTGATCTGGCGGAAGCCTTCATACACACTTATCTACGCCAATTTTACAGAGAAAGCAGAGTCACGGCTCATGCAGTAGACACCAACACCTTCCAGGTAGATGAAGTCAAGGGAAACCGAAATCGTTGCATCGTCACCGAGCCGGATCCATTACGTCGTCGTTAGGTCGTTAAACCACCTCAAGCCGTTCGTCGTAGAAGCAATATTCCGTGTATCAGCCAACATAAAGCCCGTCGGATCCCTGCATTACATTATTGCACGCGGATCTGTGAATAGTTCATTCCCGTGTATCTCGTCCAGTAGCGACATGAACTGCCTTTTCCCCTGCTCTTCCATGTGCGCCTTGACGTCTTCCACAAGGTCCTCGGTCACGTGCCCCTTGCCTGCGGCCTTGATGATCCTCCAGGCCCGGCGGAACTCGTCTCGGATCGAGACGATGCCGTTGTGCGTGACCGTGCGCGCGACGTTGTGGTCAAGCTCAAACGGGTCTTCGATGGCGAAGAGGAAACGGTGACGCACCTCTTTAACATCCTTAGATTTCAGTGTCTGTTGTTCGGTTGCCGACTGCGCTCCGCCGTCTGGTGACAGCGGCTGGCTCGCTTGTGGCTTCGGAAATGGGGACTGCGCTTTGGTGGCATCGACTTCCGTTGGAGTGGGCACCACCCCCGATTGTGGCTGCAAGATGGTTTTGGCTCCAGTCCAGCCCTTCTCCGCCTTGGACAGCAGCCCTCCTGGTACACGGAGACTTAAGACGTCCCTACCCCAGTCGAAGCCTCTCTTGGGAAGAGTGGCCATCATGCTGCTCTGTGCGTAATATTCAAAGAACCCCTGTAGGAGAGAACCGAGTGAATCATGATTCCGATTAAGCTGGTTTTGTTGTGCTAGGCTTTGTATTGCTCGTTCATCTCTCCAAAAGCGAACGTTGCGGCCTTGGCACGTCGTGATTCCTTCGAGCGCCTGGGGCGAAAGATCTGGGTCAGGAGGAGCAAGCTCTTGGAGGTTCGGGCAGACGAATGGCTCTACAACATTTACAAGATAATGCAACACCATTAACACATAGCCGTAGCTACTTAGAGTTCCACGGTAGGGTGTATTGATTCCTCGTGCTTTTGCCCAATGTTTGACGAAAAGGACCAAAGGTCTCACACGAGGGTCGGTGTAGGAGTAGCATCGCAGAAGCAGCGTATTTTGAAGGGCCAGATGGGCCGAAAAGTTGACATCACACTGGACGCCAACGCCGCTCTTGGGGAATTCTAGGCTGTCATTGAATCTGTCTTTCGGCTTGTTAGGGCTGAGCGTGGCTGGATCTGGAAGCTGCCTAATGTTATCAAGTATACCCGCTTCATGTCGCATGAGTGGGATCAAGTACTCGAAGTCAGTCGGTTGCTGAAATGGGCACACAGGTTTGCGGTGGAGAATGTTCATGTAGATTTGAAGAAGTGGAAGGTCTTCGGGGCGATAGCGTCCGTGTTCAATGGCCCTCCTGTAATCGGCTGCCAGATGAAGCGACTTGTGCTTTCTAGCTACCGTCCTAAGACTTTGTGTTTTAGTTGAAGCTACAAAATCGCGGACCTGATTTCTTATGTTTTCGTCTCTAATCCCATCGACATAATGTTGAACTATGTGAGAATGAATATCGATATCAGAAGACGAGGGGCTTTTGGACAGTGCGATCGCAATTTTACCGGTTCGCCCATGATACTGTACTGGAGATTCGTACTGATCCTGTTGGAGCTGCATAATCTGTACAGAGGGAATCTGTCGAAGTCCCTCGACTGCTACCTGAAGCTCTTTATTGAACCATACGGGATTTGTACCAAAGTTCTTATCGTGTTGTAAATCTTTCCATTGCTGAATCACGCGTTCATACCCTTGCTCTGCCTTCGCGTTACGCGAAGGCAGCTGTTTCGTCTCCCATGAAAGCACCAGTTTTTCGCCCTCGATCATCGTATGAACACCAAAAAGAGATCGATAGTTGTGCTGAACCTTATCACCGAAATGGAAGGAAGGATATGCTAATATCCTGCTTTTCAATTCTGTGTCGTACAGACCCTTGACGAAGGCGCTAGCGACCTTGTCGAGAAGAATGAAATTGGCTTCGGTAAAGTCCTGGGCGTTGGAGTGAGTGATATCACGGCCATTCATACGGCGTAGGAGACGTTTTGCATTATTGTAATAACTGGCGAGTGACTGATTGGAAGATTGTTTGAGCGAAAACAACTCCTCTTCATGTGGTGGCGTGACCTTCGCGCTCGACGGTTGCTGTGAAAATTGAGAGTTCGTGGGGGATTGTTTTGCGTTGGTATCGACTAGCAAATTGCTGTCCAGGAGAAGGTCTGTATCCTCGGGCACATCATCATCCGGCTCTCGCTCCTCCTGGTCGACCCCATTCTCCCATTTCTTTCTGGCATCTAGTAGACCCTCTCGAAGAGTCTTGTTAGGCTTTTCGCAAAGTTTGATGATCGGAACACGTGTTTTGGTGAGCAACCGCGCACCAAAGCCGGCGGTAAGGAGGGCGCCTTCAATAAGGCGAGGAATGGGCGAATCTGGAGAGTCGGGCGATAGCCCCGATATAGGTGATAAGAGACCAAGGTCCATATCGGCCGCTTTTGTCGCGAACCCCGAGGCCAGGCTTCCAAAACACTTTAATTCGACGGTCTCGGGCTGGAATTCGCTGGCAGCGCCATTCTTCTCGAATTCGTGGCGTGAAACAACATCCCGGCAGATAGATTCGACGCGCATTCGAAAATTCTCCTTTTCAGCGATCTCGTCTGGGCCGATTTCGGCACCAATGATAATCTGGTGGCATAGTTGATCAAGAAACGCAGACTGATTAGCAACCTGCTCGGGACTCAGACCTAATTGCCGATGACTAGTCGGGGTATACAAGGCATGATACTGCGGTTGAGTTGAATTGCGACCGCCACGCGAAGGGAAAGCATCTGCTGGTATGACATTAACACCCCTGAATAGTCCATCAACATTGAAGTGTTGTTGGGGTCTCCAATCCGACTGGTGAGCAGACGCGGACGTGGAGGATTGGGCATAGCCTCTCCGCGATTGCCCATGGACATGACCACCACGGGGACGATTCTGAAAGGTTGCCGGATGTGGTGATGTGTGTGATGCGAAGGGGTTCTGCTGGCTGTTAAGAGACTGTGGGTTACTGTAGTTCTGAGGGGGTGTGTATTGGCGTGAAAAGGGCTGAGTAGGTCCTCTCGAATCGATAGGAACAGGGAATTCGGCCTTCATCTGGCGGCGTTGGGCTTGGTTAGGACGCTTCCTTCCACCTTTGGGCGTTGGTCGGAGAGCAGCAGGATGTATTTCATCCCTCAACCCTTCTTCACTTTGTGGGATGTGGCCAGAAGGTTGAGCACTCGGGAGAGGAACTGTGCCTGGGGGACCCGGCTCAGGCACGGCTTCGGGGCCAGAACTGGTGATAATGAGGCTGCGAAGGCGGTCCTCGAGCGGCCCACCAGCAGACTGCGCGGACTGCATGGTATGGCGTCCTTAATAATGAACCACACTAATATTGGAGCAGCAGATACATATCGCAGTCAAGACTAGATGTACAAATACAAGCTGCTGGATAGCAAGAACATTGTGAGTGACATGAGATAGGATATACGATGGCTTGAGTCGACGGGAGGATCACATGTGATTGGTTGTCGCTGGTCAGGTACCGGTTGTTTGATGGGATCTGGGATCTGGGGATTGGATGTACGAAGATAAACTGCTTTGCCTTTGAAGGGGCCAATGGATGACTGTAAAGGAATGAGTGAGTGTGTCGGCAATGACTGGGACGACGTTGGGTTTAGACGCGAGGATGAGGCTCGAACTTGTGTAAGGACAGATGAAGGTCGGTCGACGTGATTGGCTGAAAGATAAACAAGAAATGGGGAAGATTCCCGTGGTTGTGGTGCTGTGCGGGGGGTGTGGAGGTTGCAGCCACACCTATTGGCCAGTCCGTGGATGGACAACACAAGCATTGAAAGACTCAAGAAATGGTAACTTGAGAGGGCAATGATTAAATTGGTGATTACCTAGCTACTAATTACCTACCTAGGTACTAGATAAAGGTAATAGGTAGAAGCAGGTATAGAGGCGGTATTGTAGAGGACTAGCAGCTATAGCTATTCAGCAGGTGCCGTAATTTGAAGGTAGGTAGTGAAGTTTCGCCCAATGACGTTGTACGACACGAAAGTCTCCACTGAGCACGGGCGCCAGGCCACCCACCCCCGGCAGATTGCGGCTGGCTTTTGGGTCCTCCTGCAACTAATCCACCTACGTAGGCCATGGTAAAACGCTGCGCAGGCCCCGATATGTATATTCGTACCTGATTTGTACTGACACAACACTTAGGTATGTCAAAATGAAGATCTAAACTTTTATTTTATCTCGTTAAAACTAATTAATTATGCTATTTTTATACGGTTAGTTCCTGTTTAGAATTAAGTGTATATTTATTTGATTAGATTATGAATTAATTAACACTACCTAGGTAGTTGCAGGACCTATGTAGTGTTTTTCCATGGCTTATGTAGGTGGGCTAGCAATGCTGGCGCCTGCCTACATGTATCTTTGTCATCCCTAGGTACCGTCAGTAGGTGGTAGTCACCCATCGGCCGTCGACTCGACCACTCGTAACCGCGCCGCATTCGAATGCTCATTCATTCAACCATCCACTCAATCATCCACACCACCTGCCTTTCCTTTCCCACCTCAACCTTCTATTGCTGCGTCTCCCTTGGACTTGGAGAGATTCTTTTTTCAGCGTATCACAGCACACAGCACACAGTGCAAATCTAAATCTATCTTATCTTGTACATTATACCACCGCGCGGCTGGCTTGACTTCCAAGACTTGGCCTGGCTTGTCATTAGGTTTGAGCAACTAGAAGGGAAAACTGCCGACTACCGATTACGACAAACCTGATACCCTCCCTGGTTCCTCGTACACAGCGCCGGTCTGCTTATAACCTACTACTATCCATTCCGATGCCCGCCTGCGCCTCATAGGACTCCCGAACCTGTGGCGAAGTTGCCCTCTGGAATTAATAGCACGCGCCATCGCCAGTGATCCCCGCCGATACATCCTGTCCTTCGGCCATCATGAGTGCCTCTCCGTCGGGTGGCCCCAATGGCCAGAAGCCCACGCCGCCTCCTGGTGCACCTCCTTTGCGCCGTCCGCGCAATACCGCCAACCCGATGGTGGCTCGGAAACGGCCCGCGCCTCGACCTCTTCCCCCCAAAGTTGCCATACTGCCCAAAGACGTCGGCTCCTCCAAATTACCTGTACATCCCAAGCAACCTCCCCAGCCGGACAAGCCAGGCCCGCGCTCCGACGACCCCCGCACTAAGAATGGTGGGTGGTCGAAGCCTTTGCCCGATGGCGGTCATGAATATCCTGTGTTCGTCACCAAAAAGGCATTGAAGGAAGGCCTCCGTTTCCATGTTATGCGACTCGTCCCCCAGAAACGCGGTGTCAAGCAATCTAAAATTGACCCCGCTGACCAAGAACATTTCCCTCGTCCCGTAACCCTGCAGCGGCGCGACCCGAGACAACCGCCCCCCGGCCACAAAGAGAAAGAGGAGGAGGAACCTGTCGAGCAGCCTATCGTCAATTCTGAAGAGGCCGAGCGGCAGGCTCAGCTCAAAGCCCAGCGAGACGCCCAGCGTGCATTAGATGATGCTCAGAAGGCCCCCGTCCTCAGGGACGCCGAGAGGAAACGGCAGCAACAAAAGAACAAGGACGAGAAGAAGACTGGGACACAGATTCATTATCAAGCGCGCACCGAGAAGCAAAAGAAGGAAGCAGAAATCAGATATGAGGAAGCTCTGCCGTGGCACTTGGAGGATGCTGATGGAAAGCAAATCTGGATTGGGCAGTACGAAGCACCCCTGTCTGGTCTCAAGGTCGCTTTGGTACCCTATCCTGAGACTGGGGGTTACCGCATGCTACCACTGGAGAAATGGTACAAGTTCACTCCAAAGAGAGGCGCCTTTCAGCACCTAACTATCGAAGAAGCCGAGAAGTTGATGGGCAAGAAGGCGGCTCCTACGCGTTGGGCGATAAGAGACACCGACCGAAATAAAGCTGCAAATGCCCGAGAGGAATCACGAAGGATCATGTATGGCCCGGCAGCTGTCAAGCAAGAGAGTTCTACCTTTCTACAGGCCTCACGGCGGGAGAAGATGGAACACGATGATATTGACATGTCTGGTGACGAATTCCAAGATGACGATGAGACGGCCGGTTTTGAGCCTGAGAGAGACGAGGATTCTAAAGATTCTAAAGACAGAGTGCGTCGCGAGCAGCTTGGCGCTAATCTCTTTGGCGATGCAGACGAAAAGCAAGTTGAGAAAGAGGAAGCTGAACTTCAGAAAGAAGAAGAGGTGAGGAAGCTGTTTGGCAAAGGCCTCAAAAAGGCGTTACGCAAACGCGACAAGCAGTTCCAGTATGACAGCGACTCTTCTGGCCGAGATCCTTTTGCATCATCATCGGTAAGCCACACTTCACAACATCGCTTGACATTTGAGACTAATTTCAGCATGACCAGAGCGAGTCAGGCTCTGATTCCGAGAAGGAGGACGAAGAGAACAAGGCAGACAAAGATAAAAACGGTGCTGGTTCATCCTCCAAGGGACCAGGTACACCGCAGGGCAAGAAAGCCGCCGCTGACGCTGCCAAGAAAGGCAAATCTCTCAAGCGACCTGGTTCCCCACTGGGCTCAGATTCGAGCGGCACCGAGTCAACTCGAAACAAGAAGAAGAAAAAACTTGGCGGGGCTGCTCACTCGGTCGCCGGCAGCCGTAGTGCCACTCCTCTGCCTGGCGGACAGTCTGCGCGGGGAGCCGGATCTACTAGCGACGGGGAGGCCACGGCTGGTGAGATGTCAGATGGGGCAGGAGGCAAGGCTAAGCGACGCCCGCATTTGGGCACCGGTTCCAAGGATACACCTACGGGATCTCGAGCCGGTAGTCCCCGGGCGACCTCTCCTAGTGCCGGGGCGCCTCAGGAGCCCTTGAAGCCGATCACACCCCAGGAGATCTTGGACGCATTACCGCCTCTTCCTGGTGGCATTACCATCGGTGGACTTCTTAAAATGTTTGACAACCGTGTCGATAAGGAAGGTCATCTCACCAGAAAGGAATGGCTTCAGTTGGTCAAAGAGAACGCGGTTTTCAGCCAAAACGATAAACTACTGCGTCGTAAGGCTTAAGTGTAGCCTATAGAAGCGCTACAAAGCACCGTTTAGTACTGATCTACCCTATTTCCTAGCCTAACAACCCGGATGAGCCTTGAACTTTGAGGGTAACTTGCTTCGTATCTCTGGCACCTAAGACGTTGAGCGCTACGGCCAATCCCTGGTTTACTTGCACAAGAACCGTGTTACATCCGGAGCCTTTCTCATCGTAACCCCTACAAACCATGAATGCTATATGGTCTTGTTGGCGAATGGTCAACTGCGGGTGTCTTTTTTTTGGTATCGTAGAGCTGTGAACCGGCGCAATCCCGTCGATGGAGTGGGATGACCTTTCCAAGTCCCCCGTCATGCTATACAGATCATACATAATACACCGTAATTGCAAGATAGTATCAAGAGGGCATAGCCCAGTATCCATGTGATCGATCATTAACGTAGTTACGAAAAGGGTATAATTGTGCCACGTGTAAAGCACCCCAACGCCAACCCTGAATTTACTCGTCCATCTGCCACGAGTAATCCAAATCCTTATTCCTCTCACGCCGGTTAATCGCCTTGAACCTCTCGGCCTCGAAGCCATTACTCCGATCGACGCCATCCCACCGATAGCCCGGCGGGATCTGGTAGCGATTCGGCGCCCATGCGCCCTTGTAGACGGGCCGCCCCTTCACCCTCCTACCCGGCCCCTTCCCCGCGTCATCCTTGGGCTTCACGAACGCAGCCATGGTATCGCCCCAGCGCACCTGCGCCTTCATGTCGGCGTTCATGTCGGCGTCGTCGGCGTGCCGCGCGACCCCCATGACCTTGGCGTCGTCGAGCGCCTCCCGCCGCCGCCGCGCCTCGTCTATCTGCACGTCGCCGCGCAGCGCCTGCTCTGCCTCGGCCCGCTTGCGCGCCGCCTCCTCAGCCTCGCGCCGTAGTTCCGCTCGCTTCATGCTCACGTCCACGCGCCGCCCCGTCGCGTCCCGGTAGATCGTCTCCGCCTCCTTCTGCTGCGCGCCCCCCGACCGCTCGTACTCGGCGCGCTCGGCGGCGCGGCGACGCGCGAGCTGGGCGGATACTGTGGCTCCTGTCTGCAGGCCTGCGTATGTCCCGTCTGACATCATTACCGGCGCGTCCTCGCCATCGTCTGCGGCTGCGGCGGCCGCGCTCTCGGCTGCTGCCGAGGCCAGGATTGCGTCTGCTGCGCGCGACGTGTCGTCTGCGGGTGGCTGTGGTGTTTTCGCGAGGCCGCCGCCTAACACTTTCCAACCTGACTTCTTCGCCTTGCGGAACTCAGCGCTCGTCCCTGCTACTGCTACGTTCATGGCATTCTCTTCGTCGTCCTCGTCGTCACCGCCGCCGCGCCGCGACCAGCCTGTCTCGTCATCGTCGGCTATTATTAGGCCGTCCGTGGCGGCTTGTTTGCGCTTGCGCTTCTTCGAGGGCTTCGGGTCTGCTGTTAGGTAGTGCGTTGCGAGATAGCTGGAGAGGTCGGAGGGCATTGTGGTTGGAGAGGGTGCGTGCGTTGGGATGCGTCGATGTGTATCTTGCTGATTATGTACTTGGGGGCCTTTACGCATGGGAGGTTGGTGGTGGATATTTGGGGGTCCCGGGCGTGTGACAAAGTAATCTTCGGGAGAAACTGGCGGTTGCCTGGCTTGTTTGATGATGTAAGTAGTAGTTGAAGCTATGGAACTTTGAGTTGCGATAAGGATTGATAAAGGATTGCGGCAGTAGGTCCCATAATTACACTGGGTCGGGGTCGCTGCTAAGCATGTCCACGGTCTCCCCCATTTTGTGCACGGTCCTCTGTAGAGCATCTAATTCTGTCTTGTTAGAAACAGCATCCAGATCATCCGTTCAAATCGGGTTGGGTTCAAGCCCTATGAGAGTCCCATCTCGCATCTTGAGATAGTCTATTTGGGTATTTTTGGCCTCCCACCCCTGAAAAGGAAAACGAAGGTCAAATCCTTCACTCGCCCTGCAATAGTTCATTCATGACATCCGTGATTGTATGTCCCTTTTTATGTATCCACTTGGACCTATATCATGAAGGCTGGATGGATTCTAGGATATCCGAGCTCTTCATAATGCTTTGTTTGTTAGGAGGGCATTCCTAATCTATATATTTTCTGCATTGCCTTGATCAATTTCACTGGTTTCGCGCTGTTAGATGAAAAGTGTCTGACTAACTCTAACTAATCCCCCCTCTTCTGATATCAAGCATTAGGAGCGTTAGGGAAGCTGCAATATCCTTTTGCATCGCCCTAAATGAAGAAGCCGAGCATGTCACTTCTCTATTGTTGAACAGATTAACAAATTAGAGTTCGAATTTAGGAAAGAGGTTCCGCTACTATATTACCTATAATGCTATGGTCGTAGTTATTAATTCTATGGCATTGCATAAATAATCTCAAAACATATATTGAAACATTCTTGAACAATACCGGGTCACCCCGACGAGAAAAGGAGAAGGTTACATTCGCTGTCCAAGTTTTAGTGTCAGGAACGTCAATTTATGAAGAAATGTGGATGAGCATAGATGTGTTTATAAATGAAACATTGTAAACCACGGATTAGAGTCAACAGTTTACGCTTTATAGTAGAACTAAATGTAATAGTGAGGACTCATCGTCACTAGTGAGACGTAGTTTGTTCCTGCATTAGGGCTGATGGCATGTAGAATGCCGTGTTATGACTCAAAATCTTTCTTAAATTCAAACTCCTCACATATCTAGCGTCGTCGCTGAAGTTTTTGGCAGCAAACGAACGTGATACGACTAGCCCAATATAATAACCGAAGCGATCGACGGGTGCGAAAGAGAGGTGCTAACCTTGTCATCCTAAATATAGCGACAACCTGAGAAACCTGGTTAGTAGAGGGTTGAAGTATACGGTTAGAATGTTATTATACCTACAAAGGTTAATGTAGTGCTGAGCGGATCCTTAAGGAATACCTCCCCCTAAATTTTCAGAGGGACTACAACATTCGGAATTAGTTATCACCATTTTAGAGAGTGATCTATGAGGGTTTCAGGCGCTGTTAAGCACTTTCTTGCCCCAGAACCGAAAGTTTGCACTCTACAAGTTGCTAAAATAGGAATAAAATGGTTCGGAGAATAATTCACCGTCACCGCTTTCTACTTGATACACCCCGGCGTTTTGAGAAGCTAGGGTGACTATAAACCTGTATCTTGTGTTCGTTGCCAGGCCACTGAATCATTTCTTGTCCCATGTAAGCGATTGCTGTTCGTTTCTGGGTCTCTATTGTTTCCGGGAGAAGCTCCCTCTGACTACGCCTCCCATGCTCTCGAATAATGCGATCCACACCTCGTCATAACACCCCTCGATCGCGGTGACATGAGCGGTGATCGCGAATCGGTTGCTACTTTTAGCACGGTCTGCCTGGAGGCTAAGGTCAATAGAGATTGACATATCTGCGAAACGGACTCTGTTTATTAAATCAAGTAGGGGCTTGCGATCAACTTTGGATATGCTTGGGCTGGTAATGGAATCGCGAAGAGCTTCGTTAACCGCTATTTGTATTGAGAATTCTTGAACACCATCGTGTTCGAAGTATAATTTCAGGTGGCCATTCCTTCATAGTAATTACCATATTGATAGCAAGATATGGCTAACAATAATACTGCAACGTGCTTGTCCTACTTAAGGATGTGGACGGAAGATCGCATGGTACTGACGCCACCTGTAGGTAAGGGTGGGTAGTCACTCTACTTCGGAGGTATTGGGGTATTTCCTATACTTGGGAAAAATATACGTTTGCTAGGTAGCAACGTCTTGAGGAATTTCTATTGTGGAAAGAATTCTAAGCCCCTTATGCAGCCACATAGAGTGTCATATCACCTATTTGAGCAGTATTTAAAGCTCAAGCCGTCGAATAAAAGTGCATAACAACTACTTCAATTAAGACTACCTCGAGAATTTTCTGAAATAAAAGTAAACAACGTTGACTGAGCCAAATTTTTGGTACATGAAATATTTTGAATGTCTAAACAACTATACTTGCCAAAAAAGGCTCCAATATCCATGATGAAATCACCATCGTATAGTATAAAATAATCTCTTCCCTTCCCAGTGCGGAACGTATTGTTTGTTCATGAGAAATTACGCCACACCTTAATACCCCCTTACCGCTCCCCTCACGTCGTGAAGAGGATGAGAGTTTCGCTTGCAGAGAAAAATCGGCACTAGACTGCCTCATCTTATTAAGTCGGCTTCCGCAAGGGCATTTCTACCAGTCGAGGTATTCAACTGTCTTATATACTTCACTGAGTACGTATTACTAAACTATGCATACTGGAGCGCACGGCCTTATGTGCGTGCTCGAACATGGCCAAAATCTAGACTTGCCGGTTTAGATATCTGTAAAGAGTGTAAATTTGTTTGCTTCTCGCTATCTCTGATACCTCCTCAACGATGAAATGTCGCAAACCCGGAGTGTTGAAATTAGAAAAAAAAAGAAGAAAAAAACCCCCCGCGGGAGTAAATTTAAATCAAGTCTGTGAGACAGGCTAAACCTCCTCCGGGGCCGTGAGAAGTCCCGGCCTAAGCTCTGACTTTAACTGAGATACGTTTCGCGACAGGGTCACAAGTACATTCCTTGGGATCGGAGCTGAATAGTTGGATCGCCAGTTAAAAGTAAAGCTAGCTGGTCAAGTATTCAGAGGCAACGAGAAACGGAATAAAACTCACGTGAATGTCCGATCGGTGGCTGTGATGCAGCCGTGCGGACCACTGCCATTGATCTTTTTGCTTGGTGAACCGTTACGCAGCGTTAACAATATAGTTAATGGGGTCTGTTACTTTAGCCCCTTGGAAAGTTTCTCCAAATGCTGCAGTGGTAGAACAAAGTCTAAGCTAGTATCGTTTAAGACATGGGGCGGACTAAGTTAGAACGCAGGGAGGCATATTGTATGGGAGACAGGTACAACGCTGAAAATAACTCAGTGATACTAAACTGAGCGATGCGATACTAGGAGTTAGATGTGGTAACACGACGGATTGTTAACTTAGATTACGGAGGAGCTTATGGTAAGAACTCTTGAATTTCATATTGAAAGTGCTATCATAATTGAGTTTAAACGAAGATAGAATCATGCTGCTGGAAGCTTACAAAATGATGTATGAATGGTCCATCGTGGTTGATTTCCTAGATGGTCAACTAGTGCACCAACCACCACTGGCATTTGGGGCACTGGTGTGGCAATTGTATTGGTAAGCACTAGGGTTAGATAGATACTGGTTGGGTTTTCGGGACCTTCCGTAGCCCTTCCTTGTGAGGAGTTGGAGGGGACCTTCATTTGGTGTAGGATCGGGACAGTTACAGTTCGGCACTGGGGTAGTTAGTGTATTCGATATCGTGGGAGGCTCCACGTGTAATCCTCCGCGTCTGAAACTTCTTGGCTTGCAGAAACTACTGTACAGGGCTCTCTCCCGTACTGCCGGCCGACTGGGTTTACCGACGCAATCTGCAGAGTTCAGTGAGAACTAGGCTCCGTAGGATTTGGCTTTATTCACGCACAGACTGGCAGCGACGTCATTGACAGGACTAGGAACTCAAAACTCTGGTACGGTTCACGTCATCTGACATTTTGGAGTAGGCGAAGCATTTGCCATTCTTTTACAACAACGAAGTGGTAGTAATAATTCCGGGCAATTCTTAAACTACAGGGACCTCGACTTCATCGACGCGATTATCTGTTCAGCACCTTTCAATATTATGGACTCGAAACAGTACCTGCAAATTATTAACCCCGTATATAAGGAGGCCTCGCAACAGCACCTGCAAATTATTAATCCCATGTATAGGGAGACCCATTCTTTCTCGCTGTTTTCCCTTCTTCCCGCAGAATTAAGACTCGACATATGGCAGCTTTCGCTGCAACGCTCGCGCATCATCGATATTGAACTCGCCCATAAGGACGACCAGGATGAACTTCAAGATGAGGAACTGTTGTATAGAACACGAAACGATATAAGGAGGGTCATTAGTGGTGAACATTATTCCATCACGGCAAATGGTTCACAACTACTCAGTAAACTGTTGCGAGTCAGCAGCGAAGCAAGACAGGCTGCTCTCCAGTTTTACCGAATTCACCTACCATGCTATTTTGAGTTCGATGGTAGGCAAGGACATGGCACTTTGCTCTTCAACCCCGAATTTGACATCTTGCATATCCAACTACGCCAGGATACCCATTATTTTGCCGATTTCCTCCACGACCTTCGCGCTTATGACCCACAGGATATCGGGCTCCTCAACTTAGCCTTAGATCAAGATGGTGTCGCCAACCTCTGGGGAATCGACATCCCCAGTCCTGGGGTTGCTTCGCGGGCTGCTTTATTGGATATAATCACAAATCTACAAGAAGTCTACTTCTTCTGTCTAGAAAACGCTGGACGTGTCCACTTTGGCCCTCGAGGCGAAATTCACACCGTAACCGGTTTCGAAATCCACCGTTCTCGCCCCATAATGTCCGCAATACCAACCTTCGATCGCTTAACCCAGGATCCCCGAGACGGCATGAATAGAGATCTCAGTCGAGTTTTTGTGGGCACTTTCGATCCCAGGATAATGATTTGTCGCTGGAACATGCTTCTCGAAAAGTTGCGGATATGCCATCCCCACAGGGGTCCGAAGTACCGCTTCCTCGTTGCCACTGGCTGGGGAAGCGCTAGAATGGCGAAGAAAAAGATCTCCGACAGAGAAAGTGCAGCCAAATGGTTGCAACGGGAAGAAGAACGATGGATCAGAGGCCAACAACGGCATGCTTCTTCGATTATAAGAAGAGGGGGCAGGTTCCCGGTAGAGAGTGCGGAAGAACTTGAGCGTGCTCCCAGGCCTGCAATCGGTTTCTGGTTATTCCCCATAGAAGCTTTGGGACCAATACCAGGACGAGAGGCACTCCTGGACGCAGGAGAGCACGGCTTCCAATGGGAGTCTAAAAGAGTGGTGGATATGCAACAGTACTGGCCCGAACTGTGTTTAGCAAGCATGCCGTAGATAAATTCTGATTTTCTAGATTTGCCCCCCTCTGTCGTAATGCAAAAAGTGCTGCAGTTGTTCGTTTAAGCATCTTTTTTTGTGATCTATGCTTATAGCAGAGAAGACATCCATGCACCTCGTAATTACTCTGTATTCATTGCACCATCTATTTTATGACCAATAGGCGTAGAGGAAAACGAAACTCTACCATATAAATTGTTTGCTTTGTATCAGACTCACGCTCATGAGTTCCAAGCCGAGGTCAATGCAGTGTCAAATTTCCTCCAGTTCAAACGTATAGGGGCGTTTTTCAAGAACTCTGTACTGAAGGTAGGTCGTGAGCATTTGTCATTACGTCGGGATCTCTAAAAGTACCTTTGTATGCTAATGTGGCTATATGCAGGATGGGTTTATTATTAATTTTAGGCGCATCTACAATTGTAGTTTGTGAAAATGTGAATTAAGAGTGTTGTCGGTATGTAACCTATCGCCACTCATCAATACTATCAAAACGTCTTGAGGATAGTTGCCACATTGCAGTTGAAATCACCATTATACAGGTATAAGATGTATATAGTCGCTCAAGAATGTGCTAGAGCTCACGGGTATGCTAGCTAATAACCATAAGTTGAGTCACAAGCCGTAGAATCCCGACGTGTTTCATTTTTAGAGTTCCCTATGCCCAACAAGCTGCGCTAGAGCTGCACTGGTCTGGTATGAAGTTCCTGCGTTAGGTAGACTCAGGACTAACTATACCGCTATTAATGAATGGGAAAAGAAGATGAACCAACGCTAGACCTAACAAGAGGGCAGCTTCCCCGGAACCTGGGTCTCTAGGGACCGTGTAGATATTCCAGGCAACATATTAAATTAAAGTACGCTTCCCAGAAAACTATGTACGACTTCGCAGGATTTCTTTTCGAAATATAGCTACCGGATAACACAAGTAAGGTGATCCAAGTTATAAATAAAGCGTGAGAGCATTCTTACACATTATATAGGGTTTGTTATCGCCACATTATTTAACAAAAGTCAATATTAAATAAGGGCACAACACTTTTAAACGCTGATACTAGCTCTGAACTAATGTACTGGTATAAAATCCCACGCAACCATTTCTTCGCGTTTGCTCAGCTTTGATGTATAAGGAGAACGTTTATGCGCGGCCTTGGAAAGTATTTAAATTGCGAACAATCCTCTATGGAGTTAAGGGGGATATGAAGCCCTTCCCCTATTCACCTAAGTGGGAGGCCTACAGTCCACGTGATCCAAATAGCTTCGCCTCTAGTTGAAGATCTCACTTCCACTTGCCTCCTCGGTTTCGTATAGCTGGGTTCTCGCACAGAGACACATTTACATGACTGTATACATAGCATGCAGATTCTAGTCTCGGGTGTAATACGTTCCAGCTACTAGGCACCTGCAACATGCTCGATCTTGTGCCCCGGGAATGATGGGAATTCTATTACTACTTCTTGACAAGACTATTCATCAAAAAGAAAGAAATTAAGTAATGAGAAAAGTAATAAACTCCAAGGTAGAGCAATAACGACTACGGACGACTTTGATATTAAAAGTTCCATGCTCTTCTAACTTAGACCCGCATTAGTGTAACATACTGAGTATTATACCACGTCGACATGGCTATAGTTTAAATAGCCCCCCATCATCATACAGCATTACATTCAAGTTCAGAGCCGCCTAAGCAACCAAGGTCTCAGGCTCTAATTCATGATTTGGCACGCGAAGCTCTGAATCTATTTCATATTTGTAGCAACTACCAGTCAGCAAAGACTATAGTTCATTATTCTATTATATAAAAGGTGTGGGAGCGCTATCATCAAAGCCTAATTGAGTATGCGTTGGACCGTATATTGATCAAACATTAATCTAGTTTTCATGACATCAAAGCCCCAGGTATCAGGCTAATTATCAAAGGGCTTGAGCAATAGGATATTGTCGTTTACGTCTTGCGATAAGTATGCCCCCTCAGGCGGATATAAACTAAGCCAATAGTCCACACGGCATCTAAGATCGCCAAGCCGGTAAAGAACCAACCTATTCCCAACCTCTTCATCACATCGTCGATGATGGCGGCAGAAATAGCGGAACCGATATTCCGCAACAGGCCTGCCAGCGCCACCAGGGAGGCAGTAGCCCCGGGTTGACACTCCGTCTGATAAGCGGTGCTGGTGACCATGACAAGACCTGTTCCCACCGAGGCGATAGCACTGGCGGCCAAGCCGGCAACGGGGTGGAGATGCTTGTAGACGAACCACCCGAACATAGCCTTGCCCGCGGCGCCGAAGAGGTAGCCCCAGATCTGCATGTCGATGCGCTTTTCTGGCGGGGGAGCTCGCCCATCGTTCTTGGCCTTGAAGCGACGGTACGTCAAGTCCGACAGGCGGCCGACCAACAGCGAGGAGGCGAGAAGAAATACGGCGGGCACCAGGTACGCGTACCCGGTCTCGCTTCCGCTCCATCCGTACCGCCCCTGCCAGACCCGCGGGAAGGAGATGTAGATGCAGTACAGCCCGGAGAACTGCAGGCCAGACCCCACGCTCACTATGAGGTTGGGGACAAAGGTGAGCAGAGTGAAGAGTCTCTTCGGGGTTAGTTTAGGCGGTTTCGGATACGCACCCTCGGGTACGATCCGCTTTTGCCGGAGACGAGGCCTGACTAGCCAACTCGAAGAGTTGGCGTAATAGCTCCCGTTCCCGACGCGGGAGCGAAGCGTTTCCGGGAGGAAGAACACCACCATGAGATAGACGGGGAAGCAAGCGAGGGCTGTACCCCAAGGCAGGTTAGTATAGTACTTCATGCCCCTGATGTCGGGCTTGGGGGCTCTTACACAAGAATCCAAAGATCCATCTCCAAAGATGGGGAGTGGAAAACTGGCCTCCGATAAGAGGACCCAGCACCGGTCCGAGATTGGGTCCCAACAAGAAGATGCCCATTCTCGAAGCCCGCTTCGCCGGCTCCGTTATATCGGCCACGGTACCCGCGCCGACAGACGTCACGACAGAGGCGCCGAGGGCCTGGAAAACTCTCAGAACAAACAACGCTCCGATGTTAGCGGGAACAGCTGCCAGGAGGGTGTTGGCGACGAGGAAGATGAACAGGGTGGTCAGGTAGACGCCTTTCCTGCCGATATAGTCGCTCGCGGCGGCGCCGAACAGCGGCGTCACGGCGAAGATGGCCTGGTAGACGCTGACGGTCGCGTTGATGACTTGACTGGAGGCATGGAAGATGTCTTGGAAGAGGATGAGGCTGGGAAGATACACGGCGCCGCAGAGGGGCGCGAAGAAACCAACAAGCGTGGCGATGAGAACGATGAAATTCTGGCGAGATGGTGTATAGGCCGTGTATGGCTCCTTCGGTGGCGGTGGCTTGGTCTTTTCGACATCGCGCACCGGATTGACGTCGACCGCCAAGTTGTCCTCCACCTTGAGCTCACTCGAGTGTGAGGACGCTTCGACGTCGGGGGTGGATGGCGCCGCGGGCGACGGGCTCTCGCCCTTCTCGCCTATTATGCTGGACACGTTCTTGTCGTCGGCCATTTTTCATCGAGGCAAGCATATACTGGGACAAAGATACTTCAGCCCAGCTGCCACAGAAACGGACCAACTTGTGATATAAACATCTAAGTGGTCAAGTTAGCAGAGCACGGCAGCCATAAAGCTAGTCTGCTGGGCTCAACCGCCCTTGTCACCTTGGCCCAGATGATTGGGCTTTCGGATTAGTAAACTTATGCATAAAGTCCTTGTCAAAGCTAAAGTCAGAACGGTGAAGATTTGCGACAGGGATCGGAGTCGGACAGGGTCGGGTGTAGGCGTCGGTGTCGAGGCTGATGGAATGATGCATGAGGCTGCGACTACTAAGATTTTGGGCGAAGTCCTTCTCGTAAACCTCGCAGTACTGGCTCAATCTTGCTCATGCGGGCTCTTGGCATAAGGATCCCTCGCCAACACTTTTTAGCTTGCGTCTGCTTACAACCTGCGCATGCAGATCACCAGGTAAGTAATTGGCCCACGCTTTATTTTAGCGCCATCTGATGTAGGCTACAGAAGATTAGTAGTCTGTAGTATTATTTCGTATTACATATAAGTACCTAGTTGCCTACTGCGAATAGACTTTGTTTACTACTATAGCCTACTGTTTACTACTATAGGTAGCCTACTGTACCTACTAGTTAGAATCTAGAACAAGGGGTGTTCATTCTTGGACCCCCACCCACACCCCCCACCCCTCCCCCCGACTTAGCTAACGGTCAGTTGTCTGGAGAAAGTAGGTCGAAATAACCACGCAACGAAGCTAAGGGTAGCGCCGGTAGGGAGAACCCCGGGCCAAAGGCTAGCTAACTTCTTTTACCGACCGCGGGGCTCACCCGCGGCTCTGGTTACCTTTGGTTATTGTCACATCTGGGCTAATAGCCACTCCCCATTACGCTAAGGTTCTCTAAGAGGCATGTAGAAGTAACCAAGGGAACAGATAATTAGCTTGTTGTAAAATTTTCTTCTTTTTCAAATTCCTCAACTTCTTCTAACTCTTTTCTTTCTTGTTTTTTTTTATTGCATACCTAGGTACCCAAAATTAAAACCTTACCTAATAGGGCTCTATACTAGAAGAGATGATCGGATCGTTAGAATCTAGACTAACAAAATTTTAGAGGGTGATAATAGGTCCGCCCTCCGTAAAAGGAAGTTCGGTAAGCACCGGGTTAGAATCTAGCACTGTGAGGCTGTTACATAACGGCATACAGAGGCTCCTGGGTTAGGTACATGTAGATACTTCATCACGTACGAAACACGATGCGCCCAGGATCCTATGTATATGCATGTACATCTCATACGCCATGGAATTAGCACACCAACGAAGGAAATCCATCTCCTCGGCCTGACGTATAGATTCGTCTACCAATTAACCAACATTTGCGAAGTCCTTTCGTCTGACTACATATAAGATCCTTCTCCCCCAGCCAACGCCAACGCCAACGTTAGCCAAACTTATATCATATCACAGTCCTAGCCACGTAATGAGGAAGATTTTAGCTTACTTTGGTAAGAAAAACCTAAATAGTTGTCAAGGCTGGACTAGGCAGCTTACAAACACCAACTTCCTCTACTAGAGAATCGTTGGGTCATCGTTCTTAGCTATCCCACTATTGGACCCTTTAATGTAACACCGCAGGGAGTTTAACTCAGCTCCGCTGCCATGCTAGTAATGTAATAGCAGGTGTGAGGCGGATGGATCATCCCTTCTTCGGCCATATATGGACAATTTCAAATAATTATGCCCTTGCGGGAAATAATTTGCCTAGTTAAGACATCGACGACGAGGGTGAGGACACCCTTACCGGTGTTTGCCGTCATCTGGCCGAGACGATCTCGATGAGTATGGCCCGGTTTTGATTCGTGTTGTGGAAATAGAATGGGGGGCCAGGAACCAGACTGGCATGACGTGAGCAATCGTGAGGAATAATTAGTGAGAAGTAGCCAAGACGCGAGAAAGCCTGGAAGGGATAGAGGAATGTGGGAGCGTCGGTCGAGAGGGGACGATGTTGGCCTTACCGAATACATACATACACTCATTCAGACAATATTATATTAGCCGTCGTGGTTCACTTTGGGGCTCTGGCATACCCAGAAAATTGTGCAGACCACCAAGCCCCTTATCTTTGTGTTTTTGATATCGAAGAATGCCTGTTAACTGACCATATACACTCTTCCATGGCTTCGTCAACTCTCAACTACGGCTCTTCGCCGTTTCATTCTACACTGGGCCTGTATTGCCGCAGCCCTGAGGGTCGACTCCTGAATACCGAAGGTAGAGAGGCCGAGGCTATTACCCGTCACTGGCCCGCAATTTTCCAACAATTAAAATCCAGCAAGACAACTTTCACGCCTTTACCATCAAGCTTGCTGGTTGAGACGACTTGTTTTGATATAGCGTCAAGCCTCTTGGGTCCTCCCTCCTATCAGAGCCACATTCGGCTCCGAGCACGAGAGATATATCGTGAATCCTCCAAGTGTTACATCGGTCTCCTCAGCCATCAGTCTCAAGAAAACCACGGGGAAGCATTGCAAGAATGGATCGAGACCTTGTTTATCTCGAGGACCACATTACAACCTCGACTGGACCAGGAGCTGCAGGCTTCTTCTACTCGCACTACCCACAGGTCTGTTGCGGAAAGAATTTGGGAATGGATCAAAAGATTTTTCGTCCCGAAAACCACACTGCGGGCTCGACTGGACGAAGAGTCAAAGACATCAGTTCGTCGTAACAGCGAGTTTGTCGCGGAGCAAATCACCGTACTGTTTGAACGCATGCTCCGAAATACGGCAGTAGCAGACGAGTGGGATTGCTCCGGTCGAAGTTACTTCTTTAACCGCGTACTGGACTTTGTAAATCGGAATGAGGCCTGCCAGATGGCGCTTCCTGCGTTTCCCTGCAAGTCTCCCAACGATGCTAAGGTCGGCGGAACCAGACCAGATATGGCAGAGCGCATCGCGTTGGAAACGCTTTGCGCTTTTGTCAGGAGCGTGAAAAAGTTCTATGCGCCGGGAGCAACAATATGGTTGATCCATGACGGCCATCTCCTTTCCAGTTGTAGTAAGTCGGACACACAGTCCTATCGAACCAGCGGTGGCTAACGTTCCAAAAACATAGTTGGCGTTGGCGACGAGGTGGTGTCCGAATATGAATCAAATCTACAACAACTGTATCAATCTATGTTCGGCTCGCCGGCAGACCGAGATACCATCAAGTTCTGCGGACTCAGCGACCTCTTTTTTTCACATCCAGATAATACGCAGACTTTTGATCAGTCTTGGATCCTCGACCCTACTCTTCTGCATCACCCTATCCAGACTAACATGTCTAACACGGCCGAACTTGCTCGCAAGCTGGTGATGGCCAGTTGCGGCATCGACCGGTCGCATTTTCGGGGGCTTATCCTAGCCCAAGACCCGAAAACGCTTAAAGCGTATCGTGGATTATCACATTTCATGTTGCAGGACCTAACGGGGCCCTCATTCGCCGGCCAGTCGACCTCGCGGAAGAAGAAGACAGCATTCAGCGTGGCAGCGGAGATGATGGCGCGAAATCAAGCTTACTCGAATCTTCTCGAGCTCCTATTCCCAAATTACGTCCGTCTCTCCATCCACGCGCATAATAACCGTGGGCCCAAGTTTGGCATTCGCCTTTTCCCAAGGGATAGAGTGCGCGCAATCGACGACATTGCTGGCCGTCACGAGCACGTGCCTAGATACGACTTTCAAATCCCTACGCCTTGGCATAACAGCATCGTCAAAGTTCAAGGAGACAAGATTGTATACCTGACGAGGGCGTGTGTAGCGCGACAGGCGATTGCCAGTGGTAGGTATACTGGAGGGTGGGTGGATGAAGGGGACGACGGCGGGCATTTTCTCCTTTCTGAAGTCGGCTTAGAGTTGCCGCCACGTGGGAAGGCTGATGATGAGCAGAGGAAGGTGGTCAGTGTGGTTGCAGGTGATGTGGAGGTGGAGACGAAAGATACTCTGATACCCCCAAATCCCCTGTGTGACTACCAAGAAGCCGGTCAAGTCGCCTAAGGTTAGCTAAAGCTACCTACGAAACATACCTAACTTACAGTACAATCCTTATCACCCACTGTTTTTGTTGGATAGTCTGTAGCTGGATTAGGACATTTTCCTATTTGAGTTAGTCCAAAACGTGGGGCCTTGCGGTCCGGTCCGGCAACAAGATGGCTCCCGGATTGGCTGCGAATCTTTAGCTGGGGAAGACCAGGGGCGAGTTAGAGAGATTCGGTAGCATTTCGGCGGGGTTCGGTGCCAAGCAATCTAGATGAGGTGGGGCTTGGCATGGGTCACCATGCATGCATGCATACTGCAGTTGCACTATGAATTATTTTTTTGGCCAGGGTCAAAGCTACAAGCCCTTTTCTCAGTCAGCCGTTGCTGTTGCTGTCGCTGTCGTCGTTATTACAACAGCCATCGTAAATATAGAATCTTCTAATCCTCCTGTCCGACAACAACATCATCTTCCCATGGCTTCATCGAATCCTCGATTCCTTTGTCAACGTCAAACCAGAGATAGAAACCGCCCGCGACCAAGAAGAGAAACAGATTCGGGAGCATCGGATAGCGCAAATTATGTGTCGCGTCCTGAATCACCGATTGCACTAACGGGTTGATCCACCCAGTCGCGAAATCAAGCGTGATCTCGAGGCCCGTAAAATGCGCCTCTTTGCCCCTGGGGATCATGGCCGCGTAGATGACCCTGTTGCAAGCCCGTAGTGCGCTCGTCGCCGGATTGAGCACCGCGAGCTCGACCCAGAATTCAGCGCTGTGCTTGAACCCGATGGGCACGTTGTTGCTGATGCCCAAAGTCCCCCAGAAACACCAGACCACGTGGATGATCAAGAAAAAGTAGGCGTAGCTCTTAATCTTCCATGTCAAGACCGGGTACAGAAACATCCAGGTGAGAGAGCCGAGGCTCGCCAGTGCAACTCCCAAAAAGGAGTAGACTGTGTAAAGACGGTCTCCGGTACCCAGGCCGCTAACCTCTCGAAATGCTAAGCCCAGTACCGATTGGAAATTGGAGTTCGCCGTGTTCCAGAGGACCCAGCCAATGCAGAGCTTGAAGGGTTCTGGATATCTGCGAAAAGATTTAAAGAGGCTGAGTTCTGCGATTCTGTTAGTAAATGGAGATGATGGCGTTTGTTGCGACACACGTACGATTCTTGAGTGCTAAGAAGGCCAGGTTCGTCGACGGCGCCTTTGGGCCTTGGACAGACGGTACGAAGAACCAACCAATGCCTCCGAGCACGACTGTTATTGTACCACCGACGGTAATCGCGATAAGAAACGAGCTATAACCATCTTGGGCCCCCGAGCGACTAGTGTTGGCGATGATGACGCCAATAAGGAGAGAGATAATAGACCCGAGGTTTCCAGCAACGAGAGAAAGGACACTAGCCTTAGTGCCGATGTTTATCTGTGACTTGTGGCGCATCTCGTTTCCTACTGGCGTGGCAGGGGCGGATTCTGTCGGCGCCCTGTCGAACCAACCAGACTCCCGCATAAACAGTGGTATGTAAGAAGATTCAATTGGGCCGTAAGCAGCCGAGACAGCCGCCATCGTAAGCCATAGAGCCGAATACGTGACGAGATTGCTATAATTCTTTTCTGTGAACGACGCGAAGGGCAGCGCAAAAGCTCCGAATAGAATGATACTAATGATCATGAGGTTTTTCCGGTAATCTGTAAATGACACGTTTAAGATTTTCTACTAAAAGACCCGAGAGTTTTGGGTAACAGAACGTCTGATTACTTACGGCCATAGTCGGCTATTCCAGATACCAAAATCGTCAGAGCACCCTCAACGGATCGACTGATGGCTTGCAGGTAAAGGATATAGCTGTTATAGTCGACCTCCCCGCGGCCGAACGGGACTACGCAGACAATCTTGCCCCGCGTCGCACATGGTTTATCTGTACCGGGTATGTGGCCAACGGCATTTGCGACGGACTGCAATACCGCAGGAATGTATCTGCCGGCCACACCGTTTGTCGGGCCCGTCTGCGCGAATGGTCAACAATGTTCGTTATGATCGGGATGGAAATGAAAGTCGGCATATTATGGAGACAACTTACAGAAAAGCACACTAACAACCATGCCCACAATGCTCTCTTTGATTTCAGAGAGTTTTTGATTGGGGTCTCGGGTCGAGAGTGTTCAAGGTCTGAGTCGCTGAGAGCCGGTCTAATGACGGTGCCGTACTCACGCTTCGGATCGTCCTGAGTGGACAGAACGGGATCCATTTTTACCCAAGGTGTGTATTACTCGGTAACACTTGCTCACCCGTAAGGACCCGGTTATAACTTAGGATACCCGATAATTAGAGGGAAACAGGTTCTTAAAGAGGACCTGTAGTAGCGGCGGCGGCAACAGCGGCAGAGGCAGATCCAGGATCGTCACGGGGAGTCGTGTACACATGTGCGCCAGCGCTGGCCTTGACCCTATATTACTCGAAGAGAAGACCTCGCTTCTTAACGTTCCAGGGCCTGTCTTTTGCGATTTGTAAAAGCGAAGGGGCTACCCTCTAAAAATAATGTGCTCGTAATGGTGCAGGGAGTTGGATGTCGCTTATAGATCTATTTCATCTCCTTTCAGCTCAGTTCATGGTGGTTCTCATTGGCGGTACGGGTGAGCTGGTTTGAGGCAGTTTTCTGCATGCACTAAGTCGTGAAATCTTCTCACCTCATAGCACCCCGGTCCCCAGGTGCCACAAGATATCCACCCCTTCGGCATTACATCTACCTCTACGCAGTAAACAACTACCTAGTATGCTACACTACTGGATACGGGCTAGATGCTGCTGCAACCCAGAAATGTTTAACGTGGTGGCGAAGATGCAAGCGACGGAAACACTAGAATACAAGGTGTAAGTCGTTAGGACCTAGCAGGGATCCATCCACCACCTTTTCCGAAGGAATAGAACCACAGTTGGTATCAGCTCTCCACTTATGCACAACAGTTTAAATACTAACAATGCTAATAAGGAAAGCTTACGATCATTTACGAAACAGGCTACTCATATGAGAACCACGGTTTAAATTCTACAACGATCTCAAAAGAATAGCGATACTAAGGAAATAGTCGAAAGCGAGAATCACGGTTCAAAGGCAGAGGTGAAGTCCAAATAGAAAAGTGCCCAATTATGAATATGTTGCTAATTACTGTTACAGTTGCCACGATCACCTAGAACAAAGGGCATATATGTATATCGCTAAGGACTAGCCAACGAAAGGAGTTAGGCCCTTCGCGCAACAACAAGAGTCAATACATACCCATGCCCGAGATCCCAGCAATTGCCAATAAGTCTAAACCCAGAGAGTGATTAGAGGGGGGGATGGAGTCTACATCTCGCTGAACCACGCCTCATCTTATATCTGCTCAAGTTGCAATCTTAGCCCTTTAGGCATCAGTGGGCCGGCCTGAGACGTATAGGTCAGTGTCAACTCGTTCCATTCCCGTAACTGGGCAAAATACTCACCGGTGTCATCTTTCGAGGCCATGTTGGATCCAAGTGCCACTTCACGGAAGTCAGGAAGAGGGACATGGTCACGCGGTGGGCTGCCAATGCCCACCTCTGGCCTAAACAGGCACGTTTCCCGCCGTGGAAAGTAATGAACGCTGCCTTGCTGGTGGCCCGTCTGAAAAGGGAATTCATGTCATCGATAGTCTCTCCCCACCGAGAGGGGCGAAAAACGTCCGCATCCCGGCCCCAGAAGTCACGATTTCGGTTGGTGCTGTACCCATTGTACCCTGTGTATGTCCCGGCTCGTAGGAGGATGTCTTCGCCTAGCATGACATCTGATGCCGTGCGTTTGTTCATGATCTGAGATAGAGGGGGGAACATTCGTAAGGTCTCGAATATTATTGACGTCAAGAGCGGTAGTCGAGCGAGTGCATCGGGGTTTATTCGATCTTCCGGCGGTAGGCTCATTACCTCTTGTCGAACTTGCTCCTGTAGATCCAGCTTGTCGGCGAGTACGAACAGGTTGGAAAGCGTCAGAATCATTGGGTTCTCGTGGCCAGCAACGAACGTAATAAGCGCATTCTGTTGCATATGATATTCAGATCTCAAGCGTATTCGTTAGCTAAACATGTGATGCACTAGCACAGCAATGGATTTCTCCTCTTACAATTGCCCATTCCCATACGCGGAGAGGAGTCTGCATCCCAGGTTGTTACTGTCGGGCTGGCACTTGTGCCTATGGCCTTGCATCACAAGAGATGCAAGCTCATTTTGAAATCTTTTGACGAGCCGTTTGGCCTCCTCCCGGCTTGGGATGGGGAACCGATCCAAGTTGGGAAAGTTAAGGTGAAACGGGTGGAATATCTTCGGTTTTATTTCACGCTGGAGCTTTAATAGCGGGTGATTTTGATTTCCGAATGCCTGTCAATGAGATCTTAGACCCGAGTCTACTTATATATCTTTAGAGAAATGGTGACATACCTCAAAACTAGAACCTAGCAAAGACTCGGTTACGTTTGCTATCGCATGTGCTTGGATATGTTCTAACACAGCGACACGGTTCGTTTTATTGTGCTCTTGGAGAAGAATACTAATCAACTTGTGCGTATTCTTGACAACGATCGAAGCATCGATATCTGCTTGCAGCGCTGGCTTCGCCAAGGTCGCAAAATGCTTCCACGTCTCGCCAACTGCGCTGATGATATTCTCACCCGTATAGAGAGCCAAAACGGAGTGAGGGTTTTTCACATGATTTCCGGTTTTAGGGAAATCCTCGTCATGTTTGAGTACTTGAGCCATATAAGCCGGACGGGTGATGACAACATTCCAATGCCCCCCAAAGAACATCTTTACCGCACCGCATTCTGTCAATGGTTTTTCAAGATATTTGTGATAAAGCTCCTCTTGGTCCACTTCTTTAAACAGAGGTATGAGGGTGTAGTAGAACGGGATGGTTGGAATATTCTTCGGGAAATGCGCTGGGGGCGACACAATCTTTGCGATAATGTTGTAGCAGCCCCATATGAAAAGGAGCGCCACGCTAGCGAAAAACAACGAAAGGAGCATGTTAGAGAGAGCTTGACTTATTGAGCAACTTTGACGTGCATAGAGGTGTTCGTTGTAGAACCTTGCCACGGAGGGCGTTGAGGGTGACATATGCTCGATTTTGCTACTCTTCTCTATGAGTCTACACTACAATTACAGACTGGGCACTTACTCTTACAGTGCAAGAGATGTAATAACTAGTAATCTAAAGGCTATACCAGAAATACCTCGTCTTGAGAAGGCGTCGATGGGTATAGGATTGGGGGGTTTTGCATCCCCATCCGGCGAGCCCCTCGGTGAATTACTATCTTGCAGTTCTTAGCTTTTGCAACTAGCTAACTTCACACTAATCTGATGATCCTGCCATTTTCAGATGTACTACCTCGGACTCGGGGCTCGGACATGCCGTGGCTAACGCCCGCTGATCCTAACCCGCTTCATACCGAAAATACTCGGAGCTCATTCGTAGTGAGGTAATAATTTGCCAATTTTTTCTCTTCGTAAGACGAGCGAGTTGTTAAAAATATTTCGTATGAAAATTCGGTGTGGTCAGAACTATGACGATTATGCATTTTATGCTGACTTGTATGGCCTGACACCTATACTTGAAGTCATTATCCTATTTGATCCATCCCACCGGCGTCGTCTTAGCTTTGTGGGTTGTTCATGGATGCTTGTAATGGAGGGGGTGGAGTAGGCTAATACATTCCATTTATGGGGCTCCGTTCATCCTTGGCTGTGGTAGCCAAGGCTACATGTATACTCAAGTATACATCCATCCGGCAGCCGTGGGGGATCCCACGTAAGCCAAATACGTCTAGCGCCTACTTTAACGTCCTACACTAGACCTGGTTTCATGGCAGATTAGGACTGCGAGCACGTTGGCGCCAATTACTATGAATATGCCGAACGAAGCAGTCATCGCATGGTGGCATGATCACGGGTTGCGAGCTACTGTACTTCCTTGCACGCCACCAACAGTCGTGGTGGGTGCCTGTTGTTGTAAGAGTTGAGCTGAAGCCATTATCCTCATGACCCTCGCTTCTGGCCCAATATCTACTGGATATGAGTTCCCATTAGTAAAAAGGTTTAATAAACGACGTTGACGTATTAGAAAGCTACAATAAACTATTTGAATTGTGAAATGTTAATACGTAAAACTTATACGCCTGTAATAAATTTATAAGTTTTGAATAAAAATTGGGGTTTGACTTGGCTTATTATAGGCACTTATGGGTTTAATAGGCTTTTTAGGTTCTAAGTTTTAGGCTAGGTAGATCTGCCGGCCCTATCTTCTTTTGGGGTCGCCTACTATGCAGTAGAAACTACTGGTGATCTAATGCCACTGAATAGACATATCCTGCTAGTTTTGATCTGTATTGTCCGCTCTTGATTACAATGAATTCAGTCTATGCCGTTAACGCGTCCCCAACCCCCCCACAGGCCGAACAGCTTGTCAAACCGCTGTTGCAAAATGTGGCCATTACCACTACGTGTCCGTCTAACTACACGAGCAGTGCTGCTGAGGAGGGCTTGAAGGAACCTCTTCAAGAAAACCGTCCGGTCGGTGAAACCGCCGCTCAGACCTATGAAGCCACCGCTGCTAAGGTTCTTGCCGTTATCGCCAGCTATGGCGTTGTCTCGGAAAGAGAATCCGATTCATGGGATGCCGTTTCTGAATTCTTGCCGAAGGTGATAAAGCAGATAGCCGCCGACGCTCCTGTCCGCATGCTCCTTCCGGGATTCCCATTTAAGGAGAACTCCAAAGACTTGGTCCTTGGGTCGCTGCCTGACCTCGGGGAAGAACTCGCACTGGCTCATCTTCAAGGCCTCTGCGATAACATTTCGGCTGTGTACGAGAATGGCGCCGAAGTTGTTATTTGTTCGGATGGATTGGTATATAATGGCAAGTAAAATTTCATTCTAGGTTTCAACTCCAATATTATTAACCTAGAAGTTCTTAGACTTGATGGGCGTTTCTGAGGAAGCCGTCTGGGAATATGGCGAAGCCCTCAGAGCGATGGCGGCGAGAAAAGAGCTTCGCAATATCAAGTTTGTTCGCTTGTGGGACATACTTGAACACCCTGGCCGTCACCTTGATCAGGAGAATCAGAAAAAGGCCAAGGCTTATTATCTTGAGCATGCCGGCTGCATTCGCCGGGAACTTATTTATCGCTATGGTGATGCACAATTCGATGCTAGTATCGCTGTCAAGACAGACAAGGATTGGGCGACGACGCATGCCGCTTACGTTGGTGTTCTGGCTAGGAAGGCTACCGAGAGCCCGGAAAGCCTCGCAATGCGCATGATCCCGCGCGGGAAGGCATATGGTGCAGCACTGCGGGCCAGCCTACCCGATCATGTGCGGTTGTCTATTCACGACTCGACCGGCAAGGGGAAATTCTCTTTAGCCCTGATTCCTAATGCTCATAACATGGGATCCGTTGGATTGATGCCGTGGCGCTCTGTCGTTGTCATCGACGCTGACGGGTCGTACCGCACTGTCTACCCCGACCAAGTCCGGGATACCCATGAGCTCGTTTATAAGGATGGAAGGCCGTATTTCTTCCGTGTCAAGTCTGACATATTTGACTGGAGTAGTTCAGGTCTCCAAGTTGATATAGAACATCTTTATCCTTGCGGAATCATCGTCCGCCCAGTGAATCGCTCGCCCTCAATGCGCCTAATACCTATGCAGAAGGTCCGGCACCTTTCAACCCACTTCTCGCCAGTCGTCCTCCGTGGATTCAGTGAAACACTTGACGAAGACTTACGGGTCAAAAAGGGCCATGAGCTGGGCAAGATCTTATCCAAAATCAAGAACACGCACGACGATAGTAATATGGCAAACGATGTCACGTCAAATGAGGCGGTGCCCATGCATTTGGACAGCGTTTCAAAGTTCGAAGACCCCAAGGATCAAATAACCAGTGAGATCATGAAAGCGCTCAGCCCTCCCGGATACCAGTATTTCGCCTGCCTAGCCACGGCGCCCAAGGGAGATGGTCATACTCTCTTCTGCAACTCGAACCTGTTTTTCCGGTACTTACCCGCACCATGGACTCTTGGAAGGTTGGAATCTGTCACCTGGGAGATTGCCAACGACGACCTCGGGTCAAACGTGCACAATGGTTTCCCACTCGTCGTGCGCCATCACGTCACTAACGTGCCTTGCGTGCGCTGGTATTCGGCGTGGGGTGGCGATAAGACCAAATACTCGACCTATAAGATCGTCATGCAGAACGAGGAGCAGTCTCTCGTACCTCTGGTTGAAAGTTTGATATACGACTTCCGTACATGCTTACGCTTTTCGTTTGAGAAGGGTGACCTTCTTCTAAACGACAATATGTCTGTGTTGCAGACACGCACTTCGCGCAGATCGAATTGCGACCAGGATTTGTGGCGCATTCAATTCGATTAGAATAAAGGGTCCCCGGTAAGATGCACCCATTCATCGGTTAACATGCAAATCAGCAGTGTAAATTGGCGGGAGAGGGTGACTGAAAAGGGGCTTGGTAATTTGACGCTACTTGAAGTTAGTGATTCCTGGTGGAATTATGTTGTCCGTAGCAATTCTGATCTACTGGGATACCAATTTGACGGACAATACTGCTACTTATTAGTTCTAGTAAGCTAAATCATCACATAACTCGTTAAAGAATCACGAGAACGCGAATAGTACATTAGGCTGTTTTATTTTCAATACTCTCCGTTGCGTATATCTGTCTGCGGTCCATGTTTATGATCTTAATGTGTATTGAAAATGCTTCACGAGAAAAACATAGCCACTAGTTGACACCTGTATTTGCATCTCCTTTCTAAGCCTTCTGCAATAGGATAAAGACAGCCGGAACAACACTATTATTAACTAAAAGTGCCGATGGCGGGCTTGACGCTGGTCATTTACATCTGGGGCACAGTGCGCGAATGCCAGTGCCTACGATTGATTAACCTAGCCCCTAATTTCTCTCTCTCACCTCGGTTAAAAAATGTAACTGGATTGAAGACATATTGCCTCGAATATTTCACCACGCTTTTCCCATCCAAAAATCGTGAACTCGCTCAAGGAGAGCTTAGCTTTTCATCACTACCCAGATTTCATCCTAGGTGGTTAGCTACCAAGAAAAGGCCTCTACCTCCAGCTCAAACATGCAGCTGCCAGCTTTCTCCTTGCCGAGCAACGATACCGCAGCCCTGACATCGTCACACATTCCTGCTGGTCCGCATACCACAATAGCAATCTTAGACCATCCGAGATTCGCTTCGTCTCGCAACAGCGCATTGATGTTCAGCCTCCGGTTAATAGCGATTTCTTTCTCGCGAATCTCGTCTAACACGGCGCTTAAAGAGTTTATAAGGCACTCATCAGCGGCCTTAACACTGTGGAATAGTTTGACATTCAAATGGCATCTCAAGAAGGGTAGAAGCCCCGTGAGACCAATGCCACCTCCGATCAGCAATAAACGGTCACTTTGTAGGACCGCCTTGGTAGGGCTGGTAGGATACGGCCCTTCGAGTAGCGTGGCCAGTTCTTTCTGCGTCTCTAGTAGTCTCGTCATGCCAGCGGTTTTTCGAACGAACAAAGTCAAACCGGAGTTGGTGTAAACTATGTTGTTAGTTATATCTCCCGACCCTACTGCCATCGCATTATTCTTTTCTACGTCACTAGCTTCCAAGATTGCTTGGTCTCTGCAGTCGTTCCTGGTGAGCATCGACGTCGGGATGATGGAAAACGGGTGGTTCTCCCACGGTCGGAAAGGGCTAAGGGTCGGGAAATACACATAGACACAACGTCCTGGTGCTGCCCAGCGGATTCCTGGAATATCAACGCGAACGACAGTGGGCCCGATATCTGTCACCGTGGCGCGCCTAACACCCGTTTTCAAGATGCGGCAAATGCGGGCCGCGCGGTCAAAGAACCAGATGGCTACTGTGATATACAGCCAAGTCTCGTAGCCAAAGGTATTCTCGTACCCGATGTAGACGTGGTACCAGCAACCCACCACGCAGATAACTGCAAAAACGATGTGAGTGATTAGGAACAGTTCATAGGCGTGCTGGCGTAGGATGAGCACACTAGTCAACACGATGGCGACAGCCGCGATGGTCGCAACAATACCCCAGATCCACCACCCTGTTAACGATGATGTGGTGTATGAACCGGTGTTCTTGTATAGAACGAGTGCGAATATGGAATGCAGAAGGGTTTGGAAAAGGAAGAGACGGGCGATCCATCGATGGAGCAACATGTAAGTCGAGTGGGACCAATTGGTGAGCCATAGCAAGATATTGTTTCTGCTCGAGAAAAGAAACAATACTGGCATATTGCAAAACGCCAGTACACCCGTACGCCACATAAAGTAAGCCAAGAGCTCCTGGTAACGGTTTGCGTACCATTGGTTTTCTTGGTTAGGCCATGAGGTCTTATAGCCGACTGCAAGGAAGACGATGTTTAAGATGACCACAACTGCAATATAAAAGCTCTGGCCGACCGTGGGGACATTGCCGATATAGAAAGGAAGGGGGCGATCATGATAGGTCCCAAAGATGCTGGGGTAAAGGAATGGCTTTATGAGTTGCGATGCCCTGGTCATAAAGGGGAGATATCCTAGCCAAGTGAGCGCAAGTGGTAAACCCAAAGCAGTCAAAAAGATTGAAAGTCTAATGAATATTAGCACAATTTTATTCCTACGTGGTTAAAAGAATCGCTTCACGTGGGATATCCCTTGAAGGAGGAAAGGGGCCTGTGAAATACATACCCGAAATATGACTCCAACACGGTCTCGCGGAAGAAATACCTCAGTGTCTCTTGTGTGATTTTCCAGTTCTCATAAGTTGTGAGTACAGCTATTCGAAACCAAGTTAGAAATTTTCGTCTGACGTAAAGGTTTCACTTTTTGAAGGTGGTTTTTAGGGTACACGGAACCAGATAGGGGGTTCAAATCTCCATCAAAATCGATAATTAAGTAATACGTACTCATGTTTAGGACCGCATCCGTGTCCGCTAGCACGATAGTTGGCGGCTTGGTGATATTTGCCATAACCTCGCCGTAGCTCCATATTGGGCGAATCTGAACGTCTCCAGTGATCTCTGTCTCCCAAAAGGCTTCAGTGGTAGAGGCGCGCACGTCGTCCGGACAATACAAGTGCATACACCAAGCTATTGAGCTTAGGTAGGGAAAATTGGACGCACTGTCGCGCTCAAAGTCAGCTATCATCATCTGGGCCATGATTGGTGGAGGGTTTCAGTAGCTTCTAGACGCTATCTTGGCGTCAAAGGGAGTTCTCCCTTGCTCTGAAAGTGCTAAAGCAGGAAGACAACGGTTTCGAGAATTGCTCACCGGCACTCGGCGAGCTGGTGCGCAGCCTCATCGGCGGTTGTATGACCTCCGGCGCTGATAATAGTGGAACACGGCAGCCTGAAGCCGGCGAACGACCGAAAGCAGCCGTGGCCGCAGTACGGGTTGTAAAAGGTGAATCCATTGATCCCAGCAAGGCCGCTTCTACTGACGGGTACAGGGCCAGTTGCCGCTGCACTTGACACGAGGGTCAAGGCAATAAGAGATAATAGTTTCATGTCTGGAGAGTCGACAGGTTCCAAATATTGTTAGAATCACAATCTATCGCAGAAAGAGAATATAAGTCCCGTTAACGTTCATTTTAGCTACGGCGTTGAGACTTTCTCTCGCATCCTCATCTACTGCGACAAAACACTAGAATCGATTCGACACTTAGTTACTAGAAGATGCGACTTTATTGGTCAACTATCTGAAGTCTATCGGTTGTAGAATGTAGACAGCTGATATTTGAGCAGGTTTGAGCTAGTTTATAGCAAAAGGCTTAGGCGGGGTAGTATGACATCCACACGTCAGACTTGTTGATCACAGAGTGAATAAATGATTCGAATACATCTAGGTAAGCCGTAATTAGCGCTAAACAGATAGATCAATCGATCTCTATATCGCTTTCACATATAGGGGGTTCCTAAAACTTATATGTTTGAAGATCTGCTCCTGGAACTGCCCCGTGTCGTAAGTGCAGGTTGGGAAGTTAAAGATGACTAACCCCGCAGACGAAATCAGGTGCCCTGAGCGACGGTCATGTTAGCTAGCAACACGGCGCGATAGTAGTATCTATGAACAGGATCTCTTATCGATTTCCACTGTAAATATCGCCTTAATCTCTATTCGCACTATGTAGTCTCGTGTTTGCGGCTATCGCATGCGAACTATAAGTGTCATGCATACCGAATAGCTGGGACCGGTTGCATCCGATACATCATGTATATGGTCATACGAGTGTGTTTCATTGGGAGGCCTCAGCTCTCGCCTTGCCCGCGCACCGCCTTATCAGCGAAGCAGCTGCACAAAATCGAGAATGGCGGGGGAGCGAGGTCGGCAACCAGAGGCGAAGCTATTGATTCGCATCATATAGACTCTAGACCTCCCACCTAGGAGAATAGGGGTCCAGATCCTTTATATCCCCTTTAGCTTTCCATAAGACTATTACCATCCAAATTGTCTTTCCAACCCCTTGCTATCAAGCCTTTGTTACAGTACGCAGGTAATAACTATTAAGTTTCGTATCTCTCTCTCTCTCTTCTATCGTGAGAAATTTCGTTGTTTAGTTATACTAGGTGTGGCAATGAGGCCTATGAGTTCCTACACTCCCTATGTTTTAGTTTACTTGCTTGAAGACAGCAAGTCACGAGCCTTTCGTTAAAAATGACGGTATGGTGGGTGGTAATAGCTCTTTAAGGGGCTGCAATAGTACGTATGGGGTCTATAAAAGTAAATATTGATGTTATTAGTTCCAGGATTAGAAAAAATGTTTTTATTCACTTCAAAATAGTTACGGTACATAAAATTGCACTCGGGCCATTGTCTAAGACTCGTTATGTAATTAGGGTGTTTGAATGGGCGAATAGGTATAAAAAAACTAGTAAGTATATTGAGGCAGCTTAAACTATGTGCTCACAAATCGGAGTGGTGTGCGGTTTGTGAAAACTGCATACGTTACTTGCATCAGTGTATGTGATAGCCGACAGCTCAATAGCAAAATGAGATATATCATTGCGGTCTGTTGCTGGTCAACTTGCGTCGACTTTATAGGGCCATGTGTATCAACTATTACACGTAACGTTCCGAAGGACTGGATCTGCCCCAATGCTTCCTACATATCATGTACATAATCATATGAGTGGGTATCTTCGGATTCAGCTGGCCCGCGAACTACCTGATTTTCTAAGAAAGCTAAGCAGACGAGAAGCTTGGAAGCAGGTTGCGAGGTCGGCGATTAGGAGTGAGGCTATGCGGACATAAAAGCAGCACCTCGCCCGCCTGATTAAAGAGTGGGATCAGACCTTCATGGCTCTCTTGACTGCATAGAAGATTATTGCAATAAGAAGATTCACTATCCTTCCAAGCCCTTGCACTCAAGCCCTTGTTACGGTAACCTCCATTACTGCCTCAGTTTGTAACTACCGAAGCTCACAGCGCAGGATGCCACTATTATGAACTTTTTTACTCAACGACTTGCCGACACGGAACTCAATTTACGTAACTAAAATAATCTGTCGGGTTTGACTATCAATTTCACTGCGGTCGGTGAATTCGGTACATCGTGACGCACCCGGATTTGCTGATGCTTGACCATTATTCCAGGGAGAACCGAATCAGAACCACAACCAACGCCCTTTTACTAAGGGAGGCAAAATAACTGTGAGCCCCCCGTCAAATATACGATTGAATAAGTTTCTAACTGCTAAGGATTGGGCTGAGTACGGAAGGAGGAGCGAACTCAATCGCAATCGTGATTCTTGAGAACTTCGGTCTTAACCCACCATTCTTACATAAGACCTTCGTGATGTGTCTGACTGATCGCCAAAACATGAATCCAAGTGGCATTTTTATGTCATATTATTAGAATCTAACTCTTTACCACTCTTCTACTAACTGGTGATATTAGTTCTCATGCCGAAGAACCCCTTGCCGTCCACCTGTCACGCACTACTATATCATGAATCCGGAAACATCAACGTTTACCTAACGACAACGCAAGGCATATTACTAGCACGACTTCTGATATGAGAGATCATGAGATCGATATTAAGCAAGACAACACGATATTGTTTCGTCTCACTGCCGAACCCAGGTCACAGTGCAACCAGGCGACTTATGAGACGTTGCATATTCATAAGGACCGAAGAACAGCCTCCAACGACAGGAATATAGATTCCATTTTACCAGACATCGTTGCGGCAATGATCGTCGACGGGCCACGGCGAAATGTTGCCGGGCACAAGCGATTCACCCGAATTACCGGCTAAGCCTGACTGGACGTCTCCATCTCCGGCTGTCTACGGCATCAAGGAGAATCAGTAGATCTCCGGGGCCTGCGGATGCTGGCAGAGGAGGCGGCGGGTCATGGCGTGACACACACAGAGAGAGAAGATGATCGATCACACGTAGTATGCAGGACGCCTTCTCGCAACTGTGTACTGGTTTTGGAGCGTGTTGGGGGCTAATGGTAAGCATGCCGTGTTTAACTTACAGCATGGCCTGCAGAGAGCTGATTGGCCAATAGGCGCTTTCGATCGCCGTTTTCGGAAACCGAATGGCAGCTGCAGCGGATTTGAAGGTTGGGCATTATTACCTGGGTAACAGAGACTGGCTCACAACTTCAACATCAAATCCCATTTCTTCGTCGGGACCACGATAACAGCGCTGCGGTTGAGAGGTCGTCTCTTCGAACAGCGAATACTCAACGGAGAGCCACGTGTACTCATGATACGCGGGTAAAGACCGAGCAAATTGGTAACATATACCAGCGGAAACACGCCGCACGCTTCTGTTGGCCACAGCACCTCTTGGAGACGAAAATCACGACAGCGCCGATGCCACATCAACATGCAACATCAGGATCAAGCGATGCAAATTCCCAAACGTAATCTAATCAGGGGTCCCGCCCAATGGGCCACTCGACCGGCCGTTTCCAGATCTTTTCCTTTCCTTCTGGCCAAGACCGGCTGAAATCATGCATGGTTAAATTGCACAGAGAGGGCGGGATCCAGGCCAATATTTCATGCAGTGTGGTCGACCATGCGGGAAGAAGGGCCTAAGCGAAGCAACGTTCACGTAGCATACGAGAAACAACGGTGTCCGAGGCGAGGGAGAAAATACGAAAGAGAGAGACGGCGACAACAACGCCTTCTTCTCTTCCCCCCCCCCCCCCCCCGCCCCGCCTCGTCTAGGCGCCGATCATTGCCAATTCTTTTCGCCCTTTGGAGCAGAATCTTCACGCGCATCTGCATTCGCACATGTTTATATATTAGGCTGACGACAAACGGAGCCTGTTTGTTCCAGGCCTCTCCTGCTCCTCCTCCCCCGCTTCGACTATCCAAATTGGAATTTCGCAGTCAATATTAGAAGAGGAAGTGTGTGCAGGCGCGCGTCGTCGCTTCGGTCGCGCCATCTCATGTATAGAGGCAAGCGACGGCTGCTACCCCTCGGATGCCACGCTGCCGGTCCCCGGTTCGGTAGCTATGAATTAAATTCTCCGCTTGGAGAGATGCCAAGACTTTGCGGCTCGACCATGGTAGGCGAGGCGGGGGGACGTGAAGTGCAATTGGCAAGCTTCACTTTACGTGTAGCTGAAACCACGTAAAGAAAGTTCCTCGTTAAGAAAGGCAAATAGGAATCTTCCGTGAAGGAGAACCAGACAGAACCAAAGTTGACAAACGAGTGGTGTCGACGATAGACGACAGAGTGAACGCCGTTAGAATTGCATATCATATGACACAACATGATAAAGTAGCAATAGGACCTGCATATTGAAAAATAAAATGCAGCCGAGGAGCTTTCGCGGCGAGTTAGCAACAGAAAAAAAAAACCGGGGAAATTCGGGGACCCACGATATTGGAGAGACATACATACATGCGTACCTACATACCACACGCGCGTTGCTCTAGAATACGGAACTGACGGTCCTTGTATTAGACGGGCCTCGCATGTGGTCTTCGAGATTGTATAATGTGTGGAGAACCTTGTCGCCAGAAGGCGTCGGCAACTAAAGATCTAGTCCGCCACCTTGTTCCTGTCATGTAACCCAAGATTTTCCCAGGGGGGCAGGGTCTGGCCCTGTCGATCGGAGCCCGGGACTTGGAAAGGAGCTGAGCTCTCGCGTCTTATAAGACGAGCCTCGCAGTCGTCGTCGTCCCTCGTACTCCCTTGGATCGATAGCTCTGTGGCTCTGTCTTTCCTCGGGCACGCGAGCCTCGGATTGTCAAACGATAAAGAATGCTGCTATCTATCGTTACCGCGGCGCTTCTCGCCAACGGGGTGTCGTCGGCCATTGTTCCACAAAGGCGGGCGATCCCCACGGAAGCATGCACGGCTCATCTTATGATCGACGATTTCTCGACGTGGTTGCAGGGAAAGAATACAGTAGACGGAGACACAAGCGGTAAGACATATTCTCGAGGGGAATCACACGCCGTTATGCACAACGTGACTAAATAGATCTAGATGATGCTACCTTCAACTCAACCAACACAGACAACGGCTTACTAACCTTCGTCCCCAGCCAAAAGGACCTCGCGTATCTGTATGAGCAGTTCGAGTGTGTAGACACCGCTACTCTTGGATACGATAGTGTAGCTTTCAGTATCAAAGGACCCAGGGCGGCCTCGGTCTCGCTCGAGCTACAGACCAAGGACAATTGCTCGGCGGCTGAGTACCAGAGCCATTACTACACAGTAGATGGCCTGAGCGGCTCCCTTGAGACCATCGTAGTCCCGCTCAGTAGCTGGACCGGCGCGAATATTAACGGTACCGTGGGGTTGGTGTGGTTCGGCTTCTCAGCCGGCGTGACCGGAACTGACGACGAATGGCAGCTGGATAACTTCCAACTGCTCTGCGCTGGCATCGCACCCCCTGGCAACCCAACGCCTACCACGTCTGTACCTACGTCAACGCCTACGGTTACTCCCTCTCCCACGTCTACCCCTACGGTTACCCCCTCTCCCACAAACAGCGTTACTACCATCACCGTGACGGTTACTTCAAGTTGGCCTCCTAGGCCCACTTGGGACCCAGAAGATCCGTGGGACGACGACGACGACGACGACCCGTGGGGATGGGGGAAGAAAGACGAGCTGGAAGGTGTGGCGCTGCGCGCCGCGGCGAACCATGCCGAAGTCGAATCGAGGGCTGCTGACGCTTGCGCGCTCTCGCTGATCGACGATTGGGCATCGCAATCGCGGCTGACGTTCCTCTTCTATAACGCCATGCTCAAGCCGACTAGCGACGACGCCACGATGAAGTCGGTCGTCGTCTCGAACAACAGGGTGACACTCACGCCGTCGGGCATAGACTCGTACTTCTACTCGCAGCTCGGCTGCTTCGATGCTCGTGATTACGGCGGTATCTCTCTGCGGATCAATGCAGCCGCGGGCACAACGTTTTCGGTAACGTTGTCGTCAAGCAAAGACAACGTGTGCAGTGGCGAATCGACTACGGACGTGGTGGTGACGACGAAGACCCTCGGCTGGACTTTCAACGGAAAGGAGCAGCTGTACTCCATCCCGTTCAGCAAGTTCCCCGGCCTCGACTACAGCAAGTTCACACAGATCATCCTGTCGGGCTTCAACAAGGCGGCCACGCTCGGCCCGGTGGCGATCTACTGTGGCACCGCGGTGGCCGAGTATGTGGCGCCTCCGATCGAGCAGCCGCAAGAGCCGACCGCCACAGTCCCGGCGCCGTCGTCGACGGCGACTACGCTCGTAATCGACACATTCGGCGCCAAGGAGACAAATGTGCTAGGGCAGTGGCACGGCACTGATGACGACGGGATCAAGGTCACGTACAAGAACAACAAGATGACGCTGCAGACGTCGAACGCGGACCTGACGTGGCAGACGCAGATCTCTGCCACGTGCCGCGATATGCGGTCCTTTGACGGATCTTACCTGCACATCGCGTACACGGGCAGCAACAAGTTCACGGTGGCGTTGCAGCAGCACAACGACAAGTGCGACAACGCCGCGATGCCGTACCCGGCGACGTGGGACTCGCTCGAGGCGTCGCGCTATTCGACCAGCACCGACATCTACATCCCGCTGAGCCACTTCAACATCGACCGCAGCAAGGTCATTGGCGTCGCACTCAAGGGCTTCTACTCGAGCACGGCGACCGTCTTCTCCAAGATCGAGATCGTGAGCCAGGTACCCTCGAGCTTCAAGGTGCCCGTCAAGCTGCCATCGGGCAACTTCATCTTCGCCTGCAAGCGGCCTAACTCGTTCGCTTTCGCCATCGACGACGGCGATCCGGCGTACGCCCAGCAGGTCATGCGCGTCATCGACGAGGCCGGCTTCAAAGCCACCTTCTTCACCGTCGGCGCGCCCCTGCTCGACCCCTCGACCAACCTCAGCAACGTCTACCGCGAGATGGAGGCCAAGGGCCACCAGATTGCCCTGCACAGTTACACACACCCAGGCCTTGAGGGCCTCCCCGACGAGGCGTCCATCGACTGGGAGTACACTAACGACCTCAAGGCCGTCTCGCAGGTCTTCGGTGCGAGCCAGAACACCAAGTACTTCCGCCCACCCTTCGGCACCGAGGGCGCCCGCATGCGACAACGATACGCTGCCCTGGTTCCGGACCCGTACATTGTGCAGTGGAGCGTCGATATCGAGGACTGGCTGTGGGCCGAGACCCCGACCCCCGAGAAGCAAATCGACGCCTTCCGGCGTGACGTCGCGGCCGGCGGCAGCATCACTGTCATGCACTACCTGTATAACACCACCGTGAGCTACCTCCCGCAGTTCATCCAAATCGCCAAGGCCTCCGGTAAGCAGCTCATGCGCGTCGACCAGTGCATGATGGACCCCAATGCACCACCATTGTAGGTTTGTGATATCGACGGGTTGTGGGAGAAGGCAAGTCATACGTGAATAGCGCTATATTGTACTGAACGCAAGCATGACCTCGAGATCATGTTGAGTTCGTTTATTTACCATATCAATAATACATCGCATCACGATGCTGCCCATGAACTTGCCTCCAGTCTCTCTGTCATTGTTTGTATTGAAAGACCATCGTGCCTCGCCCTGATGTGATCTAGTACTTCCTCGTGTATATCGTAAGTGGAGACCTATATGATAATGGACTGCCCTTGTTTGCCGCCCTTGTCAGTGAGCGTCTGGGCTTCGAAGCCGCGTTATCTCGCGCCGGGGGTTTGCAGCCAGAGGTACGTTTGCTTGCTTTCGTTGGACACATGATATAATCGCAAATAGTCATGGGAAATTAGGGCCGGGTAGTGGAGGAGGAGCGTAGGAATGTTTATCATCAAAATATCTCCCAAATCATCAATTCATACCAAAACCAATACACACACAAACGACCGCCAGCGTCGATCCTTTTATCCCACACAGACGCCAAAGTAGTCTAGATCCGCCCGCAACTAAGTGGGACTTGACCCTCATCAGGAGACGAGCCGAGAGGGTCGAGGCCGTACCATCAAGGTGCCGTAACATCGGGCGCCTATTACGGTTATTAGTTTACCTCCCTGACGACTTTGTCTACCGCTTTTGCGAAGTAATCTATGTTGTGTGTGGTCAGACCTGCCATGCTAATACGGCCGTTCTTGGTCATGTACACGTGAGCATCTTCTCGGATCTTCAAGGCTTGCGGCTCGGTAAGACCAGTAAAGCTGAACATGCCAATTTGGTCTGTGATGTGGTTCCAGGTGCCAGGCGTACCGAGCTCTTCAAGCTTCGCGCGTAACGCCTTGCGCATCTCGATAATCCGGCCGGCCATGGTACGGAGATTCTCCTCCCACTCGGCAAAGAGCTGAGGGTCATTCAGCACGATACTGACGATTCGAGCACCGTACAGAGGCGGGTTCGAGATCTCGGATCGCTGCAGAATAGCTAGTTGCGAGGCAACGCGGGTGGTCGTCTCGGATGCGCCAGGTGCTGGACCGGTGACGAAGTGGAAGCAGCCAGCTCGCTCACCGTACAGGCCGAAGTTCTTGGCGAAACTTTGCGCAATCACAAGCTCGAACCCCTGCTCGACAAAGTAGCGGACGGCGGCGTTGTCCTTCTTCAGATCGCCCGACGCAAAGCCCTGGTACGCACTATCGAAGAAGGGGAAGTGATTCTTCTCCTTGATGAGGGCGGCAATCTCCTTCCACTGGTCCAGGGTGGGATCAACACCAGTCGGGTTGTGGGCGCAGGCATGGAGGAGGATGATGGACCGCTCCGGGGCGGCCGAGATAGCGGCCTTCATGCCATCGAAGTCCAGGCCCTTCGTCTGCTGGGAGAAGTAGGGGTATTGGGCGACGGAGATGCCGACATTGGAGAAGATCTGGTTATGGTTAACCCAAGTCGGGTTGGAGACGTACACCTTCTTGACGCCGGGGAAGAAGCGGGCGAGGAACAGGGCGCCAAGATGAACGGCGCCGGTGCCGGAGATGGTCTGCACAGAGGTGACGCGCTTCTCCTGGATGGCGGGCGAGTCGGCGCCGAGGATCAGCTCAGCGGCCTTGCTCGTGAAGGAGGCGATACCGGCGATGGGGGCGTACTCGTGGTCGAGATTGGGGTCGTTGCGCAAGATCTCGTCTGCCTATAGTAGTAGCCGGAGCGGTGAGCGGCGTGTTTCATCATGGAGAGACAACAGTGGAATTATGTAAGGAACTGGGGCAATGCCCATGCCAATTACAAGGAATGCCATACCTTCTTGACCACCGGTAGTACCCATGGCTTTGCGTTGTTGTCACGGTAGGCGCCGACACTCTAATAACAAGTAAGCTGCTGCTGGGCTCTGTTAGGTGCCGACCAGCACAGCGGGACATACCACTTCGACTTTGGTGGGATGCTGATCAGCCTTGAAGGCGCGTATAAGGCCAAACAGAGGATCCTCTGGCGCCTGAGGCACGACCTCGGCAGAGAAGTTGGTAGCTGAGGGTGGCGACATTTGGTGAACTAGAGATTGGATTCTCGCAGCGGATTGAGTGTGATGAGAAGGTTGGAGGGGCATGGCGATAAGAGAGGAAATTATATCACGGCGGGGGTGGGGAACGGGACTGAAGTGTATGGGCGCTGACAGCAACAGCTAGCTGCCACTGTAACTGTAACTGTAACTGCAGCACTGGAGCACAGGGCTAAGACAAGGTGGAGCCAGCGGTAGCGGCGATGGCTCGGTACCTGATCCGGTGTGTGTTTGCACGGGCTCGTTCCACCGGTCGGATGGAATGATTGCGACACGCGGACGCACGAGGGTGGGGTGTGTCTTTCGATGTGGGCTGACCTGATGACTGCGATGTGGCTGTGGTTAGAGGGAATTCTGATTACAGTGGACGCGATAGGCCTAGAGGAAGGCCTAACAGCGTTGTTGTTTCCGGTAGGCCGGGATGTCTGCTCGACAGGAGTTGCAGCTGCGCCAGTGACGCAACGACAACCTCTGGGCAGGAGCTCCAAGCAGCTCGGTGGTGGGGTGAGCTATTATGCGGAGTGGGGTGAGGGATTACCTTACCAGGTAAGGTACCTAAGGTAGCTTGAAATCCCGTCCGTGCTTCCAGAAGCCCAACCCTTACCTAGGTCAGTACTTAGGTGAACGGCGTAGAGGATATGTATTCCAAAACCCGCTCTAAATTCACTGTATCAGCTAAACCATGCAATCCTTATTTGGTGTCCAACCGATGAGAATCTGGGTGTAGTTCCTCAATCCCGTCAGACAGACGTTGAATGCCATGTAGACAGCAAACGGCACTAGGATTGTCTTACTCAACTTTAGATACACACGGAGTAAACCCGGCGTCGGTCGGGGCTCTCGTGACAGTGACTAGTCACAGTGTGTGCACTTAGATAGTGAAATTCTCGGGTTACCGGATAGGTACAAGACAGAGGCTTAATCCTTTCGCCAGAAATAATTGTAATACAAGCACAAGCAAAGTAATGTAAAGGGTAAAACAGACTTTGATGTTGCAAGGGAAGGAATCTGGGAGTAGGGTGATGATGTGTGTGCTGGATTTCTTGATAATAAACCTCATAGACACTGACTAGTGGACCCGACTTTAATCCTGAGGCTATTCTTTATCCGTATCTCAAGTTCGGTTTTCAGACCCAAGCCGAGGCTCATTTCGTCATCGCCCTTCTAGCTGTTAATTTAATCAGACAACTAGCCGAGCACATCTGTACCGTGACCTACCCGCCTACGAAACCGTGGTTGTTGAGAGCATGTGATCGCACAATTGATAATAGGTGAAGTTCCACTTACAAATAAACTGGGACGACGAAATCGATGGGTAAACCAAGTCCGAAACATGTCCTATTTTGCTTGTCACATGGAAAGAATAACTTAAATTATTATATTATCAGATCCCATGCGATCAAGAAGGCGCAAAGCCCGCACGTCGCAAAGAACGTGTATTTGGCTGGGCTCGCCTTTTTGGTGGCCTGGGTGAGCTGCCTGTTGCCCCCTTGCACGTTCCCTGCCGTCGCGTCTGCGTCGCTCACAAGCTGTTCGATTCCAGCCGACTGCGTCGTGAGTGTGTCGATGAGTTGGGTTTGTAACTCAGATATTTCTAGTAACGATTTCTCTGCCGCTCTATGCCATGTGTTAACATCAGACACCGAGAGGTGTTACGACACAGTGCTGCCAGTATTTACTCACCTGACCTGATCCAATGTGCTTTCGTAGAGCTTGAGCATATCTTGGTTGTCCCTTTCGAACATCTGGATCTGCTCTGGTGTCAAGCCATTTGCAGCATCGTAACTTGGTGCCTGGTCTCGGGGCAGTGCCTGGCTGCTTCCATTCCGCCACTCTGAGGTGCTACCTGGTGGTTCTATAAGACTCGCCGCGTTATGTACAGAGACGACGTCCTGGCCACGCGCTTTGGCCAGCACACTCCGATTCTTCTCCATCTCCCGCATGAGGCGGATCTCCATCATGTCCTGTTGCGTCTTGACGCACTCCTGTAGGTGATGTCGCAGCAGCCACAGCACGCTATCGCGGTGTGTGCTTATCGTCTTGGCCCGGTCTTCAGCGGCGGCATGCTCGGGTGACTTGCTAGTGGATGTGCCGCCCGAGGCCCAAGCACCCAGTGCACCCAATCCGCGGACAAACTTCTTCTGGATCAGCTTGCCCTCGATGTCCGCCCGTGCCTGCTCTATGTCGGCTAGCCCCCGTATGCTCGCATTGAGCTCTCGTAGCATCTTCTTCGCATTTGCATCGATTTCCTCGCGCTCGCGGTCGGACAAGGGCGGTGCAGATCGATGCTGGTGCGCTGGCAAGATGAGGGCCTTCCGCGGCTGCGCTGTGGAGAGGTAGGACTGTCGGATATTCCTGAGGTCGGCATGGAGCGAGACAATGTGCGAGTTCTAAATGGCCTCGGGTCAATAATGTCGAAAGACTAAGCCGTGCGGGCTGCGCATCGGGCGCAGGTTGTGGGCACTGACGATTCTGTAGGCCTCCTTGAGGAAGTCTTCGAGGTTTTCCACGCTGAAGGTCCCTCTTCTGGAGTGTGCCTCGTGCTGCTTCAGAAGGCCATTGAAGGCCGGAGTAATGTCCGTCATGCTGCAGCTGCGGATCCGAGGCCAGTGAAGATAGAAGAAGAGTGGCCAGGGTTCATGGAAGAGATATCGCCCGACTAACAGTAGACGTCATGTTCATGGGCAGTTGAATTGGACAGCTTTCTCGACACACTACAATACCCATTCCAAGATGCTTGGCGTGACTTCATGCCACTCCGCCAGATCGCAAAAGGTACCTATGTACATGTACTTTACTTACCTTATGTAGGTTAGTCTCGCGAGCGGTGTGGCTAGTGAGCTGTGGCCGTTGACTCGTGGCTTACGCAGTACTACCTACATACAATCTTCAATTACGTTTATTTTGATCAACAACCTCCAACTCCAACTTCACCCTCCCAATAACATTTGAATTTAGGTAGGTACCTGTGCATATGCACCTCGAACCTTGACATCGGGATGCAGCCCGGTGATCGAGGTTTATTCCGACGATGCAGTCTTGGTAACCCAATGCAATACACCATCACTATCCGTCTTGACCACACCATTCAACCGGGCACATCTACTTATCTCATGGCGATGAATACAGTCATCATCATAAGCTTTGAGTGCTATTACAAAATATGTCGATCATGAATTCGAACCTCGCGCCCAAAAAACCCGAGGTCGGCAGCCAGCACTGAGGACCCGGTTGGTCTAAATACAGTTGTCCTGGCCGTTAGATGACAAACCAGTCTGTTTTAGGCGCCGAGTTTCGTCGCTTCGGCCCGTTCTTACAAACAAATACCTAACCCTGGTCCTATGATGAGCTCCGATACGGGTAGGACGTCCGAAGACGTTTGTCGGTGACGCCCGGGAATAACTGCCGGTTGATCACGGCGGGTCTCGTATACCCGCGACCCGCCTATCGCGCTTTCGTTAAGGCCGACGTCGTCGACAGCAGAGCACTGCTTTCAAAGCCGCCTGTTCAGAGAAGGTTTGCTGTCTCTCCTTTTAGTTCGTGATGTCTTCTGTCGTCGTATACATAAATACCTAGGTAGGATAATGCCAAGTGTTTGACCTGCTTAGATCCAGCGTCCACTGCATCGTGCACGCCGAGCATAATGGCCCCAATAACAGATTCTCCGCCACCAACAGCCGAGTTTGACCTCCAAGATGAGACCGGAAGCGGAAGCCGTAGTGAGGATGAAGCCCGAGACCTCGAGAATACCCTTTCCCGGGTTTCTAGTGGCCCCCCATACAGCGTTTTCTCGCCAGGCATGAAGAGGTGGATCATCTCTATGAACTGCATTTCCGCCTTCATCTCACCAATAACTGCGAATATCGTGCGTATTTCTCGGGAACATTTCCCCCTTATTCTGGAAACTTTCAGAGATTTCTCTTTTGGGATAAGAAAGTACCCATAAGCCTCTAAACCCCCCATAAGTTATGTTTCAAATAGCGATAACTAACTCTGAGTATTGCAGTACTTTCCTGCAATTCCAACTTTAGCGCAAGACCTAGGAGTAGGTGTAGCTCAAATCAACCTAACCTTGACAACTTATATGATTCTTCAAGCATTAGCCCCGACCATTTTTGGCGATTTTGGCGACATCGCCGGGAGAAGACCGACTTTCATTATTGCTTTCACCATCTACCTTGGCGCCAATATCGGCTTGGCCCTGCAAAGGAACTATGCTGCGCTCCTCGTTTTACGCATGTTACAGAGTGGTGGAAGCAGTGGGACCATCGCTTTAGTCTATGCCGTGGTGGCGGACATTATCCCGAGCTCCGAAAGAGGTAAATGGATGGGACTTGTTGGTGCTGGTATCACCATTGGTCCAGCTGTCGGTCCGGTAATTGGTACGTCGCCTCCCTACCGATCAATCATGACGCTTTCTCTAGATTCTATTACTCGGGGGTTTCACTAACTTAGTTGTAGTATGTTCAACAAGCTTCATTTATTATGCAGAAACAAGCCCGATTGCAGGCTTGAGCAAGATTCGCTGATGATTTGCAGGGAGGGTTATTAAACGCGTATCTTGGCTGGCCATGGATATTTTGGTTTCTGATTATATTGACGGTAGTTTGGCTGATCCCCGTGAGTACCCTTTGAAATTACTTTCTTCGCCTCTAGTCATTTCGAGACTAGGTAGCGCCCTCGTAGCTTAGGTTATGACTCAAGAGCCTTACATCTCCTCGAAAGACTTACAAAACTCGGCCAGCCTTTCATTACTAACCCCTTTTACCATAGTTCGTTCTATCTGTACCAGAAACGGCACGTAAGGTTGTCGGCAATGGATCGATTCCGCCTCAAGGGTGGAACAAGACCCTGCTTGATTATCTGCGATTCCGCAACCAGAGCACAACACAATCGACGGCACGTACAAGGCGAAAAATACCTATCCCCAACCCTCTTAATACGCTCAAGGTGTTGCGTCACAAAAAGTATGGCTTTTCTTGATCGTTTTATCCGCTTCGTGATTGTATACCCCTGAAAGTCCTACCATTTCGATTTCGAATACGAATCACTAACTCTCTTGTCTGACAGCATGGCTATTATTGTCCTCTACAACGCGACTCTATTCGTTGGTTTCTCTACAGTGACAGCTACCTTGGCTTCCCAGTTCAAAGAAATTTACGGGTATAATGAGTTGATACTTGGTCTACTGTATCTTCCAATCGGGGGTGCGACGACCATCGCTTCTATCGGAGGGGGTTTCGTCGCCGACTGGAATTTTCGAAGAATTTGCAGAAAGATGGGTGTGAAGATTGATCGTAAACGAGGAAATGACAGTAAGCACCAATGTCCCAATCTTTTACTCCCCAGTGGCTTGGAACACTATTCTACACTGGCGAAAAGTCTAATCCATTCGTCGCAATTTCCACATCATATGAGAGCACAATTGCTAACATGGTTCGCTACAGTAGCGAATTTTCCCATAGAGAAGGCACGCATACAGTTGATTTTCCCGCTTATTTTCATAGGGTCGGGAGCCTGTATCGGCTATGGGTGGGCTCTAGAGCGCCAAGTCAGCGTTGCAGTACCTTTAGTTTTATCATTTTTCATCGGCCTATGCGTGACATGGCCGTTTCAGATTATGAACCTTCTAATAGTTGATTCATATCCTGGAGCTCCAGCCACGGCCACCGCTTCGAATAATCTCGTCCGTTGCTTATCAGGAGCCGCTGCAACAGCCTCAATCGAGCCGATTATTAGAGGAATAGGCAGGGGCTGGGCTTACACGCTACTTGCCCTTCTCTTCACCATTCCGTCTCCCGTACTCTGGATTGTTGTTAAACATGGTCCAAGGTGGAGGAGAGAGAGAATACAGATGTTAGAGGCGGAGAAAAAGAAAGCTGAAGTCAATGAGGAGCACGCGGTGCCCGTAGGAGGGATAGGATCCAAGGCGTCCTAATACCTGTGAAGAGTGCTCTTGTTACTTATCTACCCAAGCAGACTCGTCGCTTTATAGCCACATACGCATGCCCAATTGACCAAGACAGAGTGGATAGGCGAGGACTTGATTTCCCTTTCTATTCGATACCCACAGATAATAAACTTCACGGAATGAACCAACCAGGAACCACCGGGACGGGTTTTCCTTTCTTGTTTTGTATTAGGTTTATTGGCTGAGCCATGCCGCTTTTAGCCTGAGCCCAGTCCTGCCTGAGCTGCACAAACTTTTATACAAGCGGAATGAATAAATCACTTCGCATAACTGCAGGTGCAAAAAAGAAAACTGTTCCAGTATTTCCGTAAGGATAGGATTTACCGCCATAAATTAGCGCGACCTCCCTAGGTAGTATCTAGCGATGCACAAGAAAGAAAGATCGTGGTTGATTGGTTCTCCAAGTAAGCGACTTCCCAGGAGGTCGCTCTGTAGTAGCAGCAGTAGGAGTAGTAGAATAAGAAGAACCAGTAATACCAACCGACTACCTCCATTCCTAGGTATGTAGGTAGTCAAGGTCGTAGCTACTAACTCTATTCAAAGCACTTGCTCCGTTTCAACAACGCATGTTCCTGCCTGCTTCAAGTCACCATCTCAAGGAGCGCCTAGCAGCATTCAAGCTGTAGGTACCTTCCGCAAGTAGGGATGCAGCGTTGCAACTTCATTCGCGATTTGCTTTGCCTGTGATGCTGTTACCGATAGAGAATGGCTTAGAAGCCGTTCATGCGGCAGGTAGTCAAACGTCGTGGGCATTCTGCTCTAAACTTACTTCGATTTCGTAGTCTGCCTCCCTTGTAATAATAATTCCAGTGACTGGTAGCTTCCCTCTGGATTAAACAACTTGATCTACTTAAGGCGTCCGCCCTCTCGCCCTCTCGTCCTCATCTGTCTCCCTTTTCCCCTCTATATCTCTTTATTCCAAGCTTGTCTCTTCAACCATCTCTCGCTGTTCATAATCCCCCATCAACTGCTACTTAATTAAAGTTCTCGTCGTCCTCCTACCTATTACAGGAGTCAACAACCCCCTCCACCCTCCTTTGCCCCCAAACTACTAACGCACACCCAGGTAACCCACAAATTGATATCCTCAAGATTATACTGTTAGATATTATCCTGATAAGCAGTATACTCGGGTTCTGACAGGTGGGTGATGGACAAGTGCCCACTTTTCCCTGTGGTAATTCTGAGCTTCGGCGACGATGAGACCGCATAAGTGATACACCCACTCAGCTTTGGCTGATAAACCCCCATACCGAGCATAGGATCTCCCATCTCGCAGCCGATTCCGCTTTCGACCAGGCATTGCCAGAAAATCCAGTGCCAAGAGGCAAGTAGACATATCTACCCTTTTCCCAACTCGGCCAAGCCAGCCTTAATAACTAAACCCAGAACCCGAGTCCAATATGATCGATACCAAACGAAACCTCATCCGGCTTCGCGACAAACTACTATGCTCTCCATTCCATGCGTATAATCGATCCTTTATACCACCTTCCTAGTGGGCGCTCGCTTTATACTCGGCGAGTCTAAGACTCAATCAATCTTTGTTGATTACGAGATCCCGAACCTTTTATTAAACCATCGATATGTTTCTGAACAAAGGCAGACAAGTTTCGACACGGTCAATTGCAGAATAAGTACTGCTTGGTGGTAGCTCGAAATAAAGCATCCCATAGGTAAGGGAATCTCATTACATTTTTAAATGGCATAACTGACAAAAGCTAGCAAACCTAATGACGGTTCGTGTCAACAAGACATTTACACCTTCTGAAACAGCCGGAAGAACAGGAAATGTAATTACGGAGATGTGGGACGTGAGGATAAATAAGCTGGTCGACCTTAAGAAAGAGACATCGGTTTCGAATGGGATTTGGATTGGTCGTTCTGTGTCACACGGCAAAGCCCATGACAATATTGCCAGACCTTACCGCCTACCTCACCGCCCTATCCAGGCAGATGAGACACAGGTGCATTAGCCACTCTGTACGAAGTCAAGGAATAGTATCTATTGGCCGGCGACTATCGCAAGGCATACATCGCGGACTGCGACCGGAGGCAACCAGAGGAGGGGTAAGGCCAGAGGCCGCGATACGGACCCCAAGGCTGTCTATAAAGGAAGGGCGAAGGAAGGGTTACATTGGAAGAGGACCTTAGAAGAGCAATGGACCCTATAGACCCAAAGACTATTATTAGTTGAATTGACTACGTTCCAAGCCCTTACATAAGCCCTTGTCACATTCTGGTACTTGCAACAGCCAACAAAGAAAGTAGCGATTTGGGATCTCAGATTGGACAAATTCCAGCCACTTAAGTTAGGAATATCCTGCATACGGCTACTAGGCCAAAGCAGTGTCACTTTTCATCATCGATCTTTTTTTGCATAAACAAGTGCCCACTTGATTGCAATCCCTGCGGTTTTTTATGATACACCCATATAGATTCGAAGGAGAAGAAAAAGCTAGGCAGAAGTGAAGATGTAGCTGGTTTATATTATCTAGGTAGGTCTGCGGGGCCTAGAAAATACGCTAAGCTCGATTTGTCGTGCGCCCCAATAAGCCCTAAACAAACGAACTTGCATACCTAACTTTCAATAACACCCGGGGGTCTTGCTTAGGACAGGGTTCAGCCTCGGGCTAAAAGCGACGTGGCTCAGGTTGGCTTCCCTTTCCGATTCGGGATGGGAAAACCTCATCCAAGGCTGTACTAGTCCAGGGCCGTACCGGTACGGCCCTAGGCTCCGTACTGGTACCGTCGTACTAGTACAGGGTCCCATCCAGTGCTGTTTCAGGCCCGTGCCAGTCCCAGGCCGTACTGGTACGGCACACATAGCTGTACTGGTTCGAATATCGTGCTGGTCCGTGGTCTGAATGCGTGCCGGTACGCATATCGTACCAGCACGGGATCCTTAAATAGGCCAAGGCATATGTATATAGCCATTATTACATACCTCGAAGTAGGTAGTAAATTTATCTGAAGGAATATGCCATATGTCTATAGTGAGCTATCTTAGGTACCTAATCTAGTGCAACAGTGTATGCATGTCAACTTCACCACCATCTCTTCTATAGAATTAGATATCACTCACTGCTACCATCTAAGGTTAGATACAGCATCTATGATATTACCTCCCTCGGCAAGGAAGAGTGCCTCGGTAATTTCCTAATAGGGTAAAGTGCTATCCCCAGACCCCAGACCCCAGATTACCTAAACCAGTTCAAACCCCGGTTCCTTGCTACCAATAAGCCATCCCCGATACTAATCACCTATCTGCCTATTAACCTCAGTATCTACTGCTTCAGCATCGCAGAGTACGATCTATCTTTGTAGGATAACTACGTATACTCAAAGCGAAAGTAAAAATTAACTTTCTAAAACCTATTGATTGAGTAATTACGCGTCAACCTGGATGCTGGGCTCAGGACAGAGATGAGACTCCCGTCCGTCGAGGAGGTGAAGGGAGGGCTTGGCCGCCTTACATATCAAGAAGCCCTGAGCCTCATATCGCTACCGGACAGGCTCGTGGATGGCCAAATTATCAAGCGTTACATGAGTCGGCGTAGCGCATGGATCCCGGGTGCCGAGTTCGCCTTGCTCACGAAAGACGTAAGGGCTATTAATGCCAACAATAACGCATATGGAGGGCATGTTTACAGCCAAGCTGCTCTAGCCGCTTCTCTGTCGCTCGAAGCCGCGCAGGGAGCAGCAGCCAGTCAAAATGGCCAAGGAAAGGAACTTGGAATCCACGTAAGCGCCCGACTTGTACCAGTGCCGCACGACACAAATGTGTGATTACCCAGAGGATACAAACTTACCGCGCGGTAGACAATACATGGTTTCTTCTCGGAAGGCGGACGCAGCGATCGTCCTTTCATCTACGAGGTGAAGAACATAGCCTCTAACGCGTCGTTCCCCAACCTCCTTGTAACGGCGCGCCAGCCCGCGTCGCCGAGCACAAGCCCGGAAGGAGACCACTACCCCAAGGCCGACGCAGACCTACCACTCGGCCCGGTCTGCTTCAGCGCCATGGTCTCCTTCCGGCCCAGCAGCATCTCGCAGTTCGAAGTGCAAGAGCCGTCGCTTCAAGAGAGGTTCGCCGACATTCTGAACTCCCGCCCACCGATGGAGTGGGATCCGGCCCCCATCTCGGACATCGCGGCGGCCCTGGACGGGATCCCGGGCGCGCGCCAGGCCGTCGGGCTGTTTCCCGGCATCGATATGCGGAAGGTGGACATGCGCGCGTATAACAAGGACCGTCCGTTCCACGAGCGGCGGGAGCTCATCTTATATCGGCTGATTGCGCCTCTTCCCACTACGGCATCGGAAGGGAGCAGTAGGGACGGAGAGGGGAGGTGCGCGATCGACGGCCAAAACACGCATATTTGCGCGCACGCCCACGCAGCCGATCGCAATGGCCTGCTGATGATCGGCGATCACGCCGGGTTTGGGAACGACTTTGCGCGCGCCGCGAGCCTCAGCTACTCTTTCGTCGTGCACGTCAATGCCGAAGAGGCTGCTATGATGTACAGCGAGGGCGACGACCAGTGGTGGGCTCAGGAGACGTGCTTCCCGCGCGTGCAGGCTGGGAGGGGCATTGTTCATAGTAAGATCTGGAGCCCGCGGGGCGTCCACGTTGCGTCCATGTACCAGGATGGTATTATTCGCCGGCAGCCTAGATCGGGGGACAGAATTAAGGGGAAGCTGTAAGCTGTTGGTCACCTGGGGAGGTTACTTAGAATGCCCCTTTTGCGTAATTGTATAAGTATTAGAGCTACTGATAGGACAGTCGATCCTACGTAGATAATTTCTAAATTTTGGTCACGAGAAGATGGTCTCTTTCTAGGTTCTCGGGCTTGATTCAGAATATGGGGCGAAAACCGAGTTTGTATTCAAAGTATAGAGGTACGTATCTCGAAGATGGCTTAATCTTCTTGTGAGCTATTTAGAAGATGCCATCCATTATCGCGGTCACTATCCGTATGAGAACAAGACTGGCATCAACTACAAGTCCAACTCGTCGCGTCGTTCTGATTCCCCTTGCCGTTCCATTTCGCCGTCTTCGGAAACATACAAAGCGGACGCTGTCTATAGAGTACGATATTCTGAATGTTACCGTACGTAAAATTGAACTCGGATGCGATGATCTGAGAGACCTCCTGCCCCTTTTCCACCCAGTTTATGAGCGCCAGGAGCGCATCGTGTCGCGAATCGTTGAAGCCAAGGGGGACAGACCACGCCGAATTATACGGCGGCCTCTGCACCGACTGTCCTATGCTACCTATCATCCACGGCGCTTTCACATTCTCAGGTGTTCCCCAGCAGTGCTGCATACCGGGGATCTGGAAGTACCGGAAGAAGTCATCGATGTTCCCCATCGCCGCGACGGTGCGGTTGTAGTAGTATGTCGTGTGCTGCACAGGCACAACGTTGTCCGCAAGACCACCGTACATGATGATTTTCCCCTTGTTTCTGAAGGCTCCGAGGTCGAATTGGTCCGCTGTGGCCTTTACTGTCGTTTCATCATGAACCTCTGCGTCTTTTACAACCGAGTCGTTGTACGACGTGATCTGCCATTGCGCCCCGTAATTCATGAAGTACCGCTCATATTGCGCATCGAAATTCCGTCTCACGTTCTGTGAAACGTCGTTGGCGTTTGCGGGGAGCAAATAGGTTCCCCAGTCTAACTCGGAACCGTATTCCGACCCCTTGTACACGAACTCCCCGTCGCTTGTGACGTAGTCCGCGTACATCTTCTGAGCGGTTTCAATCTGTGCTTTGGTCCAGCAGGATGTCTTGTTTCTCGAGACGTCACATCTTACCTTGGTGATGTTGAATTGCTGTCTGCAAGCAGACGGTGAGCTGATTATATTGTCTTTGACGCCGTCTAAGGCATCGCATTGTTTTAACACCTCGGCTTGAAGATGTGAGAAGAGACTGGCGTTGCTTAAGCTGGATGAGGCGTTTTCCGGTAGGTTCCATGTTGCCAGCTTTGACAGCCACGGCATCAAATGCTTCGTGTCCCAGGCTGGAGCACCGATCAGTGCTCCGTCGAAGACGTCTGGGTCCAGCTGTATTTGTTTCAGACCCTGCCTTCCACCTGTCGAACAGCCGCTGTAGTAAGAGTATGTGATGGGTTGGCTATAATATCCCTCTGCAAGCACTTTCCCCAGGTATATCGACCCTTGTAATGCCTGGTAAGCCCAGTTCACTTGCTTCTGTGTAGTGTTAGCCCAGGTGATGTCTTCCGCCCCCGAGCTATGACCCGTGTCAGTAGACAAGGTGACAGCACCGTATTTAACGCCAACGCCCATTTCAAGCCAGTTAATCCCTCCTAGGAACGCGTATGAGCCGATCGTAAGAAATCTCGAGTTCCAGTCATCCGGCAAGAACATGCCGAACCGATAGTTCGCGGTGACGTTGTTCACGATCACGGCGCATAGCTCGGGTAGGCCAGTGGGGATCATCGGGTAGCCGATGTTTCCGGGTTCCATGAAGAAACCGGCGGTGACATGCTGCACGCTCTCGACACTCGCTCCGGCCGGCATGATACCGGCAAAGAAATTAAGGGAGCAGCTAGTAGCCTGGCGTTGTTCGACGGGTAGCGGCCAAGATGTGGCCAGACATGCACCCAGGGTAACGAGGACCCAAGCCATCATCTTCTCTAGCAGATCCATCTCGCTAATATGGATAAATAGACGCTTGACTCAGTATGTGGCCAAACCCAGGCACTTGGGACATCGTGCATAGTTAGGTCCAGGCGTATTCATATACATGCAAAGGAGCCGGGGTATTACTTACGGTTGCGGTGGCCACGTGTGAAAGACGGCATCTAGACCCAGTTGCATTTTGTGAGATACGGGGCTCTCACATTCCTTGGTACGCTCGATAGATCGGGTGACAACCGAGGCCCTCATGCATCGTAAGCAGCGGTGTTTCCTTCAGTTGCACCGGGTCAAATATTCCCTCTCGATAGCAAAAAGAGTAACGAAACACCGTAGCTCTCACCCCGCCAAAAGACCAAAGGGTCCACGAAGATTAATTTGAGCCCCTGCCTCTCATGATCCCATGACTCAAAAGACGCGTAACAGTCCGGATCAAAGACACGGAGTTCAGGTGTTTCACTTGCTTGTACATATGCCGATACCGCCCGCCTTCCTCGTCCCCGTCGGCTTGGACCTACTACCTTCTGTATTCGATTCCTCTCGCTTCTAGGTAACTGTAAACTTAGGTGGCGATGAGGTACGCTCACGCGCGATATTTGCGTTGCACTGTTTGCCCGTGGCATTGTTTGCCCGTGGCACGCTGATAGGGCGTTAGCTGAACGTTACAAGCGCTGTAGACGGCTGCGGTTTTCTTATTGGAGAGAATATACATGATATTGGCATATTATTGATCGTGCAAAGGCACGGGTTCGGTGGCGTGAGCGACCCTGGACACGCAATGTAACCCTTCTCTCCGCAATCCGGGGATTCTGAACCGGGGTGCTGGTGCTTACCAGCCGTTTGTACGAACCAGAAACGTTGATATAGCCGAGCCACGTCGCAATAAGAGTCTTACAAGCGTCAAGGTTACCCGAAAATATGCATACGTACGGTAGGTAGTGGTAAGGTATTTCTCATCAGACCCGCAAGGCGTGATACCTTTTAATTTTTTAATTCTTTTATTCTTTGCCAGCCCGGCAGCTAAAATAGAACCTGCAGTTTTTGGACAGTCTTGGAGAACAAAATTCATTATTATAGCTTCCCATCGGGTTTCGGCCTCTCCATCTTCAATTTCATCATGATATTGTAAGTCAGTGCATAACGAATAGGATACAAGAAGGTGACCTCAGTAAGATAGCGAGCCTTCCTCACAACAGTGCAAATCGCCTCGGACCTCTAGAACACCCTTTTTGAAAATTTGAGAGTGAAAAACAGGCGAGGTTCGCAGGGAAGACTAGATCTGTTGCGAAGATATTCCCTAGATAATTAACTAGTTAATAAATTAGTGAAGATTTGGTTTTCACAGCTAAGTATTATCAAGATCTAATATGTAGGGGTAAATATGGACCTTTGTTATTACGCGAAGGTTTATATACATTCAAAGGCTAGCCTTCGGCTATATATACACATTTGTTTTGAAGGTGAGGTATCGTAACACCAAAGTGTCGCAACAGCGAGAATGTATACGTGAGTGGCAAAGAATTAATGCATAGAAAGAACATAACCTTCTATTCTGCAATACATAGCTCTGAGAGGTGAGGGCTCCAACGTTAGAATTAAGCGATTGGTGATAGGATTCCTCCCCCGGGTCCCGCGAGACATAGTTTTTGAGCCTCAACTATTGAAAATCGCCTCATAGAATAGAAGCCAAACATTCCGGTTCAGCCAATCCCCTGTTTTTTGGAAGTCGTCGCCGCCCTGTTGAGAAAAGAGTGAATCATGTCTCGTGGTAATTACATCTCTTTGCACCCCTAGCACGGCATGCTCTGCGTCCCGTGAATAGCCTTCAGCATTATCTGGCCGATATCTTTTGGAAACCGACTCTGAATAACAGGTTCGAGGTCTCTCCAGTTCAGTGTTTTCTTCTGGTCAGCTTTCGCAAGCTCGGCAATCAAGCGGGCTTGGAAGAGCTTCATTCCGGGGACGCCGCCGGCCCCTAACAGCTCGCCCAGCAATCCCCATCGTGTTTGCCTCACCGGCGGGACTTCTTTTCTTTTCCTTTTTTCTTTTGCTTTCTCGGCCTTGACGAAACTCTTCCATTTCTCTAGGTTCTTCTGAAACTGCTCGCCGTTTTCATCCCTATGGTTGGACGCAGTGATTGATTGCTGCATGTCTTGATCCATCTGCTCTTCCTTGCTGTCCCCCGGAGCCACTTGTCTATACTCGGACGGTTTTCTCTCTGAGTGAAGGTCCTGGAATTGCTGTGGTGCTGCCTGCATGTTACGCAAGTCTTGTTTCAACTTGTGCGTCTGCCGAGACAGATACCACTCAGTCGTAAGAAATTGGGAATTTAGGGCAGGGTTAGTCCCATCAACCTCAAAGGTTCCCCCTAAGTTCAAGTCCCCGAAATCAGCTCCGGAATTTATCATCGTCTTGAGATCTCGTAAATAATGCTCGCCATGTTTCCAGACGTCTGGCACTTTTAATCCGAGAAATACCCATATTACACCCATTGTTAGGCTATTATCCTTACTGTTTTTGTCACGCCAGTTAGGAAGTCTAGCATTAGGGTCGGCTTTGTGCTGTAGAAGAATGTGGAATACGCCGGATGTAAGAGCGTGTATGAAGCATTCCTGCGTGTCATTGTCCAGATCCCGACCCAGATCACCGCTACAGTGCCACGGCACCATACAAGACATGAATTCAGACCATGGCGTCGTGAGCCCATTCGCCGGGTCTAAAATGGAAATTTTGTTCGGACTCCAGTTATTTTCTAATAGAACCCGGAGAAGCTTCGTAGACTTTGGCAGGCTTGGTTTGCTCTCCCCATCGGGATGGACCAGTACAGAACAGACGTCCCGTCTTGTACTGTATGATTCAAGTGCGAGAAGCAATGGCCCTTGCTCGATGTCCCCAAAATAATCGAGATCTTTATCCATTTTGGTTGAAACAAAGTAGGCTAGTTGTTTCTGTATAACAGCATGCCTAAATAGGAGTCGGAACTTATCGGCTGTTTCAATTGGGTCACTGTCTTCAGAACATAGACGCGATCCTGTCAAGATAAGTGTTTCCACGGATAATTCGAGGTCATCTAGAAGATCCGAGCTCAATTTCTGGCAGCATTCGTTCTGTTCTTCTGTCTCCTGGGCATAGTCTAGAGTTCGACTTAGAGTTGAGAAGAAGGAAAGACTAGTAGGGCTGTCATGCCGACTGTCATGCTGAAAGTCACCCACTGAGAGTCTACTCTTTATCCATGCAACATGAGCTCTCAATATTGAAAGATAAGGATTGAACGAGTCTTTCGTCTTGCCTCGAAAGTAGTCCGTCATCTCACGGGTGCGGAAAAAATCTCTCACAGTCCGATGTAAAAACTCGACTCTCTGCTTTCGAATTTCGAGTAGACCTTTGCATCGGCCATTCAGCCGTCGAGCAAATGGAGTGTGAAATTGACTGAGCTCAGTTCGGCTGAGAAGGCGTCGATCATGGTCGATAGCGTAGTTATCGTAGGTGTATTCCAGATCATGGAAACTGTAGAGATTTGCATGAAGCGGTTCACCTGCTACTGAGGCGACCTGTAGCGTCCCCGATTGCTTCTCGTGATAGAAAGGCTCGACAGAACTTAGAATGTGCTTGAAAAACTTTTCCAAGTCCGTCGGGACGCTATCAAGCCTCATCCGAAGTTCGGTTAAACTGTCGTCATTCATGAGCCCCTCACGAAGCATTCTGGTGACCAAGAACACCCATAAGAAAACTCCCTCAGCTCTGTTTGTGACTTCATTCACTAGGCTCGGAACCTCGGCACCGCCCATGATTGAAGAGTCCCAGTTGGGATGACCTCGCAGCTCAGAGTCCACGTAATTACGAATATCGTCCTGAGTAAGATCGTGAACTGGAAGTCGGTACGCGGCGCTTTCCCCAAGGCACGTTTCAAAAATGTTCCAGGGCCGGCTTGCAACACACATCTTTATGTCAGGAGAGGAGCAGAGATCCTGAAGCGTGCCGCAAATGTCAAATGTGTCACCTTCGAACTCGTCCAGACCGTCAATGAAAAAGCAGAACTTCATTGGAAGCTCTTTCTGGGCGGTCAGTTGACGTAAAACATCTTCTAGCCATGCTAAGGGCCATGATTGTGTCATTCTTCCCCCCTGGCCGAATCTTTCCGGATGTTCTTCATAGATCCTTGAGATTAGACTTGGTACCCGACTAAGAATATCGTAAAGCAATGACCGCAGCAGCCCTTCGCGCGATCGTTGGAGTGGTAGGCCGGCACTCCAGAAGAAGTGGCTCGCGACTACGATAGGGGTCGAAGCTGACCACGACAATAATGCTCGAGCCGTCTTTGGGTGATGGAGGACGTATTTCATTAAAGTAGATTTACCAGAGCCTGGCTTCCCGGTAATCCAGTAGATTCCATTTCCACTCTCCAGCCATTCGGCAAAGCCGTGGCTCGTAGGACCTCGGTCGAAAATCCATGAAAAGGTTCGCTTGTACGCGTCAGGGATTGTCTCGTGTCTCACAGGCCGTTGAGCGTAGTCTAAGCTTCCTAGCATTGCCTCCTCTCGTACAAGGCTGCGCTCCGTCAATGCTAGTTGCGATACCTTCTCTGTCAATAGGCAAAACTCATCGTCTGTGCAAGACCGTACGATGCCCTTTCCTTTCGGTTTGCATACCCTTCTGGTAATGAGCTGCACGTCACTCGCAAGGTCCCTCAATGACTTCTCCAGTATATTAAATTGGACCAGTCTCTCACTCCGCTGTGAGCTGATATCTGATAACAAGTGTTGCATGCTCCGGGTTGTCTGTTCGGTGTTCTCTCTACCACTGTTTAGCGACTACATCATAGTAGTATCAATAGTTAAGTGCTCACTTTGAAATGGCACATAGCCGAATAATTATCTCGGTTTGGTATTCATGTAGTCGGCTTTGGAGTTTCAAAATTTCGTCTTTATGCCACACTTCAAGCATTGCTTTTTGAAAGCTCTCCCATAAACGCCCCCTGGTAGTTTTTGTGGCTTTAATCTCGCCAGTAAGCCCAAGCAGGATATTGCATTCTTGCTTGCACTTTTCCAGCAGTTCTTCGAGAGCGTCAGAGTGAGCCGAAACCGAGCCTAGCGCAGTATCTTGAGGCTGGGCCTTGCCCTGACGGGACAATTGAGCCCCGAAAGAGACAAGTCTCTCGTATATTCCATCGATATAGCCCAGATCCTCGGTGGTTGATGATGAGCGATATATTTCTCGAGTGCTGTTGACGAGCTTGCAAGCAAACTCTATGAACTGCACAATGTTCCCAGCCAGGCTTAAAGCCGACAATGGGTCCATTTTGCCGACGGCTTACGGTGTAATGCCAACAGAAGAGCTTCCACTCTCTGACGCAAGGGATAAGTAAAGATGTGAAAAAGGGATTATTGTCGAAAAATAAAAGGCCGAGGAGTTTAACTCCCTCCTAAGGCTGGGGCTGCGCATCACTAAAGTGACCCTGCCACAATGCAATGCAGTGCACCGCCAATGTCTCACCTCATCAAGGCAGAATGCAGGGCGTGGAATGATTAGGTCACCTTAGGTATTATCGGGGAGTTGTTAGAAAGAGGACAAACTCGCTTTTCTGTAACCTTCTTATGTGCTCTAATTAGAGGTTGGCAATGTTCAGCAACTCTAACGTTTGAAATTGACCTATAGACTATTCCAGGATACTTAACTCGGAATTATATTGATTGAGAAACATGCGGACCCTTTTAGTGTTCTTTTTTAACATAGTCAGCGGCCTCCACCTCCATGGCTTACGTTGGAGAAGTGGAGGGGTAGGCAGAATCCTAGGCTCAATACTATACGCATTTTGTTGAGGTGTGGGATACTACCCTCCACTTGTAGCCAATAGGACAGTAATTAATTTCGTCGATACGACTCAACAAGATGTCACTTCACTTTTCGACAAATCATAGAACAGGGTTGCAGAATCCTTCCAGGCATCCTCCTTTAGACATTGCTAGCACCTTCAATGGAGGAATTGAGATTATAGGAACATAGATTGGAGATCAGGCAACGACCGAATTACCACATGGCGCTGTTAGGGGTCAAACCCAACTGATATACTTGTACCTAGTTACTAGAATAGCCTGACAATTTACTAGCTGTATGAAAATATAGCTATAATGCAGGCAGAAGCCTCATTTCATCAAAGATAACAACTAAGGTAGTACTATAGTATAATCGTTCTGCAGAAGCCCAGTGTCAGAACATCAATGATCTAGGCCAAGCTGTTCTCAAGAAGTCCAACCCTCTAACTGAGCCTTGATCTGCAGAGCCACGATCCTGGAGAAATATCGACACATGGCCAGATTTCCACCATGAAGCCAGAGTCCGGGATGACCACTCCGACGCCACATGATCTTCGTTTCACCTTCTTCGTCGAGGCCCCAGACATTGCCAACCTTGCTTCCTACGTCCGGGCCGAAGATCATCTCAGTCATCGTTCTCATATTCTGATAGCCCGTGGCGCAGATGATCTCGTCGGCTTGCAGTTCCGTGCCGTCATCGAGACGTAGGCCGTTCGGCAGGATCTCGTCGATACCTTGTCCGTGTTTGACCTTCACTTTACCGTCTATAATGAGCTGAGATCCTCCAACGTCGATATAGTACCCTCCGCCGCGCTGCAGATACTTGAAAAACAAGCCGGCATCCATCGGCCCCCGATCCGTCTTGAAACCTGCTTTATTTAAGCCCTCGAGGATCCCCTTGTCGAAGTCTTGGTGTAGCTTGTTTATGTCTATATGGACAGCTTTGAAGATTTCTTGGGGAGTGCACCAAGATAACAAATCCCCAAATTCGACGGGCGGGCCGCCTTCACGGTACACTACGACACCCAGAGTCAGTTATCACCGTCGTTTGGAGCATGGTTTGTGAAGTCTCGGCTCTGAAAGTTGCCAAAACAGGAAGAAAGAGTTTTCGAAAGTTACTCACGGGCTCCCAGGAGCAGCTCTAAAACAGCCTTACTGCTCATAACGGTCGTGGATGACCGCTGGATGATTGTAACATCGTACCCGTTCTCGAAGTAGTCTTGCGCGATATCGAGGGCTGAGTTACATGAGCCGATGACCACCGCCTTCCGGCCGTTAGTGTTCTTCTTCGCCCCGTGGAAGTCTGATGAGTGGCAGAGCACGTCTCCTTTGAAGTTCTCCATGCCCTTAAACTCGGGGTAATTCTTCTTCCCCGAGTGGCCGGTGCACTGAATGATGTGTTTAGGGTAAAGAGTTCTCGTCTCGGTGCTGCCATCACCGTGTTTGCGCTTCAGGACTACAGTCCATTGCTTCTTCGCGTCATCCCATACACTAGACTCCAGTTCGGTCTTAGTCCACACGTTTAGCTCCAGCATATGGGCGTAAGCCTTCAGAAAGTCGGCCATCTTGTCTTTTGGCGTAAATATTGGCCAGGTGTCAGGAAAATTGAGGTAGGGCACTTTAGTACGAAGAGTCAGTAGTGATCATATAAACCAAATTCCGAATGTCTACAGGATTATCTGTAGACTTTGATAATATATATATATAAAGCAAAATGTCTTTGTTTGGAGTGTTGCTCAAAGTATGAATACAATAGATCAAAATAATACTCACTATGGTCATACCAGATCGGATCATGTAAAACAAGCTGATGATAGCGATTCCGCCAGGCATCCCCAATATCATCAGCCCGATCGATGGTAAGTGTTGGCACTTTCAGTATCTTTAAGCGAGAGGCGACTGATAGGCCAGCTTGACCAGAGCCTAGACTGTATTAGAATAGTTATATATCATAATAGGGGTAAATCTTACCAATAATAAGTACATCTGGCTCTGAATCCTCGAAATTGGACTCTGCCTGTCTCCTCTCAACCCACTGTGATGATAAAAGTTAGCAAGTACACTTGATAAATTACTAGGTACGCGCTAGCAAGTCGAGGTAATCTTTGGAAGAATTCTAAAAAGATCGCCACCTCATCCTTACAATTCAAGCAGGAAAATTGGTTGCATAACTCACATTCTTCCTCCCAGCCATTGCGCCATGCTCTACGCCACTGGGACGGTTGGGCCCTACGGCCTCCTCGTGATCTTTAAGCTTGTCCATCAATGTGTGAAAGATCCAGATCTTCCATTGTCCTGATTCTTGTATGAGGCGTACAACACCCCGACCAGAACCAAACTGGGTTATGATAGTGGTGAAGAACTGGATGCCGCGAACAGAGCCATCGTATCTTAGGTCTACTACCTGAGGGTCATTACTAGGCGCTGAGCGGTCTATATTCACGCCGACTAAGTGGTGGCCCCCTTGAAGTAAGTTTATGATGTTCTCTTTGCCTTTGACCGTCCGAAGATCCCAGGTGAGGCTGAGCTGGTCTTTCCAGTACCCGTTATCAACAAAAAGATCTGCAATGGCATTGTAATCTCTCTTCTCCAATGAATGGTTGAAAGTGTCAATGATCTGAGATGATATCGCAAGAGCATCAGTCGTCTTCTCGTCGATGTTGGCTGTTGTTGGCCACGGCGCAGCCGGGATGTTGACAGACCCAGGCACCGCTCGTTGGCTGGAGGGAATTTGATCGGCTATTGCCGCATAACCATTGGTAAATCCGATGGCTGCCATTGTGAGAAATGCAAGTAGGTATGAATTACTATAGTGTGATTTGCCGTATATACTTTATTAAGAAATTGAGGATGAAGAGGTCGAGCATAGGAACGTTGGTTTATACAACCAAACTCAGCGAAGACTTATAGTAGCGGACTGAGCAGACCCCGCACGAAGTCGGGGTATGACTTAGGACACAAGTCATACATCAATGAATGTCCAACGAGAGCTGGATCGGTCAAGTTGGGCAATCTCAGCTTGTCCGTTGTGTGCGGTTTCGGCGTCAAACTGCCAAGAGCCAATAATTTGGGACGAGGTCGAAGAAGGCAAATTATATGATGGACGGTCTACATCGCGCCGATGAATACGTACCCCGTGTTTCGGACATTGGTATCACATCTAGAGCTGAACTCTTACACGTACGCTTTGATGATTTGGCTGCGGAGATAACCTGCGGCTCTGGATTAGGGACAGGGGAATACCTGAAGGGGCAAACCGTGACGGCGTGTGCGGCCCGCATTCTAGACGGTGGTTAGGGATCGCACAGTATTGCCACTAGCTGACTTTGGAGAATTGACGGGGTTGAAGCTGCGCATGTGTTTGCTCTCTTTCTTGCTTTTTCTTATTGGGCACATACCTAGTATCCGGTGTACTGTACTCCGTATAGGTAGTGGCGCATCTAGTCTTGAAGCGATTACTAGCGGTGAAGTCCCCACCACCGCAAGTACCAGATATCATATACTTACGGACGTTGTTACCCGCCGTGCCCACACACACGCGGACAACGACGACCGTGGATGTTGCCTGCTTTTGATAACATCTGGGCCAAGATAGCGGGCGTTGCTTGCTTTTGGTGTCTCAAACTACTATAAAGTCTGTAAGTTCGTTTGAATTTTCTCGATCGAGCAGGAGACGAGGTCTTATACTAGTCTTATACCAGTCCAAGGCCCCGGCATGGGTAGGGTGAGGATATGCAAATGCAAAGCAAGACGAGAGTTTCACGGGGTAAAAGGCCATCACTTAAGGTCATAATTGACCGGTTGAGAGGATGGGATCCAAGAAGGCCCAACCGCGAAACAGATGGTTCGAAATCTCTTGAAAGGAGGCATCGGGTATTATTGGTGATGACTTCAAGTTGGGCTGTTGCGTTGTTGCAACTCCGATCCCCAGTCCTATCCCCCAGCACTGTCAAATCACAAGGCTGAGTGGATCCGCGCCAGGGTCGCCAACCCCTGTAAATTGACGCCCAATGGCGCAATGGCCAACCGCGACAGAAGCTCCATTGCCCCATGCCTTTGTCCCCGCTGCTGCTCGCGCTTGGAAGTTGCTACTATACAGGTGCCGCCCAAGCTAACTACCTACTTAGGTAGTTACTTAGTGTATACTTACTTACTACATCCTCTCACTTACTTACCTAAAGTACCGACTGTACTGTACCTAGACTCTACCTAGGCAGTGTGGGCAGGATCAGGCAGAGGAGTCTAATGGTAATGTCATAAGGGGCGCTGTGGATTCCAGGTCACTGTATCTTGCATCATTCCTTTGGCTCGTTCATTATTCATTGCCATTACTCTCCAGGTTGGGTACTTGCGCCGTATCATTGTATCATCCTTCCATCGTCGTTCATATCCACAAACAGACACCGAGTGCGCCGCCGCTGTCCATTTTTATTCACACATTTAATTTTTATATATTTATTCATCGTTCGTCCGCCATGGCCAGCGATCATCTGCGCCGGGTTCCGTCGTCGGGGGCCGTCGAGGTTGGATATCCCACAGGACATCTCGGCCACCTCACCGAGCACGAGACGCAGGCGCTGGTAGACTTCAAGGCCCTTCTGGAGGAGAAAGACCTCTACAAGCCGGGCTCCCCGCCGTCCCACGACGACCCCACGTTGCTGTGCGTCCCGACGGTGTCTCCCCGCTGACCAATGGCTCTGGGAACGAATCTTGCTGACCCGTCGCGCGCCAACCAGCCGATACCTGCGCGCCCGCAAATGGGTGCCACAGGACGCCTACGTGCAGTTCTCCGAGACGGAGAAGTTCCGGAACGCCAATGAGATCGAGAAGCTCTACGACACCATCGACATCGACTCGTACGAGTCCTCGAGGAAACTGGTACTACATCAAATCCCCGAGTCTGGACCGCCGAGTAACTCACAATGCCTTCGCGTCTAGTACCCGCGCTTCACCGGACGGCGGGACAAGAGGTACGTATCCATCCATCCCGTCAGTCGCGCCGGAGGACGAGGATATTGTCTGGTGCTGATAGCCTGCTGTTGTGGTACAGGGGAATCCCCATCTACGTCTTTCAGATCCGACATCTCGACTCCAAGGCCGTCGCCGACTACGAGAGGTCCACCGAGACCACCTATAGCAAGGCCAAGACGGACGGGAAGACGCCCCCTAAGCTGTTGCGCCTGTTTGCGCTGTACGAGAACTTGACGAGGTTCGCCCAGCCCCTGTCGTCTGAATGTACCGATCGCGAGAACCCCCAGACCCCGATCACCCTGAGTACAAACATCGTCGACATCTCACATGTCAGTTTGCGCATGTTCTGGAACCTGAAGGCGCACATGCAGGCCGCCAGTCAGCTAGCTACCGCCCATTATCCTGAAACCCTGGACCGTGAGTCTCGCAAAAACCACCATAAATATCTAAGATGGGAGTATAGAGACGTGTATGGATAGAGTGTGCTGACGCGCGTTGTTCTTAGGAATCTTCATTATCGGCGCGCCGTACTTCTTCTCGACCGTGTGGGGTTGGATCAAGCGGTGGTTTGACCCCGTCACCGTGTCGAAAATCTTCATCCTCAGTGACCACGATGTGCTCCCTGTCTTGACAACCTTCATGGACCTCGAGGATATCCCAAAGAACTACGGCGGTAAACTCCAGTGGAGCTTTTTTGACGAGCCCGCCTACGACGACGAGATCAAGCGGATAGTGACGTGGGAGAATGGGTTTACCAATTTCCCCCCTGGGCCATGCCATTGGCAACCTATTGAGGGCGGGACGCGACTCGAGTGCATTGCGGTCGGTAGCAAGGACGGCGAGGAGAGGCGAGTGCGAGTGTGTACCATTCCCAAGGCATTCCCAGCCAAGTCCGATACTCCGGCCGAAATTCCGGTGACGAACGGGGTGAAAGAGGAGGCTTCTACTGTAGAGGGCGAAGATGCCGACACGGAGCCAGCACCCAAAGCGGAGACTACGACAGCTGAATCTACGGCTGAGGCCGTAGCTGGCCTGGTTATCACCGACGCAAAGGATTCCGCCGAGGACCTCTCTGAGAAGATCGCCACCGCGGTCGATGCGGCTACCGAAACAAAAGCGCACTGATTGTGCCCTGCCTAGATTTTTTTTTTATCATAGAAATGTGCATTTTTACGTCTAGGAAAGGTTTAGATGTTAAGGTGCATCACTTTCGGCAAATAATTGTGAGTATAAGTGCTAGTTGAATGATGCATAAACGGCGGAAGCAGGAATATATATATATATGTGTGTGTGTGTGTGTGTGTATACCTATATACTTAACTCTGGTGGGCTTTGGTCATATAGAATTGGTATCATCTCTGTGGAAACTCGAATAGTCTAAGGAATATGGAACGCCCAACACCCCCACAAAAAACATGCCATGTCGACTGTCTATCGTCTAGTCTTTTATGCAATTCCCAGTAAACATGCCCCTTGTAACGCCGAGCTGTGCAAATGCTCATCCCCTCATATTACCACGGCAGATTCCGGGATTGCGTCTCGCCCTCCCTCTCACTCCACACCCCTCCTCCGCCTCCATTCCCAGATGCCGCTCTCGACCTCGTTCCACGTGACGCCGTTGTGGACGAGCCACATGGTGAGGCCCAGGGTCTCGGTATCGCGGTTCCGGCTCTCGTCGTCGAAGAACAGCATGTCGGCGTACGGGATGCCCGTGCGCTTGTGCAGGGCCTCGAAGTGCCGGATCTTGGACGACGGGTAGATCTCGAGGCCGGCGTCGAAGAAATCCACGGCCTTGCGGGTCTTCTCCTTCTTCCCTTCGGGAACGCCGGCGTCGCCCGACAGCACGATGCTGGCGGGCGGCACGTGCAGCAGCTTGAGCATGTCGCGCGCGAGATCGGGCGCGTGCGTCCGGCTCGCCACGCCTACCCGGACACCGGAGAGGGAAAGCCCGTGCAGGATCGCCGGCACGTCGTGGTAGAAGGCGAAGGTGTCGCCGACTTTGTCTGTTACTGCGCTGTGGCTTGCGTTGGGGCGCAGCGGCGCGTATACGTGCGTGTCGACCCAGAAGGGCCAGAGGGTGTAGTCGAGGTCGAAGACGACGGCGCGGGGCAGCGGGCGGCCGTCGGTGAGGATGCTGGGGAGCGATGGCGTGGCTGTCGAGGTCGATGAAAGAGAGGTGCTGGTTAACTGTTTGGACAGCTTCCGGGGCATTTTGGAGATGGACATCGTGGCCGCTCTTCTTGCTCTATCTTGTAAGAGAATCCGATTGTTCTGGTGGGTGTGATAATGCGACGAGGGGCTTAAGGAGAGTGGGTATGAATTGGTCTTGTTGAGGTACAGTAGATGCGACGGAAGGGTGCGATGCCGCTCAGCTTGCGCTGACTGTATTGAGATCTGCTATAGTTAGGTAGCATACTTAAGTCAATATCTGATAAGAGATAAGCAGGGGTATCCCAGCCTTCGACTTTCCTTTCCCGTCCAGGACCCGTCCCCCTTCCCCAATTGACTCTAGGGTAGCTTCTGCAAACCAGGGTTGTATTGCAGAGCGAGCTGAAGGCCGTACATTATCCGTGCAGCGTATACAGTAGTTATTACACTATATTATACCTAATATATAACTGTCGAGAAGCCGGGATTAACCTCGTCAAGCTGTCTTCTCCCCAAACGATTTGCTCTACAGTAGAGATATTAGTTCGCCAAGCTAAACACGCCAAGGGAGAGCCGCGAACCAGGTACCTAGGTATGCTGCGGTACTACACTACCTAGCGTGGTGTGGGGGAGACTAGTGTACTGGAGAGCCCTATAACCCATTACTATACATAACGGCGGTTTCTATAAATGCCATATTGAACTGAGTCTCTGTTGCCATCTCATCTATCATTCTATCTGATACTTCATTGATCATGATACCACGTTCCTTTCGAAAACTAGAAGGCCATTTATATTATATGCCGTGAAGATTACGCCCGAAGCGGGCTTACCCAGATACCAGACAATGTGCCTACACGGAACGGATGATAATACCGGTTGCTTACATGGACGGACTCCTCCACCGTCCGATCCCGACCATATTCAGCTATGATTCTATGACATGGAGCTTGAGCAAGGAACCATGCATATATCTTAAGCTCGGCCATTTACTTGCAACTATGCCGGCTTAAAGCCCTCGTCCTCCCACCCAGGTTATCGGGACAAGAACAAGACCGGACAAGTCAAAACACTTTATACAGCACCATGACTACCATTCCTCGAAAGATCCAGCTCGTGCGCATAGCACACGTGTACTACAAGTACACGGACCTGGAAAAAGCCAAGCAATTCCTGCTGGACTTCGGCTTCACCGAGGAGAAGAGGATCGGCAACGGCGATGACGAGAAGGTCTACTTCCGCGGCTACGGCACCGAGCCCTGGGTCCTATGTGCCGTTAAGTCCGACAAGCCTGAGTTCGGCGGCGCCGCCTTCGTCGTCGAGTCCGAGGAGGATCTGCACATGGCCGCTGGGACACTGCCTGGCGCCTCGGGCGTCTTTGAGTTGAAGGAAGCCCCGGGTGGCGGACGTTGTGTCACCTTCCATGATCCCGTGGACGGCTGGCCGATGCATCTTGTTTACGGACAGACGAGTGTTGATATGATAGATATTCCTCTACCTCATACATCTTTTAATTATGTGAGCTACATATCCTTCCAACCCTCCCCCCTATCTTTCCATATTTTTAGTCTTGAATCATTCAACTGTGTATATAGTTACGAGTAATCAATTCCGACTAGTTGGCTACTTAGCTAACTGTGTTCATTTCCCATCGAATAAAGCCGACGGAGAAAAACCGCCAAGTCAACAAGACCCAGCGGTTCCTGAAGCGTCCGGCACCAATTCACAAACTGGGTCACTTCGGCGTGCGCGTCACGAGTTTCTCGAAAGCGCATGAGTTCTATTGCTCTCGATTCAACTTTCTGCCGAGCGATGTGAGGAATCCAAACCACTACCCTCCAACCCCCCTTTCTTCTTGTCCCCTATCCCTTCGACACCACTCGGGGAATACCCCCCGAAGACTAGTGGACGAAGCTCACAGACTACATATGGGAAATAGATCGTCCATGACGCCGAGAATGTCGACCGCATCGTCTTCTACCGTCTAAATAGGGGGGAAGAACAAGTCGACCATCACGTGTTCTTCTTTGCCGAGGGTCCGTCTTACAAGGTCCATCACACGTCGTACGAGACGCACGATTTCGACACCCAGTTGCTGGGCCACGACTGGCTACGGGAGAAGGGGCATAAAAATTGCTGGGGTATTGGACGTCATGTCCTCGGAAGTCAGATCTTTGACTATTGGTAAGTCCTCCCTTAACCACTCATCTGCCTACAACTTACCACTACTCATTCATTATACCGACGGGGAACAAGCAAGGAAGTGGGGAAATGGAATGAGAGACTGACATAGAAGTATTATGGGAAAAGGTTCGACCCTGCTGGCTTCATTTTTGAACATTACGTCGACGGGGATCTGGTGAATGCCGATGAGCCAACGCATCGCATGCCAGGCGGGGCTGGAGTTACGCATGTCTGGGGTGAGTTAAGACGGATAAACCATGACCAGACACTCGGGAGCCGAAATAGTAAAGCTTACTGACGCAAATATAGGTCCCGATCCCCCCAGTACATTCTTGGAGTGAATTCGTCTCATACTATGTCTGGGAAACTCAACCGGGTTTGGGATATAAACAATCAGGATTCGGAACTATCCGATAATATAAACCGCGTTTTATCGTCTCGTCGTGGTTTGTGACCTGACTTTTATTATCTCGCATATTGCTTTCCATTTTCACTGTTTTCGCTCGATGCTGCTGGACGCTCGGGATTAAACAATAATGTATCCCTATAACTGCTTCGTCGTCACACATGGTTCCAACAGCGTAGGTAGTAAGATGCTAGTAGCGGCGCTGTCTGTTGAAAGCCTAACAAAAAGGGTATCTCTATTCATTTTATATCAGCAAGCTGTATCCACCGATGATCTGCCAAAAAATCCACCTGCTAAGGGCCGTCCAATATCGTGACATATATATACAATTTATTAAACACGAGCAGTGCGGGGTACGATCGCCGCCCCCAAACACCTCAGAAGGGAAAATAACGGCGTTAAATCCGTCATGCAGACTGTTATTCCTTACAATGTACCCACATACTGACTTGCACCGTAAAGTTCTTCCGTCGGGGGGGCTCCACCCACCCATTCCTTTAGGGGACAATATTATGAATTTTCGAGTGACCCGTGCGCTCAGTGACTTATTTATGCTCGTAAGTGGCAAAATATGAATGATAGATAGCTGTTGTAGACCTGTTGGATAGGGCTAGAGTCGCACGTCGAACGGGATAGAGCATTCCCCCTATTATCTAATGAGATCCGCGCTCTCCCAAGGGGCTTGAGTTGAGGACCTGATATTCGGAATTAGAAATCAGTCTTGTCGAATGTGTAAATATAAGTACCTCTATACCAGGCGAGTATTCAACATCCCCACCAGTGGGTAAGATAGCTGTTGGCGGTAATTAGACGGGATACATATCCCCTCTTGTAATTGCCGTTTTGTAGAAAGGCAGCTCGAATTACGGCGTTCATACAAACCTGCCTCTCAAAACCAAACGGCGCCAGATGGCCTCTTCGTCCTCATCTTGATCGGCCGTCAAGTTGGTGGGCGTCGAGTCAATGGGATCGGGATTGGCGCAGAGCTCGAAGAAGTCTTCCTCCATTCCTTCGCCGGGGGCGAATCCAAGGTTCAGCAGAGTGTCTCTCGGGACCGAATCAAGCCTAATTGGTCAGCCCTGACATCGCGTATTGAGGTGAAGATAGGAATAGGTCTACTTGCCATCGAGAGTGATAAGCTGTATCAAAGTCCGGAAGATCTAATTTTGCTCCATTTCGGTCCTCGCCCTGATATACAGACCGCGGTGCGCTTGGCGCGGAATTGAAATCGTTCAAGTTTGCGGGCGTTGCCACATCGGGCACGGGGGCTTTGAATTCATGGTAGTCGTTCACAGAACTGTTTGAGCCGAAGGGTGTGTTTTGAATAGCTGGCGATCCTCGGTAGCTAGGGCCGTCGTAAACACGTCGCTGATCTTGTGGCGAATCAAACACGCGCCTCCGGATGTCCTCGCTCTGGAGATATATGTCACCAGGGTTTTGAGGCGCACCGTGGGGATTGGCTGTGCCCAAAGCCGGCCCAGAATTCGAAGACATGCTTCTGCCATGCTGATTGGGCAGCACAGGAAGAGCTGAGGCTTGTCTCTGAACGCCATCGGCTTTCCTGAAGCCTGTCTCACTACGCGGGGGCTCGAAGTGAGACGCAAGGGGCAGTTCCTGGTTCAATGGCGGAAGATTTAAGTCAGCGGACTCCCCGTGCTGTAAAAATCGACCAATCCGACTCTCGTTGAACTGGTTCACCAGCTCTGTCTGGTTATCGTTGTTTCGATAATATTCCAGATTGGAGACGCGCGTGTCGCGGTAGGTGCCGCCACGCAGGACCTGCAGCACGACGTCCTCGATGTCGGGCCTCGCCTGGAGCACAATGGCCCACAGGCGCTCGCCGTTCTGGCCGGTGTAGCCACTGCGCGGCCCTCGCTTGCGGACGGGCCGGTTGTAAGTGCACTCGGTGCCAGCACGGACGCACACGCTGCACTTGGGGGAGGCGTTATCGCAGGGCTGGTGCTGGGAGTTGCAACGGTCACAGGCCCGGCTCGCCTTGCGCTTCTTTGCCGCCCGCCTACCCTCGTCGCTCTCACCATCACTCATAGCCTCCGCGGCAGGGTGAGGTGCCGGTGACCCACGCCGCCGCCGCCGCCGGGTTCCGGGTACCTCTTGGTATTTAATCGGGGAAGGCGGCCAGGTTTGCAAGTCGGTGGGGAGTGAAAAGGCACGGCAACCGCAAGCGTGGCCTGTGGGATTGGTTGCCGTGTTCTACGAGTGGATAGAGAGCAACGATGACGCGGGAGCTTTCATATACCTTACAGTAGGTAGGTAGATGATAATAGTCTCATGGGATGATATAATATGCGGCTTAGTAATAAGCGACACTTGGCAGTGCTACTGCAGCAGTACTACTGTAGCAGTACTGTACTGCACATGTAGGCAGGTTGTAGACGGCAATGGGCGGTCAAATCTGTCAGTCTCGCCGTCGTGGTTGGAAAGGGTTCAGAAAAGGCCATGCATTAGTATCAAAAATAGAATAGATTAGATTAAGGTTAGATAGTTGCTTGTTGCTACACCACTTGACAGCCGAGTTTCAAATCAGCGTGAGCAAATATATGCACGCACGGTGGTACCTATGTACGTAGGTACATGTAGATATGTGGCTTAATGGGGTGCTGTGCTGTACTGTACTGTACTGTACTGTACTGTACTGTATAGGTGCTGTACTGTACAGGTGCTGTACTTTTGTACTCCCACTGCCGAGATTAGCGGCTGTGGCTGAGAGAGCGAGAGTCTGGAAAGGGGAATTGATCGACGAGAACTATACTGTAGTGCTGGATGTACCAAACGGCCGCTATGGGCCAATCTTTCCACCCGGCGTGCCGACCAGCTTGCCGCTACTCGACCCACCCGTCCAGCTCGTCCTCTCGTCTGTCCGTCTGGTAGCACAGCACATACAGTGACTATAGACTGCCGTAGTCGAAGTTTATGTAATTCGAAGGGGCTTGCGCATGTCACCGCGTCCGTCCCCCTTCCTCTCGCACGCTAAGATCATGATACACTCGGACAGGACGTTGCGCAGCGAGAGCGTAGCTCAGACCCTTTGATGAAGCTGGGGAGTGATTGAGGCTCTCCCGATACGCGTCGCAAATCTCGATCGGTCGGTCGCATTAGAACCGCCGAAGCGTGTGTGGTTGTCCCGTTCGGGTGAGTGAGTGGGTGAGGGGATATAAGTTCTTCCCTATCGTACGACAAGCATCCTACAGTACTAATCCGCTGGGCATCTTCGCAGCCGACTATTTATTGTGCTAGGCAGCCTCACCGCGGTGGCACTCAACTCGTCGCGCAACTGAAGACGCCTCGGACTGAGAGAGAGAGAAACACCTCCGTGGTAAACACCGGCTACTGGCATCTCGTCGGGACCACCACAGTCGCAATGAGAGGCGTCCAATATGGCGGTGTCCAAACCGAGACCGTGACCCCTCCAGTCAAGGCAAATCTCAGGCTTTTCCCGCCAGATGCCTCAATCGTGCTGGTCGGGTGTCGTGGCGCGGGGAAGAGAACATTGGGCTTCATAGCCGCCAAGTATCTAGGTCGCAGGCTCCTTACCGAGGACTACTGTTTTGAGAACTCTACCGGCTGTAACAGGACAACCTTTCTTCAGAAATATGGGCGCGACACGCTCAACAGCCAAGTAGCCCTTGTGCTGGCACAGACTCTGGATGCGAACCGTCTGAATTGTGTTGTCGAATGCAGTACTGCAACCCTGACAGAAGAAACGCAGGCTGTGCTTTCGGCTTATGCTGAGACGAATCCAGTAATATATGTTCACCGGGACAAGGAAGACTTGTACAAGCTCCTCGAACTTCCCGTCTCTGAAGCCGAACGTCTATTGATGACTGACCAGAAACATCGAGAGTTCTGTAACTTCGAATACTTCAATCTTCTGGACACCAGCCCAGATGGCCAAACTGAATCGCCACTGCGTTCTGCGTCTGCCCATTCTGCTAGATTAATCTACGCCAAGCAAGAATTCATCAACTTTCTCGATCACATCTCCGGGCAGGCTCTCACACGGTCTTGGGTACAGAACCCCTTTTCCATCAAGGCGATCCCCCCGGAGCACAGATTATACACGTTCATCATGAATTTACGGCTCTCGGCTCTAATTGCCCCGGAAAGAGACTTGGCACAATTGGAGGCCCCTGCCGAAATGGTGGAGCTGATCATTGACACATGGCCAAATAACATGCTGGATTTTATAGCTTCACAGGTTGCCCTCTTAAGACGGAAATTTGACCTCCCAATCGTATTCAATGTGGAAGAACACCCGCGACAGGAACGTCGAAGGGCGCAGATTGAGAGTGATGCCACTGATCTCGAATTGATGATGCATGGCCTTCGCCTCGGTGTCGATTATCTAAGCCTCGATCTCGAGAGGAATGAAGAGCTTGTTCACAAAGTCCTCTCTGTGCGCGGCCGGACCAAGATCATCGGCAACTACGTGATCAAAGGCTTTGGCGCTCCGCAATGGGATGATGACATTTATTTTCAGCGGTATCTGCGGGCCCGAAAGCTAGGGTGTCATATTTGCCGGATTGCAAGGTTCTGTGCCGGCAACAGAGATGACGCACGGCGGCAGAAGTTTATAGACAAAATTGCGGCTCTCCACGAGCCCAAACCGCATATCGTCGCTTTCGATTACTCTGTCTTTGGGATAGTTAGTCCATTCCAAGGCCTAAGTTTAAATCCAACGGGCCATGAACTCTTGGAGAAATCCAGTCGAGAGCAAATGGTCGGCGTCAGCACAACCCGCGGGACTATCCGGACCTTCTTCCGACGAGGATGGCTACAGCCACTCAACTTCTATGCCGTAGGCGCCAACATATACTACTCGGCTTCACCTTCTATGCATAGAGCCGCCTTCGAACACTACATGATGCCACACACTTTCGAGGCCAAACGGTGCACAACAATGGAAGAATTAGATCGACTTCGACGGGATCCAAACTTTGGGGGCGCCTCACTCACCCCGCCCTTCAAGGTTGCTGTCACGGAGCACGTCGACCATCTAAGCTTCCACGCCACTGCTATCGGTGCAGTGAATACCCTAATACCCCTTCGTGGTAGCACTTCTTCAATCTTTGATCACGCAAATGCACGGAACCAGGCCGGTGTAACAGACAAATTTTACGGTGACAACACCGACTGGAGCTCTATAGCAACCTGTCTTCGTCGGGCTATCAGCCCTCGGAATTCGGTCCAACCGTCGCGGACCACTGGACTTATCATTGGCGCTGGTGGGATGGCACGTGCTGCCATATACGCGTTGATCAAGCTAGGCTGCCGCAAAATATTCATATACAACCGTACCATATCCAAGGCAGAGGGGGTCGCTGCACACTTTAATGCGTATGCGAAGGATCACAACCTCTTAGGGCGGCGAGGAGAAGAGGGTCAGATCTGCCACATCATCAAATCCGCGAGGATCCCTTGGCCCGAAGGATATCAACAGCCTACGATTATCCTATCCTGTATCCCTTCCTTCGGCATCGATGACGAACCCGCCGTGGATTTTAGAATGCCAACCCAGTGGCTGCGGAGCCCTACCGGTGGCGTGGTTATAGAGGTAAGTGCTCACTCACCATTGGCTTCAAAACGTATCGAGCTGATCAGAATAGTTGGCCTATGAGCCTCTTATCACGCCTCTAATTGTGCAGATACGAAAGATGCGCGAAGACGGCAACACGTCATGGGTGCTTATCGATGGCCTAGAGGTTGTATGCGAGATGGCCATGGAAGTCTTCGAGCTCTTTACGGGCCGGAACGCACCGCGAAGGTTGATGAGGAGAGTCTGCGATGAGACGTGGAATCGACAGTGTGCCCCCTTCCAGCCACAGAGGCTACCATCATAGGTCGTCGCTGGCGTATCCAGAATAGGTATCAGGCGTGTCTGTGGTGATACTAAACGACCGAGCTCCCCAAGCGACGCTTGCTTCGATAGATGCGTGTCGAAAAGAACACTAACACTAGATGGTGAGCTACTCTCTACTAAAGACATGCCAGCCAGCAGCCAGAATGAAGAGCCATATCATCGAATTGCTCAACATCAAAGGGAAATACCGACGAATGAGATCAGCATAAACAGTACAATTGAGTTCACTTATCAAATCCATCTAGCCTGGAAGATACCATAGCTTAGATGAAGGCGCGAACAGGCGGTCCGCATTACATAATCTTGTTTGAGATACGGGCGTTATGAGGTAGTTGAACCGGGGCGACGAAGGTGTTAGATATCGGTCCTTCATAATGGATATAACGAGCGTGTTTTATTTTTGAAGGAATGGGCCCAAGCAATCCGGGTACAGGGATTGTATGTTCAAAATCATGAGCGGATGACCTAACCTATTATCTATTAATCAAATACCTGGTGGCTACGGCGTGCAGAGAGGTATTGAGAAGAATAGCAATTTCGTAGAACAACCCACCACACTCAATTGGACAGGCATAATACACACTATATTCTCCCATGAAAGCACATGTTATTATGTTTAGTAATTAGGTATAGAGCAAGCAAATCACTTGAAATCTCGGGTCTAATTTTATTTAGAAAGTCATTCTGCGTCATGTGTCCAAGATCAGGAAAGCTTCTGTGCTGAATAAAGAACCGCCGCTGGATTCACCTGGAGTAGCCCTGAATACGCCGTATTCACAAGACGACGACCAATCGTAGATCCCATGTTCAGTCATGGGTGGGTCTCTGATCCACGACAGCGATGCGATACGGAGTATAGAGAGGAACGACGAAGTATACATAGCAAGGTAGTTTATATTTGTTATAAGCCCAGACTATATTTTTCAATTCCGAGAGCCATTATAAATTCATCAACTATTTCTTCCGTCGTTGTCCCTGTATCTATGTGACTTACCTACACCTCCTAACAAGTGTTTGAGGTCTCCTCGACGATGAATCGGACAAGTTACTCAAGAATACGACTTCGCCTGCCAACAAAATCGCCTCAGTTTCCCTCACTAGCCAGCATGCCAGCCCGCAACATGAGCAGCAGCAGCAAGACATGCTCAGCAGACAGCACAGCAACGGAAAGGGACAGCCAGACCCTCCAACTCCCAGACGGCCGGGTCCTAGGCTTCGCCGAATACGGCTCGCCAACAGGGAAGCCGATCTTCTTCTTCCACGGGTTTCCGTCTTCACGGCTCGAGGTGAGCTTCAAGCTTCGCTATTCCATCTTCCCCGGGGGCGAGGGGCGGGGGCGGGGGCGGGGGCACATATCATAAATATGGGAGAAACTCGCTGTCTCATCACTCAGGGGTGCGAAAAAAAAAAAAAAACCTACAACACACACACACACATACACACACACACACACACACACACACGCACAGGAGACAATCACTCAGCTAATCCCGAATCTCGCAACAGGCAGACGGAATCCTCAAACTCGTCCACCGCAAGGACCTACGCATCATCGCGCCAGAGCGGCCGGGCTTCGGGCTCTCGACGTTCTCTCCGCACCACCGCATCACGGCGTGGCCGGCCGACGTGCGCGCGCTCGCAGCGCACCTGGGCCTACGCCGGTTCGCGATCCTCGGGGGTTCCGGCGGGGCCCCGTACGCGCTGGCGTGCGCGCGCGCGTTTCCGGCCGAGACGTTGTCGGCCGTGGGGCTGCTCGCGCCGTCGGCGCCGTGGGAGGCTGGGGTCGCGGATGTGCCTCGTTTAGTAGGTACCCAAAAGAGGGGGGGGAGGGCATGATGCACTTCACGCTAACGGCGCCTTGATAGTCCAGGCTCATGGCTCTGATGGCGCACTACGCGCCCGGCGCACTGGCGGCCATCACCGGCGTGATAGTAGGTGTCTGTCGGTGGGTGGCGAGCACGAGCTTCGTCGCGCGACGGATCGACCGCTGGCTCGAGGCGAGTAGAAAAGAAGCAGACAACACCCAATCATCATCACCACCCCCATCAGCAGCCGCGCCTTCGACACAGAAGAACACGCGCGCCGCGGCGGCGCTCCTACGGGCCGTTTTCGAGGCTTTCGCGCAGGGCACGGCGCCGGCGGTGCGCGAGTCGCAGCTGCTGACGTGGGAGGGCTGGGGGTTCCCGCTGGCCGAGGTGCGGTACGACAGCGTCGTCGTCTGGCACGGGGTGCGCGACGGGCAGTCGCCCATCCGCATGGTGCGGTATCTGGCGGAGCAGCTGCCGCATTGCGACCTCCGGGAGCTCGAGGGGGAGACGCATTTCACCATGGTGAAGCATCTGGGGGCTATATTAGAAGAGCTTGTGCCGTCGGATGGGGATGATGGAACGGGGCAGTAGAGCGAGGGCAGGGGACGAAGGGATATGGTATGGTACCTACCTGCATATTGACATGTAGAGATTTAGGAGCACCATATTTAAGAATTGAATATACCCTACCTACCTACTATGATGTAGCACCTCCTGTGGGATATAAGCAGGTCGTGATGTGTGCCTATGGTTGATAACACGCGCATCTTCTATATAAGAAACAGGCATCTAGAAGGGAATAACGCCGTAAAATCACGAAAGAAACCGACAGGATTGCCTGCAACATGTTTCAGTCCTTCTTTTCTTCGGGATTATCCTATCGTAGCCTGAAATAACGAGCTGGATACAAGAGAGTGAGGTAAAACGATATGGCGTCAGATGACAGAAGCTGAAAGCATGATGCGGTCTTCGGGGATAGAGACAAAGTAGTAAAAGGATCAGAGCCCTTGTATTACTAGAAAAAACAAATCGGCTAAAATATCCCAACTTTTATATGGTGTTCCGATCGTAAATAGGTATCGAGAGACATCTCTCTTCCAACTGGCGGGTAAGTAAGTTACTTGGGCGCGAGTTGAAGTTGGAGTCAGTGTAGGTACCTACCTACATAACAATTGACGCACAGACCCGCACAGAATCGCGCTGCAAGGGTAAAAGAAATACCTAAATCATCACCGCCATTTCTCCTCTCGTATCCACTGGTTTCCTCACTGTCGGCCTACTAATCAATATCATTCCGCCATCGAAATGACGACAACCTGAAGCAGCGGTAGATTGTACAAGGATGTAACAATTTCTATTAATCAGGTCGATCGCTCGAAACATGCTACTCAAAAACCACACCTATCGAGAGTTACCGTTACCCAGCCCAATGCGCCCGGTAACCTGACTAGGGTTTCCTTTGAAGCCCTGAACCATAAGCCAGCCCTGGCCGTCGCTCCTGATGAAAAAGCGTAACCCAAACCTCCAATGCGCCGAGCCGTCCTCCTCCGTCCATGCCGTGATTCTGGGCAGAGTTAGGCTGAACACCGCCTACCAGAGCGCCTCTGCTCGCGATAGGATGCAAGAAAATGAAAGAACAAGACGCCTCAACGTCGGTGCATGGCCGTCGAAACCCATAATGCAGTTACCGAGCGCAGTGACGCGATGAGTGTCTAGAATGAAATGTTGGTCGGCCTTCAACAATGCGACCGCCAATTAATGCATACAAGAGAAATCGAAGGGTACAGCCGTGACAGGACACAACCCAGTGACCCGTTCCTCAACTGCGAAACAAACACAGCGCTCTGCTAGCAGAGAGAAGGAAAAAGCCGACCGATCGGGTTGTTAAAAATGGGGGTATACAGGAAAAGCCGCGGATAGACAAGCTGCAGCAATATCAAACGAAGAGACAATCATGTCATGGGGGTCGAGAAACCGACTTGGTCGTCTATACGAGCTCGAAGCCTTCGTCCTCAAGGAGCTTGGGCTCTTCCGCAGGAGGCGCCGCCTTGCCGCGATGTATATCCTTGAGAGCCTTTCGGCCCTTCACAGCATCCCCGTTGTAGTCCAGGATTTCGTACTCCTTCTCGACCAACTTCTCCGTCGCCTTTGTACTTGTCTTGATGAAGACTTCAAGTGGTAGTGGCTTTCCTGGACTCTCCGTCTTATCGAAGCTGTATAGGAAATCATCCGACACACTCTGCTTTCGTTGGGTGCGAGGAGACGGGAGTAGGTCGCGCAGGGACGATGACATATTGGCAGGGTCCCGTAACTCGACCAAGGCGTCCGACTTGGGCGCCCAGTGGCCCTGCGGAACCATCCAGAACCTGTGGCCGCTTACAGTCGCCTTGGTAACGTTTGGCGCCTGGATGTGCTTGCCACTATCTCATTGTTAACATGGTTCGGGTAGACAGTCGATGTGCAGATTGATGACGACTTACTTTGGCAGCGAGTTGGGTCGAACCTTCTCCTGCTGCTCCGGACTCCCGGTCAGAGAGGGCTCATACTCAAGCCAGTGGGTTTTGACGCCGGCAGATGGGCGCGTGCCGCGCGCCCATTTATGATTATGGTCCTTGACTCGCTTCGTCTCCTTGGCACCGCTTCGCAGATCGCGGGTCTGTTCGAACGCCATTGTACAGCGAACAGAGGAGATACGAGGTGCAATTACGATTTAAGAAAGGTACGAGTGCGATCCTAGGCGGACTCGGTGTTCCTGAGGGTCGCGTGCTCTACGGCGACGATATCGATGTTCGAGTTCCCTGGTCCAACGAGTATCTGGAGGGAAGGGACCCTTGGAACGAACAAACAATTATGCGATGGACTGGATGTAGAACGCACGGGATATGTCTAGCCGACGGAGTGGTGGTATTGGCGATGCCGAAGACGCTGGTTATAGGTAAGGAGAAAGGGGAAGAGAAGATATGGTCTATGTAGGACAGGCGGAAGGCCCTCTGGATAGGGGACACAAGAGAAAGCGATGGGGGGGCAACAGAGGATCCAAATCACGCGGCAGGCAGATGACGCTTAGGTAAGGCGCGACGAGGTAGCGGTCTTGTGGCTGTTGTCTTGCCGCTGTTTGCGAAGCTGGGGAAACCGCTTTGTCTCTGCAGTTGGATGGAAGAACAATTGGACGATGAAAGAAGAGGCGAGAAAGCTACGTCCACACTGTGCAAGGGACAAACGATACAGTGGTGGATCAACAACCACGAGACAAGAGATGCAGGTACACAATGTTGAATGACGCAAGACTTGTGGTATAATCCGGATGAGAGGCGGGCAGTCGGTGGCTTTGTTTTCTGTTCGTTATTGGGTATTGGGGGGAGGTCTAAGTTGTGAGACCAGGTCGGTAGATGCGAGAGAACCCCTCGTATTTATTCAGTCAACAACAGTAAGGGCTGGGTTGGGAGAGTGGCAGTGACAGAACAGTCAGAGGAAGACAGAGCGTCCGATCGTTTCGCGCAATGGATTGATTGCGCTGACCGTGTGACTCAGATAAGACTTTGACGCAAGAGCCGAGGCCTCGCAGGCGCTGTAGCTGCTGTAGGTAGGTACTTCAGGTCGGTAATATGGCAGGTAATATGACGAGACGGATTGGGAAATCCAGGGTGCAGCGATACGCGATAGGCAGATGGTGATTGGTCCGCCCAGGTGCTTTAGCGTGGTTGGCGCTATCGATTAGGTACCAGGTGAGTAGCCTCCCACGTACATATGATAGGCAGGTAGGTATGTATAAGTGGTAATGCCCGTGGTTCAAGGTTGGTCTGGGTTCATGCAAAGACAAGACAAGACAAGACAAGGACAAGGTAAAAGTCTAAGTAGGTACTGTAAGCGTCTATAAGAATGAATATAAAGAAAACAAGATAATAGCATAGAGGGGGGGGGAGGATGGTGAAACAGGAGGAGGGTTTATTCAGCCTTGTTTTATTAAGCAGGCTTGTTCTTGATGATTCTATGTTATTACAGTATTGATAAGACGAAGAATGTGAGATTATATATCCATCCAGGTTACATATATGATACGAGCGACTTAAAAACCGCCACTGACGGTCGTTGCGGGAAATGTGGTACCTGAGGTCGGCATAACGAGAAGGGTATTCCTCGTCGCAGTGCTGGCTGGCTGGCCATGGCATGGACGGCTCATGTCGACGTAACCAACGTTAGAGAAAAGCACGCGGGCTGCGTCGACATGCTGACTTGTTACAATCGATACTTGATACTATGTAGGTAGTTAGTTAGCTAGTTACATACAGCAAGTAGTACTACGGACGGTATGTCCAAATGAGGTGTGGGTGGGCTAGTCTATCTTCGTACCAGCCTACCTCGCCCTCCGTAGGCAGCGGCCAGTAAGAATGGCAACGTCTGCCACGATTCGCTGCGACGGCAGGCCGATGATGCCATTGTTAATAAGACAATTGATGATGATGCGATGGCCCGGCCTACACGTCGGCCATGTGACTGTCCTGCGGCCAGCCGTTAGGATTGTCCAGGTCCTGCCCCAGGATAGCCATCTAGAGTCAACTGGGAGACGACGAGCCAATGAGGAAGCCGTGCGATGGGATGTGAGTGGGTTCGTCGACTTCGTTGGCTCGCGGGCTGGTGACCCCTTTCTGTCTACTAGGTACAGTACAGTACTGCAGTACCTTGATGGCTACCTCCAGTATCTATCCGGGGGAGCCTCGCATGAAGATACAGTCCAGTGCTGTATATGTATGTACGGCAGAAGTGTATTTACTATCTGGTCTAGTCGTTCTAGCCGTTCTAGACTAACACTGTTTATTGCGTGCTATCTGCGTCCATCTTGCCTGCCCACCTCGATACAGCATAGCATAAATCGACCACGTCTCGACTGCAATCACGCCATGGTTGTTGCACCGTGTATGCTGTACGAAAGCAGTTAACTACTTGCAGTACTGATGGGCTAAGTCTCGTTCCTATGTATGAAGCATTGGGATATATGCCGATGCAGCGTGTAAGTGACATGCCCGGAGAGTACCTAGCTTGTTTCGGATCACTCACTTGATGCTGCAGGTCCCGAAACCTCAGTGATAAGCACACGAGAGCGAATCAGGGGTTCCATGTGCGATCCCATGTGGGTGCCATTGCCCGCTGCAGGACATCATCTCCCCGTGTCTCTGCGCGCGGCACATGGGGATCGTTAGACAGATACCTAGTTCTTATCGCGAATCTCCCGTCCCGCCCCTTACTGCAGCAACCTGCCCATCCTAGGCAAGCATGCCTCGCCTAGCAGATACATACATGTAGGCATTTCCCGTAGATCATATACAGTATTGTCTCATCAATGACTTCTTTCTATACAATACATCATGCAAATCCCAAGGTCTAATTACAGGTATAGTATCTGGAGGAAAGTAAGGGGGATATAGGTAGTGGGGTGAATGATCTAACGATAGGTAGCGTCTAGCGGGGAGATAAGCTTACTTTGTACTTGCGATAGTGGACGCTCCGAAGGTACTCTACCCTGATCTGCCCTAGCTACTTACAGTACTGTACTTAATACCCTAGCCTAAGCCCCGGATTCTTCTCGCCGGTTGAGTAACTTGGACCTTACCTACCTAGCCACTTTTGTTCTCCATCTCCTTGTTCGCTATTTGTTGCATCTCCTTCAAATTAGAAAAATGAAAGATAGTGCCATCAATTGTGAAATTACTACAAACACCTAGGTAGACAGTTGACATGCCCCTTTCCAACCTCAAGGCCTAGCTGAGTGACGGAGCTCCCGATCGAGCGACCGAGTGACTCGCCCGTGCCGCCTCGACTCAGCTCATTACCTAATGAGCCAAACACGTCGTGACCAGGTCGGTCGGCCGACTGCGACCATGGGATTGTTGCAGCGCCTCAAGCCATCGCGTCACACTCCGGAGGGTGGGTGGCGAAACAGGGCTGAGATGCCAAAATCTGCGATCCCCCAATCCAGGGGTCCCAAGACGTCAATAGAGTGTGCCTGCGAACATGTTTCCCACCCTACCTCATAGGTAGATTTTCTGTGAGGGAATACTAGATAGGTAAGTAGGTAAGTAGGTGGGTAAGTATATTCATCCCGTCTACTTCCAATTCAGCGATCATATGCATCCCATATTAAAATCACTATTGCCAAACACATGGTATCTATGATGACTTCAAATTCAGTACCAACAAATGGCAAGGTAGCAGGCTCCCTATTCTTAGAAAGCCACCAATGCCGCAACGAGTACGTGTCTACGTCATCCCATCCCATCCCATCCATACCAACGCCGAGAACAACAATGCATTCCATCCACCCTCGTCGCTAAACCAACAACACCGAACCCAGCCGAGTCTAACCTAGTACCATTTCGTTTCACACATTTTTACGCAGATGTATCTGCAAATAAATACACGGCGGGTTTAAGAAACAGAAAAACAGGCATTCCTTAGGTAGGTGGTTCCAGCCCGTTTTATAGCTGACGTCATGACTTTTCTCATTCTCACTCATCTTCATCCTTGGTATAAGAATTATGGGATCCTTAGGACGATAGCAATGCCCGTGACGACATTTAACATGTTCTTCTATCCATCTACTACTTCTTTCTGGTTCATATCGACAAATAAGTCCGCAGGTATGGTATTGGCCAGCTGTGATATGACATAGATCGTGTTACCAATCGCCAACTTCAGGACCTCTTACACTAGAACTTTGGCCTTACTAGGTAGGGTCTATACTCCGTATGTAGTAGACAACTCAGCATATAATAAATAACAATGCGACAAACCTAAAGATGAAGCGCTCACCGAACCCAATATCGTGATCATCAAGCATAGAGTAATTATAGGCTTAATATTAATGACAAGGACATCTATGGACAGGTCTAGCCAAAGTCATCCTTTACCTCGCGTGGGTCTTGTTCTCGTCCGCGTGTGCGTTCTCCGTCTTGCTCCTTCTCATCCTCTTCCTCTTCCTCATCATCATCGTCCTCTTCGTCATCTTCCTCATCATCATCTTCTTCGTCTTCCTCGTCTTCGTCTTCCTCGTCTTCCTCATCTTCTTCATCGTCCTCCTCGTCATCGTCTTCGTCTTCGTCTTCGTCTTCTTTCTCATCCTCTTTTACTTCGTCAACGCCCACCTGCGACCGCAGAGGCGCACTCTCAAGATTCGCCGTAGCCGCACCACCAGGGAATCCAAGAGAACTGGCTCTCCGACGCCCAGTACCACCCAGCGCCTCACTCTCTTCATCCACAATCTCGCTCTCATCACCAACCGTCTCTTCCTCTGCTCGGTCGGCGCTCTCCATATTCTCATTCAGTTCCTGCCCGATGTTGGCCATGAATGCGCTCGCGTGGCTGAACCTGTCGATACCGTAGTCCGTCGGTAAGTCCGAGTACGTCTTCCTCGCCTCGTTTAAGCATCGCTGCGCCTGGATGAATTTCGATTGTGCGAGCCAGGTCTCGGAGCTCAGCACATTCCACAGGGCGGATTTGCGGCGTCTACTTCCCCACGCTTGCGTGCCGATGCCTTCTTTCGACGCATAGCAGACCGCTAGACGTTCCTTGACCAGGGCGTCGCCGACAGGGCCCAGGATTTTGCTCTCGAGGAGACGTATACCCCATCTGGCGGCATCGTCAACGCTAGAGCCGCCTCGCAACCTCAGGAGTTCCACCCCAAGAGCGAGGCATCGCAGGGCCCCGTATGGAGTGCTGCACCGCGTGAGGTATGAATAGTAAGCCGCCTCGAACATGGCATCAATGGTTTCTGCTCGCGTTTTAGATGAAAGATTCTGTGGCATGATGAGGAGGCTGAGCGCGGCCATCTCATTAGTCGCGGCGTGATATCGCCACGCCTTGTCGTTGTTGAAGTCGCCCCGTAGAATATCGTATGTCGAGTAAGCCAATTTCCAGTCCCGGAGCATAAATGCGTAATCCGCTAGTTTTCGCATGATGGCCTCGGGCGTTTCCGATTGATAGAAACCGAGAGAATCATAGTTACTCCCGGAACTTGAACCAGAACCTGAGGACCGTGAATTGCTCCCGAATCCCCAACGACGGGTCAGGCCTACGAATCGCCCGGCTAATCCTCTTCGTCGTGAGGCAACTTGATCATTCCAAAGCGAAACGTTCCGCTCCATCGTAGGTATAATTGATTGCATCACCATCTCGCGGACGAACGTGCGTATCGCCGTGGCATCCGACTCGAATATGTATTTGGTAGGACCCTCATACTCCTCGGAATCTTCACTCCTCCTAAGATCCGCCAGTTCCTCTGCGGCTGACATCCACTCGCATCTGGGTAGCGGTATGCTATCATCGTCGGTAGCTAAGCTCCGGGTGCCTCTTATACGAAGCAGGTGGCAGTGCAGACCAAGGTTGCGCTTCATCTGGTCAAACAGTGACATGGATCTCGTTATGTCGTCCTTTTCCTCGTCATGGACCAGGACATAGTATCTTAAGAATTCCCCATTCACCCAGTTCGGTAACCGCTGGTCTCCCGTGCTTGAGTCGGTATATAAACGCCTCAACGTTTCTATTGGGGCCTGATTCCGCGAACTTATCGCTATAACACAGGCAACGGGGTGTGCGAATGTTTCATGGGGGGTCAATGGGAAGCCCGAAAGCAGTCTACGAAGATACAAGGAGTAGTATGGGGAAGGCGTATCAATGCCAAGTCCCTGGTTCGTAGGGCTATGCGGCGCGCCAAAGAATGACTCCTCTGCGTAAGTGAGATGCTTGTTTACCACAGCCTCAACTTCGGCGATGGTAGTCCCGCCCCTCGAGGATCGTGCAGATTCGTTTGGCTTGTCCGATACTCCGTTGGTTCTTGGGCCCTGGGAGTTCCTAAGGCCAGCGGAGATGGGTTCGGGGTGCGCCAGACCCTCGCCGAAACGGGTGAAATGCAATGAATAGTCTTCGTAGGAGCGGCTCGAGCCATTGCTGTCGCGTATGATAACCTTGCCCTGGATGCGCTCACCAAAGGGCCGCAGTAGCTCCCATAGGCCACGGTCAAAGCCCTTTTCGCTCAATAGGGCATCGGTATCGTCAGAGGTGTAGATGGCGACATGCGGCACAAAAGCTCGGAGAATGAGGTTCAGGGGATCGCCGGGGCTGTCACCAACACCGGCGGCCAGGGCAAGGCCATTGTTCGGGCTGACACCGAAGACAGAGCTAGCAGTGGTCCGCGTCGACAGCGGCCTGCCGATGGGCGACTGCGAGCGAGAGCCTGGAGGCGAGAAGGTGGAGGCGTAGAGCGAGGCGGCGGAGGGGTGCGACCGTCGGTTGGGCAGAGAGAATTCGGATTGAGAGAGGGAGAGCGGCACCGTGTCGCCCAAGGATTGCCGCATCTTGCTCTGGGGGCTCCTGGGGCTCCTGGGGCTCCTCAGGGCGGAGGCTGCCACTGGCGGCGTGGAGACGCGTTGGGTCGGCGCATCATGGTCGAAAGACTGCATGAGTTAGACAGACGGGGTTGCTGGCGAAGGGGGTTTTGTTGTCGCTGTCGTCGTTGTCGCTGTCGTCGTCGCTGTCGTCTTCAACCGGCTGCTGTCGGTGTTGCGCATCGGCAACCGATCGATCAGGCTAGGCTGTGCACCACGGAAGAGCCGGCGTGGTGGGATGTGATTGCGCCGTCACTCCCCCCGTGCAAGGTACAATAAAGAGTTATTGTTGACGCCACTGTGTTCTGTTCACTCGACATGTGACTCGGTGTTGGGTGTGAAGAATAGTAGGTATGCACAAGCAACCACTTAAATTTAAACTTGACGGCACAACAACCACCGGTGGGAGGTGGAAGGTGGAAGGTGGAAGGCGGAAGGCGTTAGACGGCAGGTGCGGTATGTACCTACAGTATATTAATTATTATTACCTGAGTGTTGGGCAGTCCGGTATCGATAACTTTAATTGGGCTGTAAATTTTAGATAACCTAGATAGATCCAAGTACCTACAACCCGCCATACCTAATATCTACTACCTACCACCTGTAGCACCTACCTAGAATCAAACACTGCATTTTAACAGGTTTCGAGGTCTAGAACAGAACCTTTGGGACTACGTGGAATCGTCTACCATAAAGCATAATTATGCACGTTGAAACACAGATAAGCACCTCCACTAGGCCTTGAAGCTCAGGTGCCCCGGCCGTGGGACTTACACAAGGTTGGGTACATTACAACCATAGGCCCTGTTAAATTGAAACCTTTTATCGAGACACGATCAAATCTTGGGAGGGTTCAAGTTATGCCCATTCTATTGGGTATTATAGCATAACTAAAACCTAGTTGGGAAGAGTTTCAGCCCTAGCGAGAGTCGATATATCTAAATTTCGCCAAAGACCAGTCTATATTCTCTCCTCCTCCCTCCTTCACTCGGTCTCCCGAGTCTGGGCACATGGGCACAAGCAGAGCAACCCCAAATCATTAGAATCATAGTCTAACTATAACTCTGCCGAATTTCAACTTAGCCAAGATTAAACTCGCTAGCCACATTCATCACCTCTTTCATCTTCATGCGCATCCGAACCGCCGCAGCATCATCCACGGCTGGTATATCATCGTTATCAGTTCTCCTCTGACCAGCTGCTCTGTCATCGCCAGCTTTATCCGCACCCTTCTGTTCCCCTCCTTTGTTTTGTCCCGGCCTGAACGTTCTCCTCGATGGCCCACCCCCGATACCCGCAGGCGCCTCCCTCAGGCCGTAGCTCTTCGCCGCGTGGCCTAGATGAAGCTGCGTGATGTCGAAGTATTTGCGCTCATCGCGCACGTGAGTCGCATAAGCGCGGATATGAGAACGGAACGCCTGGCGGGCCGAGTCTAACAACTTATTGTTGTGACTTTCTTTCTCGCTGGCGAGGAGACGCTGTTCGATGTGAAGCTGCAACGCTTCAGCACGGGAATTTGGCGTTTGCTTCTCTGATACAAGTGTAGTAGCCTCCGTTTCTTTATCTGGCTTCGGTAGCGTAATTGGTGTAAAGAATCCTTTCTGGAGTGTGGACTCGTATGACTGTGGCGCAACCGATGACGTTGTCGAGTTCAAGAGATCAATATAGCCTTCCTCGCAACCAGGCTGGATGAAAAGTGTCGCTTTTCCAGGACGCCCTGCGCGAGCTGTTCGTCCAATACGATGTGTGTGATCATCGACGCTAAAAGCTGGGTCATATTCGATAACAAGATCAACCGCCGGCACATCAAGACCACGCGACGCAATGTCAGTGGTAATTAGAACACAGGGGTCGTTTAATGTGCGGAACGAGTTGAGCGTAGCCGTACGAACCGGCTGTGGTAGAGATCCGTGTAACTTGAGTAAATTAACACATGGGTTTGCCGGTGAGGTGATGTAAGCGGCCTCGGCAACAGTGTTGTCTGTTAATGATGTTTTCTCGGGAGAAGCGGACCGGTTGGCGCCATTGCGGAAAAGCTCAAAATGAAAGTCAACCGAATCGGCGCAAGATATGAAGATCATGGCTTTCATGACTGACCCCCTCCGAGCAAAGGATGACTTCAAGAGAGCAATCAACGTGACCAGTCGCAGTTTCCCAGGAACGATAAGGTAAGTTTGTTTGAGTTGTGCAGGCGCGGCAAATACGGCCTCGTCGGCCTCAACTCCATCTTCACCGTCATTGTCCGACTTGGCACCAGTAATATGAACGGCATCTTGTAGACTGATCTCTCCTAACTTTTGGACGTTTCTCTTCATGGTGGCGGAGCACAGAACAGTGACCCGTCGCTGTGGCAGTTCGTCAAACTTTACGCCATCTTTGTTCGAGTCCTTCAGATCTTCTTTGCGTATCTTGCTAACGATGCTTTTTAATTCATCCTCGAACCCCATCTCCATTAGCCTGTCGCCCTCATCCAGCACAAGCCATCTAACTGTACCAACATCGAGGACCTTGGTGTTGTCTAGGTGGTCAGCTAGTCGACCGGGAGTTGCAACTAATATGTTGACGCCTTTCCGTAGCCGTGCTTTTTCCGATTTCTTGCTTTCGCCTCCTATTACGGTCGTGCTGACGATCCATGGCGCACAACGCAACACTTTTTCAAGCACGGTAGCGATCTGTTTACATAGTTCTCGGGTGGGGGCCAGTATTATGGCAAAGAGACCCGAATCGCGATGAATCTGGACTCCAGTATTCGTCCCATCCTCACGCTGGCTCATGGCCATTATGCGTTGGACGATGGGTAAGAGGTAGGCCAGGGTTTTACCAGAGCCCGTCTGGGCCTGGAGAAAAGCGTCACTGTCTCCCTTGGCGAGCAGGGGGATCGTGTTCTTTTGTATAGATGTAGGTGCCTTCATCTCGAGCTTCGTAGAGAGATGTTGGGCAATGCGTCGCGACAGTCCCAGGGCATGGAAGGTCTCGGCCTCATCCGAGAGAGGCGCATTTGAGGGTGTCGCAGGCTCAACCTCCTCTACAGGATCCTCGAAGACAGTCTTGGGAGTCGGATTCGAAGTAAACAACCTCGAAGTTACGCCCCCAGGTTTGTTCCCTTGGTGGGTGTTCTTTGGCCCAGCATTGATACTTCCCGGCGGGAGCTTGCCGGTCATGTACGACAGAGACCGCGAAGAAGCATCGGGGCGATTAGGGCGGGAGTCGCCATGTACCCTTTGTCTCTTTGCCGGCCTATCATCTGCGACGTCGTCGGGGAGGGAAGGATTGCGGTCTCGTCGGTCCGCGGCTAGCGGGGTGGCATTCGTGCCCGTGGACTGGCCATCTCCATTTCTCTTGGCACTTCGTTGTGCGTTGACCCGATCCCTCCAGCGCCCGCCGGTGTATTTCACCTGGCGTTTCAGGGGCTGGTCTGTGAGGTCGAAATTTAAGAGAAGGCCGCCGTCAGACATTGTCGCCGATTTTGAGTGGTGGGAGCTTGTTTGGAGGGGAAGGTTTGGAACGGGCGGCAGAATTCCTGTTACTTTTTGGCGGTCAGCACATATGCACTTAATACGGATAGTCGATAAGCATAAATTGAAATCATGCATATACTGATCCTCATGGCCGGGACCCCGTTCAAAGATTTAGAAAATCATGTTTATTGCACAATAGTTTCGGGGGCATTTTCCAGACAACTTGTTTAGGCATGTGATTCAACTTAGAACAAGAACTTCCTGTCCAATAACTACCTACCTCAAAGTAAGAAGGAAATATAGGCATAACAATACATTAGCAGTTAGCATATAGCTATAAAACTGATCTAACCTTAGGCTTACTTTATATCGGAAAACTAAAGTTCACATAAGAATGACAGAGGACATAGTGTAGTGCAGTTAAATCGCTTACGATCTATATACCGACAATTATCTAGTATACAGGACAACAGGACCGCCAACGCTCAATATGCAGGGCAAATGCTTCGCGTTTGCTCAAGGTAGACCGACGTATCCCGCTAACCCATGGTAACAAACAGACAAACCCTTTTTGCCCGGCTACCAACGCCTGCCTATCTTCCCGGCCGTTTGCCTAGGTCTACCTGCCCACTCATCCCAAAAAATGCCTGTCTTTCTTTTGTATATGCAAAGTGGAGATGTGTCTATAGCCAGCGCGCCGGCTGATGCTTGTTGATCGCTGATGCCAAGTTCCGAATCCGAACCCGAACCACGCCGTATTTTATTTAATGGCCCCGTCCCCAATAACGCCAACCTTGCTTCCGAGGGACGACCCCGTCCTTAACAAGCGTAGAAAAACAATATAACGAGCGGTCCTCCGCTTCGACCGATCCCCCCCAGCACCCAGCCAATTCGATTAATTCTTCAACGTAGGGGGTATCGCAATAGAAGCAAAGGACAAAGGAAATAGACTAAATGAAAATGAAAATGACAGTGACGTGCAACGGAATGCTCAGGGCTCAAGGAGTAGCAACAGTTGCTTCGTGGTTACCCCCGCCGAGGAGCTCTAGAATCTTGTTCACAACTGCACTCGGATACCCCCTCGATAGCATTTCCGATACGATCGCTTGGGCTTGATCACGCTCCTCTACCGCGAGGTAGGCACGTGTCATGGCTTCGTATGTGCTAGGTTCACGCTTTTCGCAGTTAACACTATTGTAGATTGATGCAGCCTTGACAATGTTCTTCTCGCTCGCCCAACCGTGGATCAGGGTATTGGCGATGTAGGGCGTAAGCTCAACACGGCGCTGTTTCATCTGGATAAGGACCGGTTCAGTATCAGCAACATGGTGGTTAGCAACCATAGCCTCGAACAAAGCCTGGAAAAGGCAAGCATTAGCCGGAATGCTGGGGTCGCTCATCACCGAGTTGAAGATCTTTCGTGCGCCCTCCATGTCATGAAGAACACAGCCACGAGCATGGATAAGGGACGCATAGTGAACGGGTTCTGGACGCTGGCCAGAGGATCGAATCATATCGAGCACAGCTTCAGCAGCAGTCATGTTGACAGGCTCGAGAGTGGCGTGAGTGTCGACCAACAGCTTGAAAGTGTGGGCCGTGGGTGCAATACCCTTCGTCTTCATACGCTCGTAGTAGGCAAGAACCTTGGATTTGTCGCGCTTCGTGGTGAGAAAAAATTGCATCATACTATTGTAAGGAGCGGGCCGGGCCTTGTAGTTGGGCATGGCCTCCATCTCATCAAACAGTTCCTCGGCGAATTTCTCATCACTCACACGGCACAACGCGTTGACGATGGTTCCGTATGTAACACTGGTCGGCTTAATACCCAGGGCGCGCATCTCAGCAAAATAGAAGAGGCAGTCGTCAATACGACGAGCCTTTCCTAGTTTGCCAATGAGGGCGTTGTATAGGAACGAAGACGGCTCTACACCCTCTGCTTTAGCTCGGAGAAAGATCTTGACGGCTTCTGAAGCTTCGTCAAAAGTCTTAGTCGACTCCTTCAGGGTAGTGATGTAAAGACCAAAGGTGTTAGCTGATGGGGCAGCACCCATGTTCAAAAGCTCCATGTGGTATTGCTCTGCGAGTCCGCGATCGCCGAGAGTTAGGCAAGCACCAACCATAGCGTCAAGAATAGAAGACCAGCCATACCGAACCACGGCGTATTGCGGAACAAGGGGAACATCGGTTCGCGCCATGGAGAGGATTTCGTTGCAAAGACCCATTTTTCCCTCACGGGCTGCTGCAGAGATCAACTTAGAATAAGTGATGTATCTGGGATGACGACCAGCCTTCCGCATATTGCGGAAACGGCCCAGAGCCTCCTGAAGTCTCGGGCCCTTGCGACCATGTGCACCTTCCAACTCATCAGATATTATCGATGATCCCTTGAAGTCAGTAGTGTGAGCATATGGGTCAAAGTTGTCCTCAAAGGCAACAGGCAAACTAGTCGAAGGGTGTGGCGACGCAGCGAAGGCTGGTTGGGCAACAAAGCTAGATACGGAAGGCACCATGCGAGGGTCAATGATACCACGAGTAGACATGTAACTCGAGATGAAATCCACGCCCTCTTCAACTTCCTCGGCAAGTTGAGCCTTGATGTTATTGTCCGCGTCCGTATTCCGGATACGGTGGAACATCCGCTCCGACTCCATCAAGCCTTCAGCTACTTGACCGGAGCCAATCATAGCGACTGCATACATAGCCGTCGGCTCAATGAACGATGCGTTCACGTCGAGACTTGGGTTGCTGAGGATTTGCCAGTATGTCGATGCTCCTAAAATATCGCCTTGACGGATGCACAAAGCCAATAGAGCCATGGCCGGCGCAGCAATCTGGGAGTAGGTGCTAGGAAGCTTGGCGAAGGCTGCGACAGCGGTTGATCGATCACCAGCATCGGCCGCAGCGGTGGCAATGTCAGTCAAGCTTTCCAAGCGAGCTTGGTCTTCGGCACTCTTGGTCCATTGCAAGGCCTCAGGATAGACGCCTGTCGATATTAAACCTTTCACAAAGCCCTCACTAACAGCAGCATCATGAATATCGCCAAGACGAGAGCCGTATGCTCCAGCCAATTTCTCATAAAACTTCATCGCACCTTCCATTCTATTGTTGACCACATACGCATGGATTACCGAAGCATAGACCTGATCGTCAAGTCGGTCATTCAGAGTATACTTGCCACTATCGTGGGCTATGGCAAGCTCCTTGTACTCGTTATAGCATTCTACCGCGCTAGCCAAGTCGCCAGTGTTCGCAAACGCAGTAATCATCGACGGGAATGTAGCAGCAAACGGAACAGTGCCAGTCATCTCCATATGTTCGAATAAGTGCAGCATCTCCCCAACACGCCCAGCCTGGGCGCAAGCTGAGATGAGCTGATGGTAGGTTTCCGACGAATAGTTAGCTCTGTGCGTAGTCACGGACGAATCGAACAGCTTCAAAGCCAAGTCAAGTCGGTCGTCTTCGGAAAGAATGGCATGTTCCAGCTCATTCGAAGCAAACATAAACTTGCCAGGCTCCTCCATGCCGCCAAATCTCACTCGCTTCTCATCCAGCGACTTGGTGAGGCTGTTCACCTCGAGACATCGGGCAGCCAGCAATCCTACCAAAATGTTGTACGTATCGTCATTAGGAATGACATTACGCCGCATCATATCAGCATAGACATCCAGCGCTTTCGAGATTACCTCATGCTTTTCACTAGGGATCTGAATCGCCGCCACCAACAAAGAGTTATAAGCCGTTGCGGTGGGCTTAATATCAGCAACGAGCATCGCCTCGAAAACAGCTGGAATCTCGGCATATCGTCCGTCCTCGCAGAGTTTGGCGAGATGGTCGGCATAGCTCTGAGACTGAGGATCGACTGGCGGGGTGGCAGTACGAGCAACACTCCCTGGGCTCGCGGTTCTCTCAATCGTGGGCGTTAAAGCTCGAGACTGGACAACACTCACCACGGAGGGAGACGACGCCCTCAGGGAACTGGTGGTAATTTCTTCAAGAGCCTCGCGCAGCTCACGAACTTCAATCTCCTTCTCAATCGCGGCGTCGATATGGGCCAAAGCCTCTTCCACATCCACAGGTACCGGGGTATCCTGGGAGCTCTGCCCTAAATGCGCACTCTCCACGTGACCCGCATCGGCGCTCCTTAAACCAGGCTCAGGACCCTCAAGTATGGATTCCGCGTCGGGTTTCCATTCTATCGGCTTCGGAAACTGGAATTGGTCGACCCCATCTTCCGTCTTCTTCAGGGCCTCGAAACAGGGCTCTAGGTTTCCAGTGGCGCCATATCGCTCCAGACGATGCTCATTGAGAGCATTCGCATGGGCAGTGTGAAAAGCGCTCTGGAGCTGAAGGGAGGAGAGACGTCCAACCCGCTGGCTGGCACGTCGAGAAAAGGAAGGGCGGTTTTGTGTGTTTAGAACATGGGGATGGGTAGCAGCTACGACAGACTGGGCGTAGCCGTGGGTGAGAGATTTCGCAAATCCTTGACGGATAAAGTTCTGGTAGAGGGAGGAGTAGATGGTTGGCATTTAGAGGGCACCAGGAGGGAAAGGGGACTAGATTGCGAGGCACAATAACAGTTAGCCACAATAATATTCGTATATATGAGCTCTAATGGAAAAACGTGTAGTATCAACCTGGTTATTGCGCCAGGACGATTGAGCAGAAAATTCCCAGTAGTGGCGCAAATTGAGTTGAGGGGCGATTGGTTGTTCATACGTCCATAGCCAGCAATGTCCGTTGGCCGACCACAGGTGGGTTGGATTTTTTTTTTTCGTTTTTTTTTTTACGTGGAGATTGATGTCAGGATTGGCAAACCCGTCTTGTGACAGGTATCAGAAAACTCAATGACGACAAGATTCACTTACGTGGAGGAAAGGTAACGGAGGTCGTTGCAGGTTCATTTGACAGCAGTGCAGCCGTCAAACAAACGCGCGATAGGAAAAATGGTTGTACCTTGTGGGTTGTATTATTTAGGATAGACAGGAAAAAGAGGGAGGGACTGGAAGGGAGGGAATTGTCGATAGTAATAATCAGCGTGAGCAAGTGGGTTTGGTATCATGGAGATAGATTCAGACCGCCCGTCGCGGTAGCGTATTTTTTTTGAGGGTGGGTATCCCGCATAGGGCCACAGGAACGGGACTGGACTGGAGGCACACGCAGCAGCAAACAGGCCCCCTAGGTATGTAGTGCTACATACCTACATGTAGTAGTCTTTCTGTAGGCACCTGCTATGGCAGACGTTCTCGCTACAGACAAAAGTACTGCTACTTACATGTGCGGGGCTTCCATGTACTTCGAAGCCCATCAGTGGGGACGAAACGGCTTGTAACGCCCAAAAGCGATGGTGGACCAGCCTCCGGTCAAGGCCGGAATGCTTAGTGTACCTTCGCTACTGTACTCGCACCTTGACTACCACGACGACTTTCCTTTCCAGAGCCAGGGGGCGGGATCCGGATATGTAAAGTATCGGTTATTCCCAATCCCCGCCAGCCTACATCTAGTGTACCACATACATACTGTAGTACGGAGTATAGCAACTTATACCTCCTCCAGCATCTGAATTGTTAGTTCGAGAATTGCCCCGTATTCTACCACATCAGGAATAGATTTCTACTAGGCCCCCTAGCAAAATAACATGGACTCCCAGAACGACTCTCTATATAAACCCATAAAAACTGGCTAGGAACCCTTGATTTTGATAATTGCATATATGTTATGATTGGCTAATACCCCCGGTAATACCCTGGTTTTCGTATCGAACTAACAATTCAGATGCTGGAGGAGGTATACATTGATGGTTCAGTACAGTACCCCTTCGCAGCCCCCATTCGTATATGTATCGTCATTGCGACACAGAGCGTGTGACTCAGGCAGCAGCAGAATATCACCGCAATCGTCGATCATGCTCTGCAGTCGACTCGTTTCGGAGCAGACTGTAGGATATCTGACCTGCATACTTGAGCTACACCGAGAAACAAGTTTGCGTAGAATCTAGTGCCCGCCTAGTGCTTGTCCTTCGTGGTCACAACACCGCGCCGGCGAGAAATGATAGGAATAAGCCGGAGCTCATAATGTTGAAGCCAACCGATCCGTTGCAACCTCAGTCTCATCGCAGAAGAGATGCCACAAGTGCTGCTGACATTTGCTCCCGAATCTTGGATGGGGGTTTCCCCAGGCAATTATTCGAAATACGATATGATATAACCAGCTAGAAGTGAGCGAGTGCAGGTGCCTACCTTGGTCACCACACCGCTTAAATGTAACCATTTATACTACGGATCCGTACATACTCCCTATAAGTTATTTGTTTATACCTTTTTGGCTTTCAAGCCCCTCTACTGTACACCACACTACCACAGTGGTACTAAGCAGCACATAGATGTGGTAGAGTAGTGCACGAAGCCATCATCAGAGCTGTCGCATCTCCATCAGCAACACGTTCCCATAACTACCTAATGACTGCAGAGAGCCAAGCCTCCAAACCCCCCAAAACCTCAAGGCAAGGTCCAAAGACGGACCCGTCAAAAGCCCGCTCGCCCGGTAGCTTCGGATGTGCGTGCCTATGCGTGCTAAAGAAAGCCATCTGTCGAGTAGCAGTACCAGTACCTCTTACTTAGGTCAGCCCCAAGAGAACAAACCGGAAGGCAACAAGAGCACGCGTCAAGAAGAAACTGTGGGCAATACTGCGGGGCGACAAATTATACAGGCGTCTGATTCGCTGGCTATGGCCTCGTGTCGCCCTACCCAATCAGGGCCTCCTATACTCTCCCGCGGATGGGAGAACCCGGAAGCCAAATCCCAGTCCAATCTGTCGGGATGGAGGATGCTGCTCTTTTGGGGGTGGGGCTTTTGACATGTGCCAGGCTGGGTACAGGCTGCCCTCCAGGCAACGCTTTAGGGTTCAACTCCCTACAGTACTGTACAGTACACGTATACAGTAACTTCTTCGTGGCCTCGCCCTGAACAGGAGGGCCCTGAAGTTGATATCAATCAAATGTTGGTGGTGGAGGTTCACACACCTGCAGCACGTCGTCATATACTAATAGTCGATGTTTGCCTAAATCGGCCGCACCCAATGACGAAACCATCGTCGAGTTTGCCAGGATCAGATATATCGATTCCGAGTTGCGCATTTCCAATCAGTAGGTAGGTACTGTAGACACATCGTAAGTACATCAAAATGGTAACTCTTGTGCCTAGGTTAGAGAAGTTCCCCCCATTACTAATGCACAGTATTCCCCTCATTGGTAATGCCATTTACTTCAAGTATACATACAACCAATGCTGCTCTTTAAGTGCATGCGCAAAATATCTTTGGGATATCAAGTGGGCGGGACGAGTGCTGGGGGTGCTATTTTCGTCCAGGTGGCTTACGCCAACCACGAAAATGGCTAGTCCATTAAGTCTCAAGCACCGAAATTAATTATGCGTATGCCAATCTCATCGTCTTTCATGCCACCCCCAGGAATTCGCTGCAGTATACTGAAACAAACTTTTGAAACAAAAAGGGGCGGATCGCCAAAGAGGGCGCTCATATCATACCTAATCACCCCTCCATGATAGCGTCCTCGAAACTACCCCTCGTTTTTTGTTCAGGTGTCCTCATAATACAGGACAAAACCAAGTGAATAGTCTAAGTTCGGCGTAAAAGGCGCACGACGGGACCCGGCTTGTGAGGCCAACGGCCGAAAGGAAACGTCTACTATGTAAGTGCGATTTTTAGTATGATATTCACTGACCGCACTGGACCTAGTGTTAGACATGAACACCAATTGTCCTCGGTATTACTGAACGGAAGTGCCCTCTACAAGGTAGGTCATTAAAAACCACAATTGATAAATCAAGTTACGGTGCGACTTGCCGGTGATCCTACGTTGCCAGGGCAGGCTGCATGCAGTTTAGCGACTTGGTACTGGATGCAGATCTGTTAGCTCACGCGACACGTTTTTCCTCGAAGCGATCCGAGCGAGCGCAAATCCTACACAATGCTCATGAGAAAGTCGGCCATAGCAATTATTAGCGAGCTGACCGAGCCCGACGCCTTTCTCCGTCTCCTATCGGGACATAGCCAGTAGCGTGAAACGGACCCGGAGATCAGCCAAGGAGAACTCGGATCACCGAGCATCAATCCGATCACAGTAGATTACTATTTGTTGATGTCATATACCTACTTACAACGGTCGTATTCACGGGTAATTAATTACCTAACCACGACGCAAATGCGGTAGTGTCGTTCAACAAGCGAGCCTAGGCCATGCTATGCCAAGACTTGCCCTAGCGAGCTGAAAGTAGCCAGGCACCGTTCGCCAGAACAGTTTCTCACCCCAGACAACTTTACCAATATCGTTTCAGTCTTGAATGCTACCATTATCTGGCATGTTCCAGAAAGAGGGCGAATCTGCCATCTGAAATTGCCATCTCATTAGTTCAGTTAGGGGTTCCCAAATGGGATGTTACCAGGACGGGTTATACAGGTATTCCCCTGCTATGCCCAGACCAGAAGGCCAGACGTATTGGTTCGAAAATTGAGATGACTCGCCAGATCGTAGTGTACTCGCTAACGTTTCCCATTGGATTGCTAGCGCAAGCTTCAACATAAATCTGCCTAAGTCCAGTATAACATTTGTTAAACTTAGATATGGCGGCAGAAAGTTAGCCGAAGAGAATAGTATATACCAGAAACTATGCAAGAACACATCAAAGACCATTGTCTTCTTTCATCGGCCGGATCTCAATAATCGAGATTCAGAGGGTAAGTTGAAACGATGGTTATAGCTCATGAAACTTCCGACTCTAGACTGTACGTACCAAACTTGCGCAATGATTCTTACCCAAGCGAGGTAACTAAATCTATCTAACAAGACGATATTCTACCGGCCCACGATCACACTAGAGTCGGTACTGGTCTTGCTAATACCGTAGAGAACCAGGACCCCCTTCCAGCGAGGTCCTTGTATACTTGGTATACACAACTACGAACCTCCCAGATCGAGGGGCTGTCACATATGATAAGCGAGTAGTTACAGCTTGGAAATGCAAGACATCAAACGAAGCAGAGCCTTGTCATCCAAACTTCTAGTCCCAGTCGATATTTCCATTCCAAGACAATATCACAGAGATATCACAGAGATAAGCGCATGTATGAGATCACGACACCACCGGTTGCTTCGCATATGGAGAAGCAACTCATCCAAGTCACGATTTCTCATTTACGCTACCATATAAATGAACCATAATCAAAGCTCCGGGTTCTGCTTGAGATAATCCTCCAACCCCGTCCCCTTCACGCCCAACCTCTCGTTATCAAACGGACCGGGCTCCCACGTGCCATCAACTATGTACAGCACATAGAAGTACCCTATATAATCCCACATCCTAGCGGGATGGCCCTGAGCACGTCCCGCCAAGGCCTTCTCCCGGAGTCCCTCGACCGAGCCAACTCGCTCAACCGTCACGGGGGTGCCCCGGACCCGGCCATAGATCTCCGCGATGTCCGGAAGGCTATCATAGCCCGAGCAGACGGTCCAGAAGCCGCCTTCGGCAGCATTCTCCTGCTCCACGATGGCGGCGGCGAACTCGGCCGCGTCCGCCTCGCTCGTCCACTGCCACTTGCGGTCGGCGTGGCCCCAGATCTCGACGCGGCTGGCCTCGGGGTCCCAGACGCCGCGGTTGCGCGGGGAGAACGACACGCGCCCGGGCGCGGAGAAGAACACCTCGGCCAGGATCCCCGAGAAGATGAAGTGCGGCCGCACCGTCGACGATAGCTCCGCCAGCCGCCGGAAGCAGTGGTACGGGTCGTAGCTCTCGTGGTCGCCCAGGGCCTGCCGGCGCCAGTCGCCGTTCCAGCTCGCCGAGACGTACACGCGCACGCCGGCGCGCTCGGCGGCACGCAGGAGGAAGAGCTGTCCTTCAACTTGCAGCTCGACGGTCCCGTTGTACGCGCATATGATGGCGTCCACGCCTGCACATGCCGCCTCGAGCGCCGGGACGTCGTAATAGGCGGTTATCTGGACGAATTTCTCGAGCTGCGCCGTTGTCGCGGCAGATAGCTTGTCTGGGTTACGTGCTAGAGCTCGGACTTGGTGGCCGCGCCTGAGAAGACTGTCAATGAGCTTCTGGCCGATGTTACCTGTGGCCCCGGCTACTAGAACGAGCATCTTGGGTGACTGAGGGTGAAGACTAGATTATTGATACAACTTTGATGTGATGATGTCTCCTACAGGAACTGGGAAATAAATGGGATGCATCATGATTGTATCACCGTTCGTACTGGAACATTCGATTGATATATATGTGGTGTTACGCGGGTTAACGGACCTCAATGGTCATACCGGTCGCTACTTATCTACTATACCTACATGCAGGTAAAAATCGTACTAAGATCGGGTTTAGTAGCTTCGGACCAGACCCATCTCCGTACGATTAACATATTGCCGTGTTGGTAGGCTTCGTCCAAGGTCGGCCGAGGCGTCGATTGATAATGTCGGACATTTAAAACTCTATGTTTTCCGGGCGCGCGCGGGATTAATGTGGAATCGTTCCCTGAGGCACAGCGACTCGCCGCTTCGAAATAGCCTGGATGCCCCTCGCACAACAGAATCCCCAGATGGCTCTACCCCCTGTTCTTACAGTAGCCGTCTCCGAAACCACAATGTTGAATGGCCATGCGTTCGGTGTCTTTGTAAAGCAGCGTGTATTTCAATTTTATCATTGCAACGATACTTACACAAAAGCCGTGCGCGAATGTGGATATCTCCTAGATCTGTAGGGAGTAGTCGATAGCGAGTCTCCAACTCAAACTCAGTTCTTGCTGGGAGTTACAATGTAAAGAGCTATAGCACTCATGATTTACACCTCTATCTAGGTGAATGCCGGTAGATACATTGTTTATGCTACCTATCGACATATAATGTGCCGACCCTAAATTCGCATCCCATGTACGAGGCATGCACAGCGCCCAAGTTAACCGCCCCCAAGTCCTTCAAAATGACTATGGCTCCGGGGCTACATCAGTGAGCTGTCATCTAGGGCGCTACTTGGCCAGTCTTATAATTTCCATAGGCTGCAGACATGAATTCTGACATCCAATAGTCAGTCCACCAATCATCAGCATTCACGAATTAGAGGCAACAAGACTTACGAACTCCTATTCCCTGGTGGCGTTTCTGGCTGCCCAATGTATTGATTTTCTCGATCTCCTGGGGCTCAAGCTTGAACCCCAGCGTGTTCTTCATATAACCCCGTAGACGCTCCTCGCTCTTGCTAGTCGTGATCGCGACAACGTCCTGATCCAGACACCACCGCAGCGCAATATCGCCCTCCGAGACACCGTACTTCTTAGAGAGCTCGGCGTAAGTCTCATCCACAGGGCCCGGACGAGCTTGTGTGAGAGCGGATAGTGGCGAGTACGCGCTGATGGCAATGCCTTTCTTGCGGCAGAAATCTACCACGTCGCGTTTCTGCAAGTAGGGGTGAAACTCAATCTGGTTGATGGCTGGCACGACCTTGGCCGTCTTGAGGATGATCTCGAGGTCCTCTACCTCGAAGTTAGAGACGCCAATCGACCGCGCCTTACCAGCAGCTTGAACGGCCTCCACTGCGGCAATCAAGCGTTAGTAGGTCTGTGCTTGTGAGGTGTTTGGTAAGATATGCAACGATGAGATCGCAAAGCGGGTGAGCGTTAGTTAGATCGTATACGTTAGACCAATATAGTCTTTTCGAATGTTCTGGGGATCAAAATAAGAAGTTATTGTTTGAAGGTTGCTTACTTTGAGACCAGATCTTCTGCAGGCCCTCTGGTGAGCCAGCCGAGAATGGTACGTGCACTAGATATTGATCAACGTAGTCGAGGCCGAGCTTAGAGAGCGAGGTGTCAAGCGCCGCAGCCACATCTTGGTTAATGGTTCCGACCACCTTGGTCGTAACATATAACTTTGAACGGTCCACGCCCGAGGCTTTAATACCGGCGCCTACGCCGCTTTCATTCTGGTAGCCTAAGAAACATAAATGAGCATATGCTGCCTATGATGATAATAATGTTATGTGAGCTAGCGACTTACATTCGGCACAGTCGAGGTGATAATATCCATTGCTGATGGCCAAACCAGCAGCTTTGATCATATCTTCATCTCTTCCCCTAAAATTGGCGGTACCAAAGCCATCTACGGTCCTCGTGGTCAGCAATTTCGCTCGTTCTAACAGACACCAATAAGATTTTACGTCATGATAGCACCAATCCAGCCGGAATATAAGATTTGCCCCTCCCGGCATAGGTTAGAAGCACGAAGAAGCAAGTGTTGATGATACTCACATGCTAGCTAAAATGATGGGAGTCATGCATCAGTAAATAAGCATTCTTGCGGGGGACGATGCTTACAAATGGGACCTCATGTCCGTCATTTAGTTTGAGCGAGGGGACGGGGGCCATCGTGGGGGACACTAATCAATTTGTCGAGTTCATGTACGAAGTTTGTTCGGGAAAGTCTACAGTCGAAAGATAATTGCCAGTGCTCCTCGGAGATGCAAGTAAATTAGCAGCTAAGATGCGAGCGGATGTGTAGATTATATAGGAAAGATCCTTTGCTTGCTGATTATATCTTTTAGTTCCACTGTAATGAGTAAGCATAGGTAAGTGCTGTTGGTGTTATAAGACATGGAGTATCCGAGGTCCGATTGACGTCACTTTCATAAGTACATGTAGCCAAACCACTCTTCCAACAAACAGCGAAAAAAAAAAAAAAAAAAAAATAAGAAGGAAACCTGCGACAAAGCAAATCCCACCATCTATCTATATACCAAACGCCACTTGAATCCATAATTTCGACCCTAAAATAACATACCAAAGAAGTATTGAACTGGTCTCGCAACCTATTTTCTACCATCTACCCCTCATCGCCTGCGCCGGTAGCCACCTCAGGTATTTCCAGCTTCGATAAGTCGGATAGACTGCCATCGCAACATTGCTGCAACCTCAGCACAACTCTCGTCTCCAAACAAACGGTGCAAACTATGTTGCATCTCCCCCACAAGATCAACTCCCACGTGAAACCGGCAGCCACATAAAAAGCGGGGAGGCTTCGATTGTCCGTTGGGTTTAAATGTCTTGCTAGGAAGAAAGATCATGTCGTTAGGGAACATCTTGCGGCGGTTCATTACTGCGTTAACGAAACACTGACGCGGGGTCCCGTTCTGGCCATCTTTCAGTTTGTCATATTTGAGTCGAAGTGTCTTGTTTCGCTTATCAAAACCAGAGCAAAATCCGGGGCTGATCTTCTCGCAGTTGTCCTTATACCCGCCTAACCGATTATATCGGGCCTCGGACGATTGTTTTCGTAATTTTTCATTAAGGCGCCAGATGTTCTCCGATGTTTCGAATTCCTCGCCCTTGCCCCCATCGATGTATGCTACAGTGATTGCTTGCGGGAGGCCAGGCCAGTAGGTATTTCCTCGGGAATCCGTCATTTCAAGTCCCTTAGTAACATCTTTAAGGATTTCCCCAATGTCTTCTTCTATCGCTCGTAAGCATTCATTCAAGTGTTATTTCCTTTACCCTGCTTACCTTTTGAGCCCTGGCGACGGATGGCTTCGAGGAAGGAGATGATTGCAGATTCCGTAGGTAGTTCAATGTTTGCTTCAGGGTTTTTCCTAAGAATGTCCAATTGAGCGCAGTATTTGTGTAATATTGTACATTCCTTTGTTGGAGGTGGTGTTAGACGATTTAGTTTGTCTAAAAGTCTCCTGTGAATGTTATGGCCATTCTTGATTTCGGTTTGTTGCACATCAGGGGGTAGAGCCATTACCTAGGTAGGTACCTGTAGGTACCTATATACACTAGGGCTAGGGGGGTTGCTGTGTCACAGAATACAGAATTAGTAGGATAATTATAATACGTAGAGACAGCGAACTGCTGAGCGAGGGAATGGCATAAATGTGCCCTTGCTACCAACATTCCCAGACAGTCAATAGGCCGCCTCACAGTAACCTATAGGATATGACCACCTGATTATACCTACATAGTAACACAAAACCGCCCTGGCTGCATAGTACTTTTTAATAAGGCGTTCGGCCGATACTAGGTATATAGAAGGTTTATATAGGCAAGTACATATTTGAACGTTTTAGGTGACAAGTCATTCATGAACCTTTTGGCTTTGTAGAATATCATTTGCAGTTTGAATGACTTTTCAAGCCCTCGCTGCCAAACCCGTGTTACAGGCTGCCATAGGTTGCTCTGCAACTACAGCAGAATCTAGTATTATCAAGATAACATGCATCTCACGTGCAACCAGTTGCTACTGGCGAGACTTGCCTTTATTAAAGAAAATTTGTTCCTGAAGGAGTACTTCATCTTATAATTTCTGGAAGTGAAAACAAAGGGAACACCTAGTATTTGGTAGCCATTTCTCAAAGATACTGGTGCGACCAATCAGATAACCAAGTCGCATGTAGCCTCATTACGGGTGCATGAGCACTACGATGGACTCCCAAGATACTAAATCCCAAGGTTTGATATCCGAGCGGCTTGGAGATTGCATGTTAGCGACTGTAAAGACTGACTTAACTAGCACCAGACGAAGTCGCCATGCAGGGGCTGATGGACCCCCTTTCCCCTATAAGTAGCCCAGAAGTGGGCAGTTCCGAATATCAGTCATCCGAAGAGACATATTCAGATTCCAGCGGAGATGAGGGACCGCAGAACAGCACAACACTTGGACGAAGGGTCGCTCAGGCGTTCGGAGGAGATACCATGGGCATTGTGAGTGAGGAGGACAGCATTTTCAACCTATTTGACGGCGATGTTGATGATGAGGGATGTGATGGCATTTACGGGGAGCTCAACTTACCCTGGGATTACTCGGAATACGAGCGTATGAGATACGTTTCACCGGTGCCTTGGGAGACCGACAAAAGCATATCTGATGGTGCTTATATTCCAAGCTCAGGCGATGAGGGTGACGAAGACGAGCAAAACTATGCGGGCGAAGAATATGCGGAAGGCGAATGGGAAGATTATTATGAAGAAGATGGAGAATACTATGAAGAAGATGAGGACTACTATGAGGAAGACGAGGAATACTATGAGGAAGGCGAGGAATACTATGAAGAAGAGGAAGAATACTACGAAGAAGAGGAAGAATACTACGAAGACGAAGAATATACGGAAGACGCGAAAGATGCGGAAGACGAGGTCAAAAGCCTGAAGCCGAAGGACCCGGAGTCCAAGGATCCGAAGTCTAAGGCAGCGCATGACTCTAGAACACCATTTACTAGGATGCAGGAGAATGATCTTCCTTCGAAGTTATTCGCCCTCAATCAGGCATATGAGCGAGCACAGTGGCGCGTCATAGAACTACAGGAGATCCACCATAACGTGAAGAAAGAACTAGCAGAGGCTGAAGAGAAAGAGAATTCACTCCGGAAGGAACTAGACGAAAAGTGCGAAAGATTCTATCTGAAGGTAGAGAAGTTGGGGATCTCCAGGAAACTACGGGATGAGTATGAGGCTTTCTGCGAGTCGATGGAGCCCGAGTTTGGTAGCGCAAGCGGGTGGTCCATCACCTGCGACGAAAAACATCGGGGATCATACGTTGGTGTGAGTAGTCTGCTTTTCTTCTTTGTTGGTTATGACCCTTTTTTCCCTGTTTGTCTGATGCTTTGGATATTATGCATGCTATGCCCCCAAGCCCCTAGAATTCTCGTGGCGTTTGAATTACTGACCCTGGATATCACAGTACGATCCGGAATTTGCACTCTTCAAAGAGCACTCAGAGCTCCCTTGGGATCAGTACAATTTTCGATGCGAGCCTGGCGTCCAGACAGACGGGGAGACAGAAGAGAGCGTGGTGGAATTCTGGCCCGTCGCATATCCTAGCATCACTGTCGAGGATACGGCAACCTGGGGTGATGTATATGTATAGTTCCCTCAATCCAGCATTCTACTGCGTCTCATGCTAACCAGGGGTTCGGCATATAGCCTGCACTATACGACCTAGCAATGAAAGCAGCGCGAGATGGGTCTGAGGCCGCAGTGGACATGATGGTGGCGCTCCCCGATCGCGAAGCATCTTGCAAAGGAGGCTGGCTATTCGAGTATTACACTAGACATCCTGAGAGTTGTAAAAAGAGCGGTTTCTCGGTATCCTATGAAGGATTGACGTGGAAGCAGGACCCGGTTCAGTCTAGGCGGTGGTATTATCGTAGCGCCCACAAGATCGATTCTCCGGAAGACGCGGCGACGAAAAAGAAAAGGATTCAGCTCAGCTTAAAGCCGGCCGAATAAGTGTTTTGGTCGTGGGCTTTAGGAACTGTGAGAGCTACTGACGTAGTTGGGGGGTCGATAGGCATTCGATGCTTTGATACTTTGCGACACTCGACGAGTCTGGCTGATGATTTCATGGTGTGATAGTCCCATAGCAATAGCAACTTACGATTGATGGGAAATCTGCTCTCTATCTATTTTATTTTGGCTGTGGTATTCGCATTTTAGCCACTCGTATCGCCTGTTTTTGCGTGCCTGGGTGTTTCCAACGAGTCTCGATATTTGCCTGCTTGAACTCAACCCTTCCAGAAAACAGATAAAAGGCCTACGCAGGCTGACATAGAGGCTAAAATTTAGTAGAATATGGCCTCAGTAAGATGATACCTGGGCACGCACTTTGACGTCTTCCGCCGTCTGGCCGCCCTAGATACCTACTTGGCAAATTTCAAGATGCTATAGGCAGCAAAAGCAACAAGGCATGTAAGTAGAGCAAAGCTTTGGCCCACCTACATAAGCTATGAAGAAACACTACATAGGCCCGTCACCTACAGCGTCGCCTTCGGTTAAATTATAATTAAAAGAAATAAATACATACCTTCAACATTAATATACTACATGAAAATAATGTTGTTAATTTAAATTTGGCGAAATAATTTCATAAATTATATGGAGTATCTTTATTCAAACATAAGCGTGGTGCCATGTCTATCTATATATAAATAAGCTATCAAACTATGAAGGTGCCTGCGTAGTATGTTGTCATGGCTTACATAGGTGGGGACCAAACTCGGCGTTGTCTCCCAAGACACCGTCTCGTTTCCACTTCCACACCCACGACCGACGTGACCCACTGCCTGCCTACATCCCAACCCTTCGGAGAGTACATCAACCGAAGACAATCCCATCCGAACGTGATTCACTATGAGTGAACTACACGATTATCTGTTACAAAATGACCAGAATTTCCGAAAGTAAGTGATAGATTGTATTCCTAGGTCCATACCCATTTCCATCCCCATTTCTAACCCGCTGACGTCATTGTTTTGTTTACCCTCGCTCTGTTTTCACGTGCTAATCTCAGCTCACTCGACTTGCAATAGGGCACGCCTCCCCGCCCTCTACTCAGATTTCCGCCCGCAGCGGACACTGAACCCCGATGGCTTCGTGGCCAACGTCTCTGCGTGGAAGCGTGGGCTCTCCGACGCCGCCTTGGCCGGGCACGCGCCTTCGAAATCACCAGCGCGAAACCACCTGACGCTTGAGCCTGACGACGCCTTCCTCCGTGGCCTCGAAAGCAAACAGTTTGGCCGTCCGTTGGCCCTGGGTACCGTATTACAGGAAGCACTCGCGAGCGGAGAGATGATCCCGCTGCCTGCTTTCCTGAGAGCGACGCAGAGCATATATCACAAGTCATGGGGACGGATACCGTGGGCGGTGGCAGGCTGGGCCCTACGCCAGGCCGGGCTGACGGGCGGACCCAGCGACAGCATGCCAAAGGGACAGGTGGTGGTGATTCAGAATCTCGAGGTCGTAGCGAAGGCCTTCTCAGACGTCACGGCAGACCGGATAGCGCCGTTTGAACGGATCTTCTCGCGGACGCATTTCCGGCGGACGTTCGAGGCAAGCCTGATAGACGGGCAGAGACTATCCGACAACGACTTCGACGTCTTCGTCAAGTTCCTGTCGCGGGACAAGGAGGTGCTGGCGACAGACGGAAACACAATCAAGATCCGGGACCCCTCCGAGAAGACGACGATATCGGCAGAGGACTCGGCCATCGCGTCCTTGAAAGAGCTCATGGAAGACCTCACGCGGCAGACCGAGGTGCTGAGCCGGCGCGTCGACGAGCTTAACGCGGCCGCGCTGGACGCCGTTCGTAGGAAGAACACCGTGTCGGCGCGCGCGGCGCTTAGGTCCAAGAAGCTGGCCGAGAACAACCTCGCGACGCGCCACGCGACGCTGAACCAGCTCGAGGAGGTGGCGGCCAAGATCCAGCAGGCGGCCGACAACGTCCAGCTCGTGCGCGTCATGGAGTCGAGTACGGGGGCATTGCGCAGTCTGAACGCGCAGGTCGGCGACGCCGACAGGGTGGATGCCGTGCTGGACGACTTGCGAGAGCAGATGGGTGTCGTCGACGAGGTGGGCAACGTGATTGCCGAGGTCGGGACCGCCGTCGACGAGGGCGAGGTCGACGACGAATTCGAGGCCATGCTTGCCCAGGAGAGCAAGAAGGAGCAAGAGGCGGAGCGTGTCAAGAAGGAAGCCCGTGACGCCAAGGAGGCCGAAGAGACGAGACGCAAACTCGCCGAGCTCGAGAAGCTCGGTCCTACGCCCGCTGCTCCTCTAGTGGAAGGGGACAAGAGACCACTGACGCCCGTCACGGCGGCCGCGAATGTGCTCAGCAGCATGAATTTAGAGACGGCAAATTAGACTAGACGCAGAATGAGAAAGCCGACTCGAGAAAATATCCAGCTGAACGGACATGGTGACATAGCATAGCTCAGCACATAATTTAAATCGTAATAATGCCACACAAACACGCGCGTGATATACATATATAGACATATACTTCGTAGAGTAGGGTCATTAGATAGCTGACTGTTTTTGTTTGCTTTCCTCGGATCAATCTGAGGGGCTATATAGGTACTGCCTCGCTTTCCTTCCCTTCTCCCTCTAATCGATTTATTATTGCCGGCGGACCGCCTACACAATCGCCCACTACTCGGCCCGTACCTAGCGAGCCCGGTGTATTTGATACTTCTTCAACCGTCGGCTTCACCGTCCCGCCATCTTCCTCCAACGCAGCTGGCGGCGCGTCTGCCCCATTCTCCCCACGGCCGCCGTTTTTGTCGGGTTTAGCTTGCACTTGGGCTTGCGCCCGCGTCCGGCGCGCATTGGCGATCAGGTCCTTGAACGAGGTGTCGTGCTTGGCAGCCCAGGCGGCGCCGTCGAAGTCCTTGTCGCGGATCTGGGCCCCCGTGTTGGCGGCCCGGGACCCCGTTGGCGCCCGCGAGCCCAGCGTGCGCTCCCAGACGTCGAGGTCCTGCACTAGCTCGGCGCGCCGCCGCGGACGCTGCGAGTCGCAGTTTGCGTTCCAGATCATGACCCACTCGCGGTGTCGCCGCTCCAGCATCCCCCTATTCCCGCTCGACGAGAGGCCCTGGTCGAGGAGCTCTTTCCGCAGCTGCGCTTCCCTGAGCATGGAGTAGTTGAGGGCCGGTAGACGGTCGGGAGGTGGTTGGGGGGGCTTGCTGGATGTGAATGTGGATGTGGAGGAAGAAGATGGAGCAAAGACGCTTGTTAGGCTTGTTGGCTTGGAGGGGATGCGGCGTGGTGAGGGGTCGGGCTGTCGCTCGCCGGGACACGAGGTGTCGATGTGGCGGTCGACTTGGATGGCCTTCATGCGCCGCCAGCAGATGGGGCATGCGACCAGTCCGTCGTCGGGCTCGGCTGGGGTTGGCTCAGGATCGGGGATGTGGGCTTCCTGGCGGGCTATCTCAGCCGTGGTCTCGATGCTCCGCGTCTTGCTTAGGCGTGCTGAGGAGCGCAACCTCTTGTTCGAACGTTGTTGACTGCTGCTTGAGGGCAGCTCCAATACATGGTCCATATCCACGTCGTCTGTCTTCCGCTTCGGCGTCTCTGATCGGGCTAGTAATGTAGGCGGAGGTCTGCGCGCAAAGTCGAGCACGGCGACCCGGGTCTGAGTAAAGGCGGCCACAACCTCCCCCATGGACCAGTTGCTGCGCAGCTTTATCTCCTGCTCGCCGGCGCGACACAGCGGGCACTTGCCATCGGCAGAGAGGGCGCGCCGAATGCATAGAGAGCAGAAGGTGTGGTTGCATGAGGTTAGCATGGGCGTCCTGTAGAAGTCCTTGCAGATCTGGCAGCGCAGGGCAGCTTCAACAGCAGAGAGGCCCGAGAGAGGTGTCGAAAGCCAGTCGGTCGAGTCGGCGACTGTGTCTAAGCCATCGTTGTTCATGGTGGGAGCCCGGTCTCAGCTGCAGGGCGTGATGGTGTACCAGCGTGTGTGGTTGAGGTTAGCTGGCGACGAGGTTTTCTGCATGCAATTAATGCATTAATGTGTTGTATTGTATTGTATTGTCGTTCGATAGTAGGCAGTCTTGGTTTCTGCTTGCTGTGCCTTCTTCTCCTCCTCGGGGTAACTGTCAATCTCCCCTCTTTGTGGAGTTGACAAAGCGTGAAAGCATCCTCTTGAGATCATCGAGGCAGGCGTTCTTCAGCGCAGCTCAGAACGCGCCTACCAACAGTGTTGGTACCTCCCTGCATCTAGTTACGCTTCGTGGAAAGACCCATAACGGCGGGTACATGGAGTGCCTCTGCAGACTAGCAGGGGTAGTACCTGCAGAGGCCTGTCTACTTGTGCACTAGCCCCACCACTTAACGCGTCCTTGTCACGCGTTTTAGCCTTTCTACTTTACCTCACCAACCCAGAAACCTGGTTAGCTGGTTAGCAGATTAGGGTGAAGGGGTTGTCTTCGCTGGATTCAACACCTCGGTCTTCCTTTTTTCATCTCGACTTACAGTGCCTGGCAGACATCCTTCAACATGGAGGACTATAAACAGTATCTGGCTCAGAAACTCCTGACCGAGGACCAGCTTGTGAGTGCCATCCAACTTGGACATGGTCGCCTTGTTCTGTGCTAACTTGTTGCCAAGGTTACGTATCGGTTGCTCAGCCGAGCTCTAGGCGTTCATGTAAACCTTGCGAAGGAGTGAGCATGCCTCTCTGATTGTGGCTATGGTCCCGTAGAGTGGCTGCTAATCGGTCGCAGGATGCTCTATGACTTCCACAAATGGCAGAACGATAAACGCCCTGGCTCTTTACATGCCACCTACCTCGTCTACGGCATCAAGAGCAGGCCGGCGCAGCCAGATGGAGATGTTGAGATGACAGACTCACAGATGTCCGAGGACGTGGATGCTCCATTCTCCGATCTGGTGCCTGCTTATACGCTCTCCTTGGTGAGACAAGAGCAGCTCGAAGGTGAGTCTGGGCTGGATACGTTCAACAACAACAGAAACAGCTATTGACACAGCCGTCAGAGACATTGTCGCAATACACCGAAGTTGCCTCCATTCATGTCTATAGCTTAGCACCACATCCGCTCAAGGATCTGCAACTTCTCACCGACACAGCAAGACAGGTTCTGGGGCTTAGTAAGGTGGACAGCGCCTCTAAACTAAGCACGTTGTATGGCACTATAGCCAACCCAAATGTGCGCAGGAGAGAGCGCCGACGTGGCCCGGTCCCTGTGGTGCAGGCACCTGCACTTGCACCCAAACCTGAACCGAAGCTCCCTGCCAAGCAAGAAGCAAAGCCTGCTGCAGCACCCACTGTGAAAGAAGAGCCCAAAGGAAGCTCAAAGTTCGCCGCGGCATCCGCCCTCGCAAAGAAACCTACACCTGCCCCCTTGAAACGTCAAGCCTCCTCGGGTATCGGTCAGATGTTCGCCAAGGCAGCTGCGAAACCCAAAACGCCGGCGGCCAAAGCCAGTGATTCCCCTGCCACTTCGACTGCAGCAAGCGGTGCCGAGGACAACCAAGGCACGGCGGCTCTCTCTGACGACGGGGAGGACGACGCGGAGCCGATGGAGGGGGTGAAGCAGGAGGATAACGGCGCACGACAAGCGCGCAAAGATCGCCAGGCCGAGCTCCGACGCATGATGGAGGAGAGCGACGAAGAAGAAGAAGAAGAAGAACGCGAGAAGAGCCCCGAGGAGGAAGAGGAGGAAGAGGACCCGATGGACGAGGAACCGCCCCAGCCCGAACCCGAACCCGAGCCCAAGGCGGAAGAGCCAGCCGAGGTCGTGTCGAGCGCGAGCGGGGGCCGCCGGAGGGGGCGGCGTCGCGTGACGCGCAAGAAGCAGGTCATGGACGAGAAGGGCTACCTTGTTACCATCCAGGAGCAGGGCTGGGAGTCCTTCTCCGAAGATGAGGCGCCCCCGCCCCCGCCGAAGCCTAAGCAACAACCGGTTGTTAAGTCGGAGCCCGCTGCGAAACCGAAGAAGGGTGAACCGAAGAAAGGCGCTGCCGCTAAGGGGGCTCAGGGCAATATTATGTCCTTCTTTTCGAAGAAGTGAGATGGTGGCTCATGGGGCATATAGATAGGTCAAGAAAGGACGCACGAGATGATCGTGAGTATGGTGAACGCGACATAGTGAACTAAAATAGACAAAGTGCTGAAAGTTATCCTCTGGTGATTTTTACTCCCCTCACTTGATACAGTGCTTTTCGCATATCTGTATATGCCGTATGTATACCCAGAGGTACCTACCTATCTTCTCAACATTATATGTTACGTGCATATTCCTTATTATCTGAAAAGACATGCTACTGTGCTTATTGGTCACAAATGTTTTATTTCTAGCCTACTATGAAAAATTGATGGGGACAAAACCCGGGGCCAGAGAAGACCGTTCGACTGCAGTACGTAGTCATAATATAAATACCATTAGCCTATACCCCCTCCCCTACTTACGCGCTATTCGTCTAGCATGTCTTCGCCAACCCAGCAGCATCAAGCAGCGCATGAAGCGCCCCGAGCAATTTCTCATCTTCGTAGCTAAGATGACCGGGGTGTTAGTCATATAAACCCAAATCCCATCGTGCGAAACCCAGGATGTATATTCCCAGATCCAAATCAAGACCAGGTTGCTTTGAACCACGCAAGCAAAAGCAACAAACTAATACAATAGACAGGGGATACGGCGAGGAAAAGAAAGACTTACATCCGCCCCACAAGCTGTAACGAAACCGGCGCACCCGCGTATCCTCCGACGCCATGCTCCTTCCACAGATCGTAGTTGTACTGGTCCGCGTCGCTCATGGGCTCGTAGCTCGCCGGGTACTCGTGCGCCTTATATTCTGCCATATGGGCATCCCTGACTGTGGTGCCGATGGGGAATACGACGGCCGGGTAGTTGAGGAGGTTCCACTATGGTGTTCTTAGTACTAGGTGAAGTAGAGTGTTGCTGTGAAACAGGAGGAGGGATCTCGTTCATTGCTGGTGCCGGTAGAAGAAGGAAATTGGAGGAGAGAAAAGATGCGAGTAAGTAAACTGCATTGGACTGGACTGGACTGGACTGGACTGGACTGGCTTGATTTTACCTGTGCAAAATACCCCCAGTAACGAGCTGTCTCGAGCTTCGGTGCGACCCCCGGGCCAGCGGGACAGAGGATCACATCGACGCCCCTCGCGTTCCAGAGGGCCGCGTATGCGGCGCGGTATGCGTTGCGCTCTTGATGTGCTTTCCAGAGGGTTGGGATCCTATTGATTGTTAGAACGGGGTTGGTTGGGTTTCCTACGCTCTCTCGTGGTGAAATGGTAAAATGAACATAGAGGATCGGGGTAAGGGGGTCCGTAATAGAAAGCAAATTATGCCGTCCCTATTCCGCAATAGAGGCACTCGTAAGGGAAAATCCTCCCAAAGCCATATTTCGACATTCTCGCAGGATTGATGAACAAGAATGAATTCGGAGTAGAAAAGCTCGCGACTCACGTGTGTTCTCGCACGTGCGGGTTATCCACCAAAATCCATTTCGACAGGGGCATCCACGGTTCCCCCGACTCAGCAATAGCTGCTTTTTCTTCGGCGCCGCCGTCGCAGAAGTACAAATTGGCCTAGATAATAATAATCGTCAGCGTCAGCTACGCAGCGTTTCTCTTTTCATGCTGTCTAACTCAGGGTCTTCAACCTAGCCGCGAAGGTACCTCGAAAATAGGGTTGGGAGAGGTCATAACACACAATAATCTCCCACGCAAGATCATGCTTCCAGCACTCCCAGTCGACGACATCCACGTCCTCGCTCTCCTTCAACTTGCTCACAACCTGCGACAGAGCGGCCGCGACAGGCGGGTGAGGGCGCACGACCCCGTCATGCCAGATGACCCCGACCTTCAGCTTCCCCTTCCTGCTTTTCGCCTCTTCCTCCTCCCTCCACGGGATTGCCAGAAGGCTCGGCTCCGTCAGCCACGGGCGGGCGCGGAGCACGGTCCGGACGAAGACAGAGATGCCCTCTCTACAGCTCGCTGAAGTCAGTAATTGCTCTTTTAGGGAAGATCGGCATGGGTTTTAGGAGTTCTGCATGCTCCTGAGACACGTCCATTTCTCTAACGGGAAATCTTTGACTCCGCGAGCGGCCAGAACAGGAAGGAAATGACTCCAAGGGTTACACACAGACTGGTAGAGAGGGGACCGATCGTCGGCACGATGTGGTCCGCGCCCTCCATCGTCGCGGACCACCCTCCAACCGGCAGCCGCGTGGCCGTCGGCTTGAAGCCGAACACGCCGTTGTTGGCGGACGGCGACCGGATCGAACCGCCGATATCGGTGCCGATCCCAAGGACTGAGCCCCGGAGTCCCAGCAGCGCGCCCTCGCCGCCCGACGAGCCGCCCGCTGTGAGAGTTGTGTTGTGCGGATTCACAGTCGTGCTGCGTGTTCCAGAGAAGAAGAGAGAGTTAGTAGCTGCGTGTTTAGGGTTCCATCGTCTTTTACCCTCGCGATAGGGGCTGTCGACACTGGGCCGGAGAAAGGGGCCGTAGAAATAAAAAACACAAAGCGACAACTTACCCGTATAGGTTGTTGCTCGTCTCAAGGTGCATGAGTGTCTGCGGCTGCGTGGTCCGCACGTAGAACACGGCGCCCGCGTCCCACAGGATCTGCAAAATGTGCGCGTCTTCGTTGGCGACCCTGCCCACCCAACTGACGAATCCAGCGTTAAGGTCGCAGCCCTTGATGCCAACATGCTCCTTGACGCTGATCGGGACACCGTGGAGCGGGCCGATGGGTTGTCCGGTGGCAGCGAGGTGGTCGTCTAGTTCCGCTGCCCGCTTCAACGCTCGTTCCGAGAGCAGCTCCGTCACGCAGTTCGTGAGCAGCTGTGCTAACCCCGCTCGCCTCATGAAGGCCTGGACCACTTTCTTTGCGCTCCATTGGCCCGAGGCAAGTATCGCGATCAAATCTTCTACGTTTCTACCTGTGATGTCCAGCTCCTCGGCTGTAAGTATCGACCCGGGGATGCTCGTCGTATTGAGTGGTATGTCGTCCGCTGACAGCTCAGGGAGCCGTGGATTCAACGATGACAGCGTGACATCTCGATGCTTCTGACGATCTGCGGTTACATCCGCCCAACTTGCGCCAGAGGCTGTTGTTACAATGGCTGGTGGCATTATGGGGTTATGCTTTTACTTGAAAATTTAGACGTCTGCTGGGTATCTCAGGTTCACAAGGACACGCTCGCTATCAATAAATATACACTAGGTCCATAGCTGGGCGATGGGGGGAAAAAAAAACTGCATCCATTAAATATATCCAACCCGCGCGGGGAAATCGGGTTGATAGGGGAGTGTAAGACGTCCCGTGTGAGACATTGCATATACAAATCGGGGATTAGAGTACAGATCAGCGACAGTTACGATGCCGATGCTGTGGGGGTCATTGATAACAAGAGTCAGGCTGTGTTCTTGTCAGCACCTGAATCAACTTCCTTTTTGGAGACACTTACTATTATAGTAACTGGCCACTGCAACCGTAGAAAAGATTGTTATGTTATAAGCTTGTTCGCCGCGATAGACGATTTGAAGGGGTTGGAATTGATCTTATTATAATTAACTGATCTTCTAATTATATATCCTGCCTCTAGATGCCATGAGAAACTGGCGTTAATGGACCAAGGGAAGAGACAATGGCCGAATCTAGTCCTTGGCCAACCCCACGATCTTGCACTTTCATAAGCAGGTCAATATAGATATTGAGTTTCAGCTTTTTGCAAGTCAAATTCCGAGCCTCGTATCGGGGCGAACTTGATCATGCCGTGGGGATGTTTTGGCAAGAGGGTAATGGCGATTGGAGACCACTATATGCCCTTCGTGTTACTCGGGTTTTGAATTTTGGTTGAAGTTCATGCTATAGCCGCCCGTCTTTTCGTCCTTTACCATTTGGAAATTGTCGGTGCTGAGGCCAAAAGGCTTTAATATGCCATTGCCGAGCTAGGGAGTCTGTTAGCCACCAAGAAGATCTCTACTCTAGGCGTCAGAAAGACGGTAGAACTTACGTCCTTTAACTTTCCCCACATCTCGCTCATCTCCTTCTCCTGCGCCGCCTTGACCCTCGGCGGGAGTGATCGTAGCTGCATTCGGACAATCTTTTCATCTGCGCCACTCATGTTCTTCATGTTGGAGAGCATCTTGTAGTCCTCCTCGGCGCCCGATAAATTGGACCACCCGCCAAGCTCGCTCCTCGCCCGGGCACGACGCATCAGGGCCTTGGCCTTGATTCTAAGTATATCGTCCTGCCGTTTGCGAGCGGCCTGTTGGGCCTCTGTCTCTTGCACCACAGCTGGGGCGCTCTTCTGGGCACCAGCGCTGACGATCTCTTCATCCGGCTCGTCCTCGTCATCTTCCTCTCCATTTTTCCTGCTGTCCCCACTGGGTTCCTCTACCTTCTCGGCGCGACTCAAGCTATCTAAAGACTCGGTGGCAGTCTGTATGGCTTCCTTGTACTGCTCGAGTTTCAGATGGCAGGCGGCGATGTTGGACTTGAGCACGGCCAGCTCATAGTTGAGATAGTGAGGGCAGATGGCGGTGGCCTCTTCGTATTTGTTGATGGCATTTTCGTATTTGGCAGAAGAGAAGAGCGCATTGGCTTCCGATTTCTTCTCGCTGGCCTCGTTTCGCAGACTCTGAAAGAGAGACAGACGGTTAGCACGAGGAGACGAGCTAGAGCGGTGGCGGTGGGATGATGCATGTACATGCCGCTTCTTCTTCTGGTGGGAATCTTGGAGGGGCTGTTGACTCGTCGGCGTCCTCGGCCACGGCGGGATCGACTTCTACCCGCTCTGTCTCGAGAGGGATGGGTATGGGTTGCTGAGGCATTGTGCGTGTTTGTCTGTTGTTGTTCTTGTTAAGCAGGGATAGACAGTTACGGTTAGAAATCTATTTAGGTTAGGTAGGTACTTAACCAGGTACTAGGCAAGTACGTCAAAGATGTATTAGGTCTAATGTGCGTCATCAGACGCCGAAGCTACCTAGCCAACGGTTTGCGAAGTGGTGTGAAATGGTTAGGTACAGTACGGTAGGTGCTACCTACAGTGGGTCACGGAAAGTCACGTTCGCACAGGTACACAAAAGTACTTCATAAAAGCAAAAGGCTTATTTCAGCCCCACCACATAGAATTAAAATAAAATAAAATATAATTCTTATAGTAATAGTGTAAATCTAATGTTATTTAGTCTTAATTTTTAGTATATTGTTAATATAGTAATATTATTATAATAATAAAATTTAAAAATTAATTAAAGCTTATATTTTAAATAATAAATAATATATTATTTTTATATAGTAATAAATTAATAAAAATTGGTTTTATATATTACATTAACTATATATATATAATATATAAGATTTAAAAATTTAAAAATTTACGTATATTTTTATTTTATTTTTTAAAAATAATATTAATAAAAATTAAAAATTTAAAATTTTAAAGTTGTTAAAAGATAAGTTATATAAATATAATATTTTTACCGTATAACAGCTCTTATAAAACAAGCTTAAAACTTAAGCCCGTATATTTTTCCGATTTTTATTTAACTTTATATATAATGTTTTAATTTTAAAAGTTAATGTATTTTAATGTATCTTTTTTTAAGCCTTAAAATAAAATACTTAAAAAAATTCAAAAAATATATAACTAATAAAAATAAATATTATTTATTAAACTCTATTAAAAACAATTTTTTATTAATTTGTTTACATATAAATATATGGAGAAATATAATGGTGAATTATGTGGGTTTTGGTGTAAAACCTGGCATCGGACGACACTTTTTTTGACCCACTGTACATGACTGCTCCCCAGCACTACCAGGTATTGCGACGGTACTGTACTTGCCCCTGGTCCACGCTACCGGCAGATAAACGCTAACGGTAACGGTACCTAGATAGTGGGGTTTGGGTGTTGCCGCCGCGGGGAAGCATGTGCCCCTCCATTAAAAAGTTGGGACGACTGAAACATAGGATGGTCTGAACTTCAGTATAGAGGTTGGCACCGTATTCTGTAATAGAGCCTAAGCGTACTAAAAGGCTGTATTGATACCTGATAATAGGACAACAGCTGATCCTCAAGTCAACATCCCATCAATACCTTCCACGCGACGTATACATTCACATTGCAACTGCGCCTTATTCCCACCAGCGGTGATGCCTACCCGTACCAAGTACATCTCCTACGTCTCCTAGAGGTTGTTGCATTAGTGATGGTCATAGTCTACGCTAACGTGCATGTTGTTCTAGCTTCCCCCCTGTGAGGGCTTGCCTCTTCGACATGGATGGCCTGCTGCTCGATACCGAAGACATCTACACTCTATGCATCAACATCATCCTCGAGAAGTACGGACGCTCAAACCTCCCATGGTCTATCAAGGCGCGTCTGCAGGGTCGGCCCGGTCCCGAAGCAAACGCTCTCTTCCATGACTGGGCCAAGCTGCCCATCCCCGAGGCCGATTACATGACCCAATACGCCGCCCTGCAACAGAAGCACTTCCCCGAGGCCAAACCCCTACCGGGCGTTGAGCTACTGCTGGCCAACCTAGGTCGAACTCGGTGGTTTGAGAAGCCCAAGGCTCAGGGGCAGGGCCACCGAGTACATATCGCGCTCGCCACTAGTAGCAACTCGAAGAATTTCGCCGTCAAGACCGAGAATTGGACTGAACTGTTTGCCGTTTTCGAGTCCCACCGCCGCGTCCTCGGAGACGATCACCGTATCAAGCCCGGTCGCGGAAAACCCATGCCCGACATCTATCTCCTGGCGCTCAATACCATCAACGAAAGTCTCCCCCAAGGCGAGAAGCCCATCACGCCTGAAGAGTGTTTGGTATTCGAAGACAGTGTGCCGGGTGTGGAAGCTGGTCGTAGAGCCGGTATGCGCGTCGTGTGGGCTCCGCATCCCATGCTGAAGAAGGAGTTTGAAGGTCGCGAGAAGGACATATTGGCGGGACGTATGGGTGAGGCAGGCGATATCGATCTCCACCAACTGGGCGAACACGATGATGGCTGGGCTGACTATTACCCCGATCTCACCAACTTCCCTTACGACAAGTACGGCATCGTGGTGCCACCCGCAGAGGTTGAATTAGACGCCTCGATGAAGGAGGATTTGAGTGAGGATATCGTGGCCAAGGCTTCCTGAGCAGTCGCAGTAAACCCGCGGGCCAGAGTATTAGACATTAGACAGGAAAAAGTGCTCCCTAGGAAGGAGGTATTCAGGGCAGAAAAATATTAGGATGTAGTTGTTATTCCGAGAAAAGGGTGACGTAGAACGCCGTCTGTTCAAGCACGCCAATGCGATAATCCATATCAATATATATCCCAAAGACTAATTTTCCCATCCTTGCTTCCACCGGCGAGCCAGTGTGCTTCTTTAGCCGTTTTGATCCGCTTCTCTTTGACACTAAGTTCTCCTGGCTTGTTAACAGTGGCCATGGTTGTTATCTCATTCCGCGTTACGATAGCGTCGTCTAAATGCGTAATCTGTTCTTCAATCTCACTTTCCCGGAGCATGTCTTTAGAGCCATCGGAAGCATGTTTCTGGCCATCCAGCACAGAAAAAGCGGTGGCGTAACATCCAACATCGTGCCATTTGAGCACAGCCAACTCTGTCATTGTTTTAGCTGAGTAAACGCGAAGTTTGGAGTCCCAGCCCGCCGTGGCAAAGATTCTCCCGTCCGAGCGGATCTGTAAACCCTGCTGCCCTGAGTGTTTAGTATCGATTATCTTTAGCGGTGGGACGGCCACTGTCGCGGCCTTCTTTGGTAAGCCGCGGGGCTGAGTTTCAGAATTCGATGTAGAAGTGGATGCAGGACCTGCAGATGGAAGCGAGATGTTGGCGTCAGTCGGCTGGCGCCTCGGCTCTTCTAGCTCATTCTTGTCGCGCCCTGTCTCAGATTCTTCTGTTCTCTTGAACCCCAGAACGGGGGCCGTGGCGGAATTGGCGTTGGGGATCGGGTGTTTCGCAATGATAGCGTCAGCGCCGGATGTAAGAAAATATTCCTTATCAGGGGCGAAATCAAGTGATAGGATCGGTTGGCTATGCGCCTGGAATTTGTAAAGGATATCCCAGGCGCCACCGTGCCTACGCCGCGCCACGACAGCCAGGCCATTCTCATAGCCGGCGAGAAGGATGAGAGATTCATGTCGCCAGAATAGAGAAAGCGCCATCACCATTCCCTTTTTCTCCGCCTTGCTTCCCAGATGCACAGTACTTAGCCTGTCCTGACTCGGTAGATGGAATATGTCGACCTGTGTTTGTGGTCAATCCTATAACTTTTGTCTTGCATACGTTTAGTGGAAAGGTTGAACTCACTGCTTCTGTGGCTAGCGTGTTGGGCACCGCAACAAGCAGCTCATCAGAGACGGCCAAGTCCGTGTCTTGCCTTGGCGAGCATTGTGCGAAAGAACAGAAATTCATGGTATTTATTTCCAAGATATGTAGAATCCACGGCTTTGGGCGCTCAGGCGCGGATTCATCTAGGGGAAGGTCGATGCTTAGATTCGCTTCATCATCCGCGGTGATCTTCCAGACGATCAGACGATTGTCTCTCCCTTCTCTAGTAGTAGAGACGATAGATATTCAGCCTCTCCCCAATACAAACGGCAGGACGAAGTCCCCGAAGGAGGAAACCTACGTCACGACCTTATCGACACCCCAACCAGAAATGCCCAGTATCGCACCAGCATGGGCGCGCCATACGGCCCGGGGTCTCATGATTGTGAGGTCCCATAACACCACGAAGCCATCCGCATCACCGGATGCGAGACGCTCATTTCGTCTGATGAAAGCGGTGACATGCACCTGAGTTACGTGGCCTCGAAGTATAGACTTGGGCTGCGCTGCGTCTTGTGGCATACTGATGAGTCGTCGATTGCTTTTTAAAGATAGATTAACCCAGCAAAGCCTTGGCTATCGTCGCCCGTAGACTCCGAGCTACGAATATAAGAGAGACGGAACTATGACCGCGATTGGCTATGATGATTCTCGGATAATATCCTGGGTACTGGAGGCGTACGTGTGTACTGTCGCTAGAACTTGCCGCCCGTGACTGTGGTTGCCTTGACGCTTCCTGCCCTGCGCTTCCTGTTCCCGGGTGGGGAAGGCTTACGGCATATTTTAAGCGAATCGGAATTCTCCCATTGGCGCTGGCCTAACTATTTCCAGGTAAGCATTCACCCTACCGGCAGTACTTTACTGTAAGCAGGCAGGTAAGTACTGTAGGTAGTAAGATCGGGAGCAAAGCTTGTATGTACTGTACTGTCAGGCTGGCTATACCTATTGTTTGCTGGTGTCAGGTACGGGTTGGGGTTATGGACTCCTAGGCCAACGATTAGGTGCTACAACGGCCGCCCAACAGGTTGGGTTAGCTTTGAGACGCTGCTCCTGATGCCGCAATGCAGAATGTTGTTGCACTTCAAATTTACCTATTTTTAGGATCTGATTTGTCGTCGCCTGAACTACCTAGTTCTAGATTAGATACCACCTGGTCTGAGAGTCGACGAATGGACGTGGCACCACGTCAAGCTCGAAGCTGATTATCGTGCCCCGCTCTTTGCCTCGCAGTGCCACGGTAGATACCGGTAGTTTAGAAGGAGGAACAATGCGAGCAGCCACACGACATGTACTCCGTAGAAACCGCCGAAACAAGAGGAATTCATAGGATGGCTTCATGGATATGTAGTCCAGCCCCGGAAGAGTCGAGGAAGGGAAGGATCATACGGCCGGATACCGGAAGACACGCGGTCCCACTGGACCGGAGACAGCTAACCTTAGTATAGAACGCAATAAGATCTGTCGGGACTGCTAGCTAAGATCTCACAAAGATGCGGTATCTCCGAGATCAATAAGAACTAGACTAAGGTTAGGTACTTACTTACTATGTAAGTAAGGTAAGCGAACTCTCCCATCGCCAGCCTTGCGCCTGGGTTTCGCCGGGGGGACGCCAGGTCCCCAAGTCGAAGCCACTCGATTGCTAACCCAGGTTCCAGAACAACACGAAACAGGCACGTGCATAATTGAATCTGCACATCCACGGTAGGCATGTCATACCGTTTGCAGCCTGGCTACCAGAACCTCCCAATCTGCTCTGCGTGGGATGGGTCCTAGGCCTATTATATAATGGCGGGGGGTATAAATGCGAGGAAATGATGTTATTGATCGGCTGCTAGGGCAGATGGGAAGCAGGACGCTCAGCCCTTCGGGTGCAGCCAAGCCGAGACGGATGGATGGCCTGCGACCGGAAGAATGCTTTAAATAAAGACCATATCATCTGCGCCCATCTGTGTATGGCAGCGCGAGAGGCAACCCATCCAGATGGTAGACACTGGACTAACAGCAGTCCTGTGTAGTAAGTAGGTACCTGCTGTAAGCCATTGCTAGAGAATCAAATAAAATAGGCCGAGGTTTCGAGGCTTGCGCGCCGAATCCGTAGGTCTCTCGAGCAAAAGCAATAATCGTACCATGTGCGCGGACCATATGTCACCCGACAAGCAAGGCGCGGCTAATCATATCTCGTCTGTGGGGAGAAACGGTACCTAGTGTAGTGTGATGCTATCCAGAAATGATTACTGATATGGATAGATGACAGATGAAGGGAACTAGTGTGCTTATACTAGGTCGAATAGGTATTCGCATGAAACGGTGTATACTTTGATGAGGTTTCAACTTGAAGGTCGATGATGACTGCTTTCACCGGCATGGCATGGCATGGTCCCTAGAAACTTAATTGGTAGGTATACATGTAGGTAGGTCGTCGAGAACCTTATACAAAACCCGCGTGTTTGACGTGCGACACAGCGGCGCTGTACATATGCAGATACATAAGTGTTGTAAGTTCAATGTTGGTAGAGATAGGTATGTGATTTGTAAAAAGAGACAATCCATGATGGAGACTGGAAGAGACCTTAACGACGTTCGTCCTTCTTCCCTTCCACTTTCAGGGGTGGAATTGGAACCTAGCGGACTGTACAGTACCTACAGTGGCGTAGTGTAGTGCAGTGTTAGGTACAGTAGGTATGTACCTACTTACTGTAGGTACCTAAGGGTAATGCGAGTAGGTGCAGCGAAGCAAGTGAAGCCGAAACTGGGGGCCGCATTGTCGAGTTGAGCAGGTACCAACATGGGCAGGGATCCCCTGCCCTTTCCCTGTTCCAGACACCAAGAAATCAATCCATCGGCCAACAAACCGGAAAGAACCTTGAACCAAAACAGCTTAGACGTTCCGCGCAATGTGCGCCAGTGTTTCTTCACCAGTCCTGCTAAGTATAGCACAGTACATACCACCGTATCTATCCCACACCATTCTTCGAGGCCCCGAGTGGCACAACACCGTCTGTGTATACTACATACATGTAGGTATGAGATTATTATTATCGTCGTTGCCATATTATTATTATTATCATTATTATTCTATTCTGCCAGGTCTCCCCGCTCGCTGTTGGCCTTGATCTCGCCGCACTCCGAGTGTAAGCCACAATGTTCCATCGAGGATACAAATACGGGAATCTACACTCCTTAGGTGCCCGAGTTCCCCCCCCAGCGCCCGTTCTTGGGACCTTGCACCTTGCACCTTGCACCGTGGCCCATAGGCCATGGGTTGTGGGCGGGAGGCTGTCCGCGGCACCACAAAGGTAGAGGATACTTGCACGACATGTGCGTGCGAGCTGCACATCATGTTACCAGAACAGGTGAGCCTGGTATCATCAGCTAAGCCTGGCCACGATAGACAATTTTTAATATAATTCCTCTCGTTCGTCCTGGTCGGTGATTGGACGGTGCCGCGAGTGGGCAGCGCCACGCCCATCCGATCTTGATACTTCCTCTTCATCCCCTGCTCGGGATCTGACCCTTGCCCAGGACAGACCAGGACCACGCCCATTTATTACAGTCGCCAGGGGATCGTTGTTCATTGTTCGTGCGCTAGACCATCTATACTAGTCCTGATGGGAGTCTGGGAAACCACATAGGTCGCTGATCGCAGCAATTGTGAAGCTGATAGCCCACCTCTAGTTCTCGTCGGTACTCATACTCGAGGGAAACCATCCTCTTGTCTTGCTTGGCCGGTATACTGAATAAGAGTGGCTTGCAGTTCGAATCACTCGTGGCTGCCACGTCGTCAGCGATTCTCTGCAACGTCTTGATTGCTCCCCTAGGGCTCCCAACTAGTCCGCAGTAGCCCACGCTCTTAGGAATCAAGACATTCGGCGCGTGCCGCTCGCTTCCTGTGTCTGAATTGTAACCCCAGGTTACCTTTCAGTTCTCAGAAGGGTTTCCCTCTGGAGGCGCCGTATATCAGCTCTTCCTTGCATGTCTGGACTTGTCCTCCTGTCTGTATATTCCACAATACGGAGCCCCCCATATTAACTTTCGGTCTTCGATTGTCCCGGGCGTGTGAATCCTCACAACTTTTATATGAAGGCAGTAGCAACGGAACTATCTCCGCCTTCGGGCTCATGCTACCCCTTCTTTCGATCATTTATGAACTACACCACTTATAGTCGCTAAGCCGAGTACTTACCCCCGGATCCACTTGCGCTTCCTCTCCAAGCTTTGTGTCGTTTTGTCTCTCCGGGGACGTCTCAATCGTAGCTCTGGCGGTAGCTGACGCCGCCTTTCCGAACACCATCGTATTGGCTCGAAAACTGGGCGCGACTGCGCTGCCCGCCCATCAGCATGCGGAGCAGCCCTTGCCGCCGCGAACCGTCACCAGCGGCTTGGGCATTGAGCATTTCGAAGTCTCATTATCGCAGAGGGAGAAGCTGTTCAAATTGGGCGCCCGAAAGCCCAAGACGGATAGGAAAGGTGCCGAGGTAATTGGCTTGAATGTGATGTCGGCCAAGAGCAAGAGAGTCCGTACGGGATGTCTGACCTGTAGAGAACGGCATCTGAAGTGCGACGAGGAGACTCCCGACTGCAGAAATTGTCGCAAAAGTAATCGAGAGTGCAAACGTGGTGTCAGACTGAACTTCATCGATTTAACATGCAAGGAGCCGCCGCATATACCACACACCGAAGAGTGGACAGGTATGTGATGGCGCCCTAACCTTAAGCCAGTGTCCCTATGGCTGACAGTAATCAAGTGGATTTCCAGGATGAATCACGCCTAGTTGCTTCGGAATATCAGGGGGGTCTAGAAAGATATGCTAAGCTTGATGCTCCAATCACCACATCGTCGCAGGAAATGTACCCCGAGACGTCGCCACAAAAAGACGCCCAGCCCATGAAGAGCACAGAATCGCAGACAATCGCAAACAGCAGACCCTCAGTGTCGACGCTTCCGCCTCAGGGTGCGTACTATACTGATCGTGGCCAGGCATACCCAGATCTCCTATTTGACGCCCAGATACATTCTCGCAAAGGCAGCGGTGCTTCATACGGTCACTCTATATCAGTATCGACTGCGACTGGGTATGGGAATCTCATGTCGGATGCCTTTGGACAAACGGAAGATGTGGACCCCGGTTTCCGCTCTCATCGGCGTTATGGTGGTAGCGATATCTCTACAGCGCCGTCAGTTGCGGGTGCGACAGATGTTGGGCCGCCGTCAGCGACACGGGGGGTTGGACCAGGCAACGGGGGGGTCGGCGCTGACTCCGAGAACAACGTAATGGCACCGCCTAATGACAGAACAGGAGAACGTGAATATCTCAATTCACCGGAAGAGCTGCATTTCATGCAAGTATTTGTTTCGGAAGTGGGATTGTGGATGGACAGCCTCGACAAAGAGAAGCATTTTTCGCGTCTGATTCCATACCACGCGCTCAAGTGCTCGATGCTCCTCAACGCCCTCCTCGCTTGTGGCGTTAAACACCTAACTCTGACCCAACAGTACAGTGATGAAAAGGCGCTTTTCTACTATGACACGGCGACGACACAACTGCTACGGAGTCTCCAAAACCCGGAACGCAACACGGCAGAATGCGCTGCTACCGCCGTGGTCCTCAATGTGTACGAGATCATGAGCGAGAAGCCGACGCAGCGAATGAGCCATATCGCCGGGGCCCGGGCTCTGATTCGGGAGTGTGGGTGGAATGCGAGAAGCACTGGCCTCGGCGCCGCCTGCTTCTGGCTGAACGTGGGCATGGAGCTCCTCTCGTGCCTCGCCTTCAACTGGCAGACGGCGTGGGACCCCGAGACCTGGGGCGTGAATATGGACTTCAGCACAGGCAAGGATGCGGGTAGCGAGGAGATATGGGTCCATCGCATTTTCTACATCGTCGCTAAGATCGCCAACTTTCGCGCCAGCATCCCTAAATTCCAGGAGCCCAGTCCGCACGATGAGCAACTCCGCGTCCAAGCGCGGATGGCCGAATGGAACCGTCTCAAGGGCCTGTGTGACGAGTGGGATAGCGCCTGTCCTCGACCGATGCACCCGTTTGGATACGTCTATCCCGCCCAACAGAGGGGGCCTACGAAGTCATTATTCCCCAATGTCTGGTATGTATCGCTTCTCTCCCTTAACAGGCCGTGACTGATATCCGTCCAAGGCTGATCAAGAGGGCTGCCGTGGTCGGCAGGCTATATTACCACATGGCGTTGTGCGTCCTGGCCCAAGTCAACCCGTCAGCATCTAAGAACTCGGAGGACTCGCGCACCACGCAGCAGCACCACGCGCATCAAGTCTGCGGCATCGTTGCGCACAACAAGGACCGCGGTGTGGCCTCGGTGTCGATCCGATCGCTCGTCATCGTTTCCGAGGTGTTGACTGACCGCCCCGAGCAGCAGGAGGTGGTTGCCATTCTCGAGCGCATAGACCGCGAGACGGGATGGAAGCTCGCCGACGCCATTGCAGGGCTCAAGAAGAGGTGGGGCTGGGAGAGGATGGAGCAGCCGAGCCTCGCGGCCCAGCTACTCGGCTCTGCGCCCCCGTCCGGAAACGCGATGGGCAAGCAGCCTACCGACCGTATCGTTGCGGCACAGAGCTCATCCGCCGCGGCCGCCGCGCCGCAACAGCAAATGATGCTGGCGCCTGTTATGCAAGCGCCTGCTACAACCGCGCCACAGCAGATGCAGCCCGTCGTCACGGCGTCTGCCTCACGCCCCATGCGCATTAACCCGCTGAGCTTCGCGGATTTCAGTTTGCCTAATCATCCGTATCAGAATTGGTACGAACCTCCTAGTCGGTCGAATTCGTATCACTCGCAGGGTCTGCTCTGACAGACCCCCCCCCCCTTCCTTTCCCATGATCCCCCAACGGCAACGGGGCTTGCAACTGGGTATTCACATCTACGCAAATTATCTCAATACTCATAATAGCAACTTCTACACCAACCAGTGGGCTATTCTACTCACGTGGTATCATTATCATCATATCCCGCTAGCGATATACGACCTCAGTGGCGGCTTGAATTCGGGCGTTTGGGGTGGGATATTGGGTTTGTTAGGAACCCACGGTATTTGGGGCGCAAGGGGACCGGACTGCCTAGGTGCTGATCTCAGGGCATATCTGATGAGTTAGAGAGGCTGGGATAATGTACCATTATTTTTTTGGTTGCCGACTATATAGAACGATTGTATGCATGTATTGTTTGAACGGCATTGAGGGGATAATCTCGGGGAGAGGAATTGGATGCGGGATGATCTGACGCATTGTTTGCTTGGTAACAAGTGTAGACAGGGTGGAAGTTTTATATTAATTTCAAGACTTTTGTGATGAGAAAATACTGGGTTGAACACGTGTTGGTTGTATTGGTACTTGCTTAGGTTACCAAGTAGCCACAAACTTCGATTATCTTTTGAGGAATGGTTAGGTTAGTATCATTCCGCACACACGATTCGGGCTGTTTTGGTTGTTCGATATAAAATAATGCTACCTAGATAAAATAGCATTGCCTTTTATCAAACCTAACTAGGTTAGACTTTTTTTTTTCTTTTTTTCGCTACTTTAATACTATCATCTCGCGAATCTATGATCAATCGTGAAGAACACGACTACTCTTCGCTTATCTCCTAAGTATCCATTGAGGCTGGGTTCTCTCTTAGATGCCGGTTTGGATAAGATAAGCTCACAGACTGGCGTGTAAGACGCGAATTACCGAATATTGCATTACACCTCACGGAGGCAAACCAGCCAACGATGGTAGCGTGATTGAGCTCTAACACCAGGACTATTTAGTGCTCCATGGCGTAGAATTTACCATGAATCATATTTGAGCTTACCGAGCATGGATTTCAGGGGAACGGCTAGATCACCTTGACTTGTCGGTAGCATGTCGACATGTCAACTGTACCCGGACGTACGGTCATAGAATGGACCCCAACGGGCCGTATTTAGATATAGTTTAGGAGCGAGATGTTGGTTGTTTCCACGATTAACATCTCCATTCTGTATATCGAATGCTGACAAAGACGCATACTATTATCTGTTAATATATAATTATATCCTGGGAGACGAGTCTTTGGACATACTATATGTGATAGGGTCGAAGATGAGCTTTCCCCACATAACTCCGGGTTAGGTAGCGCCCACGTAGGAACACAGTAAATTCTGCAGCGCCTCTTCTCGTGACGCATTCACAGCTTTTTCAGGAAATGGCTTTTGAACTTCTTATTGGCGCGATCGCTCGAACGATGCTGGAACTGATCGCCGTGGATCTCAAAGCAGAACGGCTCGTGGTCCGGCATTGCGTCGGGTGCTGGGACATGGACGCGGAACATGGTGCCCTCCTTGGGTAGCGTCTTGACGTGGTTCTGCGGCGTGACGATCTCGAAGGTGAAACGCGAGTCCTTGACGACGATGCCCCGCGCGCCGACGCGGCTAGGACACCGGCTTCGCGAGACCTCAACCTCGGCCCCGTGAAAGTCGGCTGCGCTGAGCTTCGCCGCGGCGCCCTGGCCCCCGTCATACAGCTCGCTCCCGAGGATCTCGTGCACGTAACCCACCCAGAGCTGGTGCAGCGGCGCGAAGATGGAGTACTGCCGCCCCTCCTTCGGCAGGTGGTAGAGCTGGCGGCGGCGACGCTCGCGCGCGGACAGCGGCTTCGGTCGCAGCGCTTTGGCGCGCTTCTTCTTGTCGTCCCGGGCGCGCCGGCGGGCATCGCGCGCGGCCGAGGGCGGAGGGGAGCTCGGCTTCAGGAAGAGAGGCCGGTGCTGGATCTTGTCCGAGAATATGCGGTTGGCGCTGTCTGGGCTATGGGCTCGACGCAGCAGGGTGTGGGTTAGCGATTGAGTATCTTCTTTAGGCGGCATTTTATTCTGTGAGGTCTGAGTCATGGGGTGTTTGTCTTGATGTTCCCGAGATGATTTGACGATTTTATATTTCATGGGAGTAAGCTTATCTTGGTTGGGGGTTGGGAGTTGGGACCCTTCGCCGCGTGGTCTTGGCAGGTCTGCTTAAAGAAGTACATACAGTGCACTCCATCACCACTATAGCACGTTGCCTATGGGCCGTTACTGACGGTGCCTGCAGTGCACTAGCTGGCGCCAAGCTGACTAACCCCAGATTACCTACTTATAGCCTGGGACTCGACTTACTTGCATGTGAAAATAACAGTACAGTACCACTAAGGCTAAGCAACGTAAATGCCTGCCAATTCATTTCGCGATCGGCCACTACTAACCGCTAACCTCAACTTCTACAACCACCACCTCCGAGGCTATTCCATAACACCACGCCCGGTTGCAGTACGCGATTCCTTATAGCCAGCCTTGCTCGCGCTTAGCCATGCTACAGCCGCCATAGCCCACGACCGGAGGAACCTAGCTACCACCACGAGACTTCGACATCATGTCTGACGATGCGACCCGCGACTCGGCGCCCGATCTGCAGATCCTGGGCGACCAGATCACTCTGCAGCCGAGAAGCTATGTCGAGGACCGCCGTCCGGGCCACGATGAGGAAGTCCTCATGCAGAACATGGCCCGCTTTCGGTCCGAGCCCCTGCGATTCCTCCGCGAGGTCTCTCTGTACGTGTCCGGCACCGGCTGGCGCGCCTACGACAACTTCATCGGCCGCCCCATCTTCTACTCCGGCTTCTCCGAGCAGATGAGGAATGCCGTTGTGTCTGCGCCCCTACTACGCGCTCGCATCTCCCAACTAGCCGACAAGCGCCTCGAGGTCGAGGAGAACGAGGGCTGGCTGCGGAAGGACGACAAGGACTACGCCATCAAGCGGGCCCATAGACGGGCAGTCATAGAGTCCGGGATTCGGGATGTTGCCGACAAGATGACGGATCACATGATTTGCAAGTTCGAGAGCAAGACTTTTATCAGGGGAGCCTATTATCTCTGCACGCAACTGCTCACACGCGCCTACCACCAGGGTGAGTATCCTCGGTTCCATCCGTACGCCGCGGCTCTCTGACTAGGCGCTTTTGTGCGCAGGCATTCATGTTTCGAGCGAGGAGGTCCTGCGGCTGAGAAAAGTAGCCGAGGAGGCGGAGAGGAAAGGACAGAGCATCATATTCTTACCATCGCACCGCTCTCACGTCGACTATGTCTCGATGCAGTTAATATGTTATCGGTTGGGTCTGGCTTTGCCTGTTGTCGTGGCAGGAGATAATCTAAATTTCCCCGTCGTTGGGAGCTTCCTTCAGCATGCTGGTGAGCATCTCACCCACTCCTGTATAACTCTGTTTAGCGCTCACATCTCAAGGTGCCATGTGGATTCGAAGGTCTTTTGGTAATGATACCCTGTATACTACTTTGGTGCAAACTTACATAGACACGATGCTGCAAGGCGGTTATAATTTCGAATGTTTCATAGAGGGCGGTCGATCGCGCACCGGCAAGCTACTGCCGCCCAAGTTTGGTATATTGAGCTTTGTATTGGATAGCATATTATCTGGCCGAGTAAAGGATGCTATCGTCTGCCCCGTGAGCACGCAGTACGACAAGGTCATCGAGACCGAGGGCTACGTCACAGAGCTTTTGGGTGTCCCAAAAAAGAAGGAAAACCTGGCTGATTTCCTCAGTGGCGGGTCGTCCGTCTTATCTCTCAAGCTGGGCAGGGTCGACGTCCGTTTCCATGAACCCTGGAGTCTGCGCAAATACATTGACGAGCAGCTCACAAAGCTAGATACGCCTTTGGGAACCGAGGATCTGACTTTGAAGACACCTGAAAATGCCGTCTTGAAACAAAAGCTCTTGAGAACTATGGGGTATAAAGTCCTTTCCGATATCAACGATGTGTCGGTGGTCATGCCTACGGCACTCATTGGTACAGTACTCCTCACTTTGAGAGGCCGTGGCGTGGGCAAGGCAGAACTGCTGCGACGCATTGAATGGCTGATAGGACGTGTGCGCGCTAAAGGGGGACGCGTAGCTCACTTCGGAAATGCGCCTTTGGTCGATGTTGTCGGCCGTGGTTTGGAGGTACTTGGTAAAGATCTCGTGGGTGAAGTCCAAGGCTTGGCCGAGCCAACGTACTATGCGGTGGACCGGTTTCAACTCTCCTTCTATCGCAATATGACGATTCATCTGTTCATCTCCGAAGCTCTGGTCAGTGTCAGTATGTACACTAGAGTCAAGCAAGGCGGTGGTCCGGCGCATCAAGAGATATCGTACGCGGCTCTCCGGGAGCAGGTGTTGTTCCTCTCGTCGCTCTTCCGTGGTGAATTCATATTCCCAAGTGAGGGCTTAGAGACGAATTTGGAGAAAACTCTGATTGGACTTGAGAATGACCGGGTGATTAAATTGCAGAGAAGTGAAGAGGGGGCAATCTCCAGCATCGGGCTATCTGATGAAGAGAGGCTGGCTGGCCGAGAAAACTACGATTTCTATTGCTTCCTGATCTGGCCTTTCATTGAATCGAGCTGGCTTGCAGCGACGTCGCTCATGGGACTCACTCCGCCGGTCAAACAGAAGGAGGAGATATGGATCGAGGTCGCCCAAGCTCAAAACACAGCGCAGCTAGTGAGTCTCCGAAATAGTAAACCCGTTCTAAATAAAGAGAAACACTAACAATCCATGTTCTAGCTCGGCAAGACGCTCTATCACCAAGGCGACCTCAGCTACTTCGAGGCCGTCAACAGAGAGACGATCAAGAACAGCTACCAGCGATTCGAAGAAGAGGGCATCATCTACGCAATCAAGTCCAAAGACGCAAAATCACCACCACGTCTGTCTCTCTCCCCCGAGTGGAGAGCGCCCCGCGATCCCGACACGGGCGCCCTCAAAGCCTCGGGCAAACTGTGGGATTTCATCGAACGCATCGCCTCGAGTAGGCGCGAGGGCAAGAATAGACGCGACGGCGCAACCGTCAGCACCCGTGTGCTCGGGCTCACGGATGCCCTGGGCGCTCGCCTGTTCGAGAAGGCGGCGGCGCCTAACGGCAAGGTCGATGCGACTTTGAGTGACGAAGAGGCTACGAAGCTTAAGAAGGTTGTTAAAGCTGAGAGGAGGAGACGGAAGTTGGAGGGAAGGGCCCATTTGTAGATATATGTGTAGATAGTAGTGACGAGCCATGAGATTTGGTGATTTAATCATGTTTGTTGTTTGCGTAGATTGACTTTCGCCTTGAGCCGGGATGCTAGTTAGCTATGTAGTACGATTCACACAAACGTACCTGGGAAGGTAAACACTTGGGTTTGTTGCTTATGTTGGTAGTATTAGATAGTTAAAAAGCTACCACCTATGTTATTTTCTCCCTCACTTCTTAGGTGGTGTTCTCTATAGCTTTTGATGTCTCAAATCCGTCAAGTGTTAAGCATATTTCCAATTTTTAATCGGCCCTCTTAGGCGAACATTTTTTATACTTTGACAGGATGAACGTACATCTACCCAAAGATCAAACCAAATAGTCGTATACTCGGCTCGAAGCTTCACTCTCTTGCCTACTCTATCATCAGGCCGAATGAGGTGCAGACATCGCCGTGCGGATCATAATATATTTCTTCGAATGGAAGTCATAAAGTAGAGGGTTTAATTCCATGGCATACCCTCCAGGCCCGTCGTACCAGAAAAAGCGCATCGATCCCATCAGACAATCAATTTTATGATGAGGATCGCCCAGGAGTGCGTTGGAACATTCCCACTAAAACATCTTAAATTCACGCAAGATAAAAAGCCTTTAAGATAGTAATAACTCTTAAACAATGCACTATTATTTAAATATCATTGTTTAATCAGCTTTTTTTTAACAGCTAAAGTAATTTTATATAATTTTATGCTTTAAAATAAATAACAATTATATATTTATTTATTATTATTACTTTATTTATTAAAATATTTACTTTTAGTTTATATAACTATTAACTTAATAATATAATAATAACCTTTAAAAAGCCATATTATTTTTAAGCGCTAGAAACACTAGGAATCTTAGAGATTATGGTTTCATGGTTGTTGTAATGATAGCCTGCTTATTGCAAGGCGCTTCGGATAATCCTTATATTATGCCCTGTTCACGAAAGGCACCTGAGTTCCTCTGTGTGCTTAATTAGAAACGTTCCTTTCTGTTCCAGCCTTGGGGCAAGCCCAACCACGTAGAATGGGGCGTGCATGCCGCGCCTGGCGGCAAGGTGGGATTACATCTGGGAACCCACAAAGGGGTCCCGACCGTTTTCTTCCCTTCAACAACACTTGTTTACCTCCCAAGATCATTGCCGCTTTTTTGTGAACCAGTCCTTCTCGGTGAGGGCTGTAAGGGCTGTGGGGGTGGCATGGGAGGCGCGGGAGGCGCGGGCTACCAGAGGCGTTAAAAACAAAGACGAATCTAGTGGATGTGATTGCTGTGAAGCACTTGCAATTGCGGCTGCCTGGCTGTACTGCAGAGGCTGGCGGGCAGTACTACAAGCAAGAGAACAAGCAGCTGTGATTGGATAGTACTAAGACAAGGGCTGGAAATCAGGGGTTGAAATCGAATTAGATTACAATAATCCTCCAACTTAACGCTACATATTCCTGGCCGACCTCCGGGGTTTAACCAATTCTCTCAAATGAGCGAAGGCTGAATAGCTTCAGTTTCAATGTTCAAAAACATTACGCATGCAACAATGTACAAGTGTTCAGCGCATGAGTCAATTATTTAGTAACATGATATCTGAATCAAGAACATACATAAGTAAGCATAGATAATGACTGACTTGATTGCACGTTTAGTTGCGTGCCGAACAAGGAAAATGAGAGGGTACATAAACAAATGCCCGGCCGGCCGCCCCCACTGCCCGGACTTGCCGGGGGCAGATCACCCGTAGGTCTTGAAACATCCAGATAATTGAATCATGCTCGTTGTTCTCATTGTTCTCATTGATTGTGATAATAATTTCATCCCGCGGGTAACCTAACATGTAGCCATTCGCTCGCCATGTTTCTGGTGCACCAAGGTAAAGGCTTGGTGGCTCCAGTGGCTGTAGCTGTAGTGGGCTTTTTTTGTTTGCTTCGCACCCGCGTTCCCTGACGAGCGTCATCGTTGAAAAGGACAAAAGCCCGAGCATAACTGGGCCTTAAATAACAAAAGCCATAAAAGTCGCCAGTCAACTTAAGCTTCATTTGTCTGGTTTCTGTTTTGCGTGGGTGTCATGATGACTTTGAGATTGTAACGAAAGAGCAACATCGTTATATAACGGCTGAATACCTACACAATGATATTTGAATGTTCAATCCCTTATGGCTTAGCCGGGATCCCACAAGCGAATAATGCTTTTCCCATGATGTGTGTGTAGCCCTTTGGTGCCAAGAGCTCGGTGTCTCTTAGCTCGTTGTCGTTCGGTGCAACTGATGTTAAGCAGCACTTATTGGAGCACCATATTAGGTCAAAGATGACCCTAGATGCATAGCTGGGTACTTATCACTACCACCGGCTGAGCAGTCCCTTTGGTTAGCCTTCTGGTTTGGGTTTTAGAGTTATAAGTCATCGTTGGGATATGGCGCATCGTTGCTTTTAAAATACATACATTTATGCGCTTTTATTTAAACAATATAATACTTTTTTTTAGCTATATATACATCATGATATTTTTAAAATAGTTATTATGCTAATTAAATATAGAGGTTTTATATAGTGCATTTATTTTTATTAATATAATTGAATTTAGTGCTGTACGATCTAACCCGCCGCGATCTAATTGTTCGAACGAGCCCTGCCCGCGCAGACCTACCTATATATACCTACCCGTGTAGACCTACGCGTACAGACTGGCGAGTGGTCTGGCGAGGGGTCTGGAGACCTGCCCGTACGGACTGGCGAAGGGTCTGGCAAGGGCTATACAGACCTATCCGCGCAGACCTACACGTACGGACTAGCGAGGGCTTTAGCGAAGGCTCCCGCAAAAAGTCTAGAGATTGACCTGCGTAGATTTATATAGCCCTTGCCAAAGCCTTCGTTAGTCTGTACGGGTAGGTCGTACAAGTAGGTCTCTAGACCTCTCACCAGTCCCCTCCCTAGTCCAGATGGGCAGTTCGTGCGCGCAGGTCTGCGTAGGTAGGTCTCCAGACCCCTCGCCAGTCAGTACGCGTAGGTCTGCGCGAGCAGGTCTGTATAGCCCTTGCCAGACCCTTCGCCAGTCCGTACGGGCAGGTCTCCAGACCGTTCCCTAGTCCACTTGCCAGGCCATATGGGCAGTTCGTACGCGTAGGTTGTGTAGGTATGGCTTATTTGAAGGGTTGGATTGCGGCAGGTTAGATCGCAAAAACTAGGTCTAGTTTTATTTTCTAGCAAAAATAAAACAGCTATAAAAAATCTCTATATTTAATTAGTACAATAAACATTTTAAAAATAATATAATACGTACGTAGCTAAAGAATATTGTATTATTTAAATAGAAGTGCGTAAATCTATGTATTTTAAAAGCGTGTGTTGTATGTAAATTAGGTCTGCTCGCCGCGGTGCACTTGGCGCGCGGCTACACTCCCTCCTAGCTGCGCTGAACACCTCCGTAGGAAGTGGTGTGTCAGCATATGGCCCTTAGGGGTATATCAGTACGAGTACTAGATCAATCCAATGCCTTTAGTATCTCGCTGCCCCTGGGGTCTGCTGATAATAATAAAGAAGTAACCACATTGTTTAGGAACTTCGCAATCCGGACCTTTTCTTGCCCTGGTAAGCAGCCACCATCTGTATTAATTTCAAATACGCAACCATTCAAGTTTCAGTTTCTACCTAGGTAGGCTATATAACCTGCTTTACTTTGTCTGCTCCATTCTGCCGCCGGACCCTTGGAAGGTACGCGTACAAATACCAATGCGTTTTCATCATCGTCCGCCTCCCGACGTTGGATACTAAACTCATAAGCGACTTCAGGAGCAAACATCAACATATAAACACATCTGCAGTTGCTACGCAATGAAGGGTTCATTGGTTAGGTAAGTCGTTGAGGGTAGTTTATTAATGCAGCTTGAACTTCTAGACGCTAATTTACAGTTGCACCTCGACAGTGAGATGGGGAGTCCTATGTACATCAGACAGCATTTGGGACCTAAGTATCGCCGGCTTCTACCTATGACACAGATTAAGATCGATCCTACACAACCCATCTCCGACAACCTGAGAGACCAACTCCGGGCGTTAGCTCAATGGAAAGGAGAAATAATCACACTCATTATGAGCCTTCTCTTAGAGGGTGTTCTGATTGGCATCCTCGCATCGCTGAATGGAACCCCTTATTTCGAGAACTGGAGATTGCCCCTATCCATCAACACCGTCGTCTCCATCCTAACAACACTGAGCAAGGCGGCACTTATGCATTCAGTGGCAAGTACAATCAGCCAGATAAAATGGATCGACTATCAAGTGGTGCCGCAGAAACTAGGTAATTTCGAGATTTATGATGAGTGCAGTCGGGGACCTGGGGGTGCACTGAAAGCATTGTTTTGGCTGCCACGAAGCATGGTCGTGCTCGGGGCTCTCGCCACTATCCTTGGCCTGGGAATTGGTCCTTTCACACAACAATTGGTCCAACTAAAGGAGGTTGAGGTTAAATTTATCAATGAGAGCCTCAAGATTGACTTTGCGGTAGATTATAACACATTCCCTTGGCAGTCAACTTTCAACACACTCAATCAAACCAACGGTAAGCAATATGAGAGAATTTATTTCTGTTCTGAAACCGCCCAATTGGTGGTAGACCCTAACTAAATCTTCGTCCTCCATGAAAATAGTGGCGAGCCGGGACCCCGGCATCCGATCTGCCATCATGAGGGGAGTTTTTGGCATCGGGTCATCGCCCGAATGGATATGCCCAGGCGTTTGTGCTTGGGAAAGCACATATCATTCGATAGGCTTCATCAGTTCCTGTGAAAATGTCACCCAGGCTACTGCTAAGACAAAGATATGCGGCAAGTTCGGATCCAACTTGAATTGCAACATGACAACTCCTGGTGGCGTCGCGCTTAGCACCAACCATGTTCGAGGCGTCTCGACTACCCTCCTCAATCTGAATACGGCGTGGAGCCCCGAGTTCCTTAATACAACACCTGGCGCTGTCGTATCATCTGACTTGCTCAAAATCGGCGTGTTTCGATCGACGGCCAGACACGACCTCGCGTACAACGACGAAGAGATTATCGGCGAGAATGTAACAGAGTGCACGATGTCACTCATCATGCATCAATTTGAGGGGATCTGGGCCAACGGCACCTCCAACACGTTTGGTCTTATCACTCCCTTCCGTCTTGGTCCCGGGTATTGGGTCAATACGCAGAACTTCTCGGGGTCGCCCAGAGAGAACGCACTCAACAGCGCCTTCTTCTACACTACTGCCGCTGACGGCCAGCCTCTTCCTGTCACTATAACTATCTGCCAGCAGGATCTGGTTAACATGCTCGAATTCTTCGACTCGTCCTCCTTCCGCTCCCATGTGGTCTCAGGCGTCACATCAACAGAGAACGGTGCCGGAGTCGCGCTACTCAACGCAGACATCTCGGCCATTATGCGCTTCATGGCGGACGGCATGTCCCAATACGTTCGCGCAGGCACGAACAATAGGAAGCCCGCCAGTGGGTTTCAGGTCAGCAGAGTACTATTTGTGAACATCGTCTGGCAGTGGATGGTGCTTCCCCTGTTTGTGTATGTCCTGGCCATCATATTTGTCCTCTGGGTGATGTGGAACAATCACCGTCGAAAGATCCCGCCATGGCGCAGCTCAGTGGTCGCACTAATTCTTCACCACTACAACAAAGAACGCCAGCTTCTCGTCGCCCCTGAAATCGGAGAAATCGAGAAAGTTTCTCGGCAATCTGTCACGATTCAGTCTAAGTAGGGCCATGGTTGTGATGTCTAACTGCGCGTTTAGTGGTATTGGGGGGGTAATGATACAGTTAGCGCTTGTACAGACTTGATAGAAAAGAGCCGAGGTCAAGCTAATGAGCTCAATAGGCCCATGAGCGTCTTTTACCCTAATGAAGATACTATAACGGAGTTTAAGTGAATGGTAATTAATGGACAAGATTAGCTACGCACGACAGGAATACTAATGAGATCAATCCCTTACCCTTTAAACCAAACACACCAAAACACATCGGCGGCTCTCATCTCTTACACGCGTTATCTCGTCAACATGAGTTAAATCATACCCGTCATCTTGTTGGCAACTTTCAGCATGACTTTGCCTACGGTGCATCGTAAGCCCCCCTGACGTGTTGCTACTTAAGTACAAACACTCATATCTAAGGTTCAACTCTATTCAGACTTTGGTGAGCGAGTTTCTCCAAGCATGATCGAATCGCGTGATGGAAGAACGGAGTTCGACGTCGACTTCCTCCTCAAGGTTCAATTCGACCAGGCACTTTGGTGGACAGTGATAATTGTGTAAGAGAGTTCACAATTCATCACATTGCAATCTCACTGTATTTCTCGGGACATGTGCCTACCCTAAGCTATGAAGGAGTATAATCGGGGAAAGCATTAATATATGCGGTTTCCCAAAACCAACGTGACTAAAGAAGGCCCCAGATGATGGCGGAGTGGTGACAATCATTGCCCTGGATGGAAGTAGCCTACTGTTAGTACTACAATGTAACCACTATCTGCACGGCCTACTAACAGTTACGTCCTACGAGACCGACACCGACTCAACACAATGAAACCCAAAGTCTATGCCATATATATCAATCAATCTTTGGGGCGTGTACGTGTTGATCTTTTGCAACCGCCAGCGCAGACAATTGCAAGATATCACAAAGTTAATAGGAAATAATAAACAAAAATCACCACTTTAACATAAGAGCATAAGTTCTTTCATCAAAATTGCTATCATTAGTAGCAGCCTAGCTAGTGCTTCTTTTATTTATACTTTTATCAAGTTTCTTCATTTTCACATTTATATTTTTAAAATTATTGCTATGTTTAAAAAACATAAAATAGCTTTGATATAATTAGACCTTTACAGGGTTTGCTTCTGTATGTAGGATTACTGTTGTAACCACATTCACGGATTTTTCCCGGGGAGGGGGGCAGGGGGGCGGGGTATAGATTGCACCAATCTAGGATTACTTCTAGTAAAAGACGCCGTGATTTAAGGGATGTAGAAGATATAAGCTATGACGGATAAAAACCCACTGTTCGTTAAGACTAACCATTTCCTAAGACTTTATGGAAATTTATATCAAATTTCTTCTTTTTTTTTTTGATTGTTGCGGAATATAAAAAAAGCTACCTATGGCACTATGTTAACGGATAAGCGCTCTAATCAACCCCGAGTCCCAGCTGCATTTATATTGATTGTGGTTCTCGCAGCGTGTTCCCTACCATCTGGCAATCTAGTCGAATAAAGGCACATGAAACCAGTAGTTATATGGAATATATGGCCCCTTAATGTTGTGAACAAGGTCTAACGTGCGATATAGCAGAGGGTTAATGCCCTCTCGCGCTACACTCATTCCTCGGCGTAATTAGAGTTTTATGCTCATGATAGAACTTTTTACCACCAGTGTTAATACAAAAATCTTTTTCCTATGGGGTTCATACGTTAATGGGACCAATGAATCGTAGCAGCATTGAGATACTGCTTATCGTAATAAGTGTCCCATCCTTTTCCTACTCGCTGAGCAGATTCCACAACCCTAGTGCCGCGCCCGCTAGAGGCATGAAGATCCGGTAGAAGTTAAGGTTCCCCCACATTCCAATTAGCTGTCTCGCGGTATCGAGGCTCATGGCTTTCTTCCCCTGAGCACTGGGCACTTTAAATGGAAAGAGAGTTAGTGCTCATGTTTTACAAAGCGTCAAAAGCAATTTGAGATTAGGTAGAACTCTCAAGGGGAAGAATACACTTTGATAGAACTATTCGGCGAAAAAAGGGAGAATGCTTGGTGACTATGAGAACGTCTGGGGAATGGTACTCACGAGATGCCATCAAGGTGCTATTAATGCCCCCGATAAAGATCAGAGTAAACGGCACCAGCAACAGGTTTGCGACTCCACCACCGGCGTAGCCTCGCCACTCGCGATCTACGGAGCGGTGTTGATACGCGAGATAGAAGTAGTTGAGCCCGGTGACTACGGCGGTTGCTGGGATATAGAGGGCCCGGCTGAACTGTGTGTACCAGGCCCGCACGAGGCCGTCCGTTGGCCCGTTGCTTTGGAGTATGGCCGGGATTGCGCAGAAGGATAGAACACTGATACCGCCTAGACGAGTTGTTAATTCAAGCCTCGTTTGGTGGAAGTAGATGCAATGTAGGGGTTGATTTACCGGATATCCAGGCCGATCCAACAATGCTGCCGGTGGCTGAGAGAGTCATAGGGGTCGACAAGAAAGGCATGGCGACTAATACGCAAGAGCAGTGTGTGATAGATAGTAAGTGGGCGAAAACAGTACTACGATGGGCTAAATGAAGGTATGAAATCAAATTGTTAAGATATATAATCAAGTTTTCGTCATGGTGAGATTTACTCACTTATACTCGGATAGCTTGGGGTGGGTCGACAGGACCGGAAAACCCGGACAAGTTCGCATGTCCGAAACTGTAATGGGTGTTGTTGGGAGCCTGGATTTGTGGGCTGTACAGTAAAAGGAATGGAGATAATTGACATGAAGGACCCGTGCGGGGTCATCATATAACACAGGTAGCACTGTCCTTCGAGAAACCCGCGTGTTTTCCCATGGCACCGTATGCTCTACTGTTACGCCGTCACAGTACGGGATGTCCGCCAGCCCACCACCCCGCCATCCCGCCGTCCCGTCTGCGTACAACTTGAAGGAGCGCATTCAATACAAACTATTTTTTAAGACGGCGATGAAATCCAATCAAATAATAGAAGTAAGTCTACTGCTTGTCTAAAGTGACTCTCAAAGAAGGCGAGGTGATGCTGGTGACCTCGCCGGCCGAGTCTATGTTGAAGATCAGCTCGTCCATAGCTGCGGACCCGTAGATGACCGATGCCACGTTGATCCACGTCGCGCACTCGGTCGAAAACATGGCCGTTGCCAGCGATGGCGCGCTCGCATCTTCAAACACAGCCTTGAACGCTACCCTTTTACCGCCGTTTGGACCTTTCCCTTCGAGCCCTGTTGGGTACAGTCTGATTCGGGGTGTCACGGGCAAGTACCCTATCCAAGAACTAGCATTAATAATGTTCTATCAAGATGCCAATTTGCATGTGGTTGGATGACATACCATTCTGCAAAACAGTGGATGTCCAGGCGAAGTCAGTCCCGTTGCTAATCCATTCAGACACACTGAGGCCCGGCTGATCGTCCGTCGTGATCAACATTGACGAGTTGAGCTGCGTGGTGTTGGCAAAAGCAAAGTATCCGCTGTAGATGGCTCCCGCCTCAACACGGGCTGCTTCTTCGACGGCTGGAATGAGAACCTCTCCAACGATATCTGAGGGTGGGTTAGAATCTCTCTTTGGCTTTAATTTCCCCGTGTAATTTGATCCATACCTAGGAGGTTGAAATTCGCGTTGGCTGGTAGCTCTCCTGCTAGAAGAACCGAAATGCCAATGTCGTAATCGGGAACTTTCGACACTTGGGGTCAGTACTTTCCATGCACCGCACCGGTCTCTCGCCTATCTAGGAATATTGAACCTGACACTTGTCAAAGTCCGTAATTAATATAGGCCCAAGAGTGCATACTGATGGCTAGAACGGAGCTGTAATCACTGATCCGCCCAGCTTTATTAAACGCCGTGATCCAGCGATAAGGTTGCCCTGCGACGTTGATTCTTCTCGCTCCCCATGGCGCGCCGACCGAGGCATGCGGATCGGTGGAGAACGAGAATGGCTTGAGCCAACGCCTTGTGGTGACAGGATCGAGCAACTTATGGCCAAGTATCGCACGCCCAATTTCCGACAAGTCCGCTACCGAGGTGTAGATATTGCCGGCCCTGCGGCCTTGTCAGTTTCTAGGAGTACTAGCGAGCCAGAGAGGATATATCTTACGCGGCAGCCTCGCCTAGATCAAATGACCATCCCGTTTGGCCAGGGTTACCCGGGATGATTCCTCTCTTGCTAGCCGGTGCCCTTAAGAATGTATTATTTAGACCGAGAGGCTCGAGAACCGTTTCCTTTAGTAGGGACTCGAAGGGTTTCCCAGTGATTGTTTCCAAGGCATAGCCACTAAGCATCTTAAATTAAATCATGTTACAGCATACAGCATGCACTTTACTTACATGAGTTGGAATCCTACATTGGAATACGCAGCACTTGTGAACGGGGTTAATGATGGGCTTGACATATCCAGTTAGTGATAGCTCTGCAACGTAGAGAAATAGTTTTACGCAAGTTGCAGAAACTCACTAGAACTGCTTGATGCCATTGAAAAATTCTGTGAGAGAAATAAGCGGAGGCCATTTATCAGTTCAGACATTAGAGAACTCACGTTTTCGGGTACACTATGGCTCGCTGGAGTCAGCAATTCCTCGTTTGGGGAAAATCGGCACATGTTTTAGGAGTTCTACATGCTCCCTAAACACGTCCATTACTCTAGCGGGGAGGTTTTGATCCCACAAGCGGACAAAACAGGAAGAAAATGACTCCAGAGGTTACTCACCGTAGGGAAATCTCCGCACGGAGGCAGTTCCTGAGTGGTTAATGGAGGGAATCCATATTGAAGCACATAGTCTCGTGTATTCGGGGTCTGGGTTAATTCTCCTAATAGGGCGTCTAAGTCATATTTAGCTATGAAGAAAGGAATAATGACAAAGTGATCGCCTACAATCTCGTGGAACACCGGTCATTTGAGTTGCAAGACCTCCAATCGTTACTTTCTCCCAGGCAGTATCCAACACAGGATCCGAACGGCTTGTCAGTTCTCGAAGCTCAGGGACGTATTTCGTTATTGGTTCGTTCCATACTTTATCGCCCGCATTGATAAGAAACAGGTAGATCGTGTGAATCTTCGACAAACTACCCAAGCGGAAAACTGTATTTTCATCCACCGTATTCACTCCTGTCGTGTTTAGCGTTGCCAGCTTCGGTGCCGTATGGAGCACTGAGAAGATAGGGTCTGGATCGTGAGCCGAGAAAACCTCCAGTGCAAAGGAGTAGTCTCGGGCGTTGTCGGTGACTCCTTTAAACAATTCGGTCAAAATTGCAACCGTCGCTTTGATTGCGTCACTATGCGCAAGTCGCAGCGGCTTAGGGAACACTGGCCCCTCTAGAGGGCATGTTGGACCAGCTTTGCATGATGACAGCACACATGCCGACACTATAGCAAGAGCCTTGACTCGCATATTGGCTGGCTCCAGAGTAGAAAATATGTTGAGGAGATCTCAAGGCGCCCGGCGTTGCTGGTGGCGTCGTAGTTTGTGTTTAATGAAGTAGTCTTATTAACACGTGACATACCTAAATTACCACCGACTGGATAATGACCGTGATACAATAATCTACACGGCTCGGGTAACCTAGCATGGGAATACGGTGTTCGGGAGGCCCTGATGTGCGACTATATGGTGCCTTCTTCCGTCCGTGATACGGATAAGGATGCAAATTCCAAGGTATCATGACGCTCGTATACAAAAGTGGAAAAAGGCCACGTGATTGGGTAACACCACTGAAAGTAGTTAACAGGCTCTATGTTTGCGACCTTGTCTATTGTGCCGGCTGTGTCCCAATTTGACCGATGCTGCCCAAGTAAGGGTATTGTACATGAGTGCGGACAATGAGGGCCCGATGTGCCGTTAAGTGTGGGATCCCTGGAATATAATTACTGACCATATAAGATGGCACCTAATGTATTCGATATGTCATTTTATCGAGAGAGTGACATTCTTTCTGCGGGAAGAGAGGAAGCGGTTCTACTAACCCGTGGTGAACTTCAATCTTAAGCGGGTAAAGTGAATCCGATATAGCCGTTAGTCTAGAGCGGCCCTCAACGCAATAGAGTAGGAAAGCTCCTCAATCAAGACTACTCAATTAAAGTCCACATAGGTCAAGCTTGCCGTCTAGAGCACGAGGTTCTGCTACTTCAAAATAGGTATTCCTGGTTACAATAGCCGGCTTGAAGCTGTATTTCAGAGAAGGAGATATCGACCCACAACGCTAATATATCAAAAGCTATACTAGAGGTAAGTTTCCCTATACTTGGTCGCGAATCCTGTTTTAAGCTAGAATTATCAAAGACAGCTTCGGTATTGCAACATTGAGATTGTGGAGGCTGTTTGGCATCAAAATACAGGTAATACTATTACGGGTATAGTCGGAGATATATCCGGAATGACCGGCGACAATGGCAGTTCAGGTCTCTACCTTGCTCACAGAATTGTAAACACGTGCCTAGATTCAAGCAAGCTGGATGCTGCATTCGGTAACCGCACAGGAATGCGAACAAAGACCAAGCTCTCAACCACGATTCTCTTTGTAGTGTAGACATTGACGTGCAAAACAATTATCTGTCCCTGTACTCTGATACTGAAAGAAAATACTGATTGCGCTCATTTGTGCATTTTCGTCACCTCCTTCATCTTTACAGCGCATGTCGCGAAGTAATTAATCGACTCAAACAAATAAGGAGCGAGTACGAAATGCCTCGAAGGGCACAGCGGCGGTCCCAGCCGGCCGTCGGCAGGACGGATAACGTTGTATTCGGTCGAGCAACTGTCCTCGATAACGGCATGATCGGAGACAAGCCAGCGAGTAGAGTCCCGTTAGAAAGGTCCCGCGCCGTCCCCGCCCCGGCAGAAGCAGAAAATGATCTTTATGCATTGAATAGCTTGCAGCTGACCAGAGGTCGGCGCTTGGAGCAACTCACTCTCCAAATCCCCCTGGAGTACCTGGTTGACAACTTACCGCCCGGCGCAAAGAGCCTGGTAGGAATACCCGTAGGCGGGACACCATACATATTTAACTGTCCCGACGCAGAAGTACCAAGGAGGATTCGAAAACAATACCGGAGGTGGCCAAGCTTCTGGGGTACTTTCCGAGAGTCGGAGTATGTCTTTTGGCCGATTGAGGCCCAAGGGGGGTATTTTGTAACGGCCATTTTCCACATGCGAAAGGGTATGATGGATGACCCGACCTTTGATGCGCATGGGGATCCGAACGTCGACATACCTCAGGTCCCGCACCCACACTTCAATCACGTCGAGGCATGGTCCGTCGTAGACCCCGAACGGAGTCGGGCTTCGCAAGCAAGGGTAACCCGTGTTAGGGATCGCATCGAACGCATCTTTGAATTGGAAGGAATCACCTTCAGCGACCTAGCGTACCAAGAACAATATTTTCCAGAACGTGAGTGGCGGGCCATGCCGTGGGTTCCTCCACCGAGTGATGGTGATGATTGGAGCTCCGGGATTAGATCGTTCGCTCTCGTGCGGCAGCTCATCCAGCGAGTTGTCAACTCCTACTGCAACCAAGCGGACTACGAACCAAGTTTCTTTATGGAGCCGACTTCCGGCTGGCTTGATGTTGATCAAGTACGGCACGAAATGATGGGTATCTGTGCAATAAACGCACTGGAAGACATGAACTGGAATGCCCGCTTTGCAGTGGAGTGTATTGAAGAGATATCAACATTAGCTGCCATCAATCCTTTTAGAGCATCGCTGCTGGCACCAGATAACGCAGACAAGCATGCTTATATCCCTTTGACTGACAGGTTTGGCGTTCCAAGGCGCGTGCCGTAGCTTTGCCATACACAATAAGCACGTGGTGGATTATGAGGTTGGTGATTACGGATGTAATTTGTAATTTAGATATTATACCAATATATTCTCAAGAACCCCAATATCCAAACAAACGCCTGTTTCATTCAGCCTTACTATATGAAAAAGACATAATATTCGTACGCGAAGACCCTGAATCGAGCCTTTACAGGCCCGAATGCAACGTGTAAAGTAAAATAATAAAGTGAAGCTGTAAATATCTCATCTGGACCAAAAAGGGATTAAGGGCTTCAAGATATCAAAGAAGATCACTGGCATTGCTGATTATCTTCCCCAAGCCATTATTATAATGCCAATTTCGACACAGGTAGCCCTAAAACTTTCAGTTGGCAATAGTTCTCTTATATTCCCTAGACCAGGTACTTAACAATAACCACAGATGAAACTTATATAGCTACATAAGTATCCCGATGGGGTATATCAAATCGCGGCCCTCGCTATTTAGTCAAATTGAAGATGCTCTAGTACTTGGTTGGGGCTTGCAATGTTCTCGACGAGTCAATTCTGAGACAGTAGCATTATTTAATGCGGTATTCGCTAGAAACTCCTCCATAACATACGCCCCAGCACCTTCCAAACAGGCGAACGTTCCTCGGCCACCTAGGGTTTAGCAGGAGAAAACCGCAGGTCCGGGGATAGTGTACGTCTGGGCTTTGTAAGCGTCATACGTGATACCAGGATCCGATCCCTTGTACGCGCCAGGAAAGGAGACGAGACCGGAGGAGGGAGTTGTAGTGCCTGAGCCCGTTACCTGCAGCTGGTGGCAGCCGGGATAGAACTGTGCCCCGGGGTATTCGTACGACGCATGCAGAGCGATGATCTCGTGACGAACGAGGTAGTATCCCGGAGCGAGGCACGATGGAATCTTGTAAGTCACGCCGGCATTACCGGAAACCATGAGAGGGCTGGCGCCCCAAGTATTGGAGGTGCCTGACCGTCCGGCCTCGGCAATCTTGAACCAGACGGCGGCGTGGCCTGGCATATAGTTGGTGCAACCTGTTTTCGCGGAGATTAGCCCCCGTTCTGATTTTGCCTCCCAGCCTCGCACGTTTCCCACTCACCGCTACTAGGGCATTTTGCCATGTAGGTACTGTGAAGACCCTGTTAGTCAACGATGTATTTCACGAAGATTATATCCGTTAAGTAGGACTTTGGGCATAGCTTAAATGCCACGAGCGGTGTTACGGACAATAATATGTTGAGTACCACAACGCCTTGAGGGGCAATGGGAGGCTAAATGTGTCACTTACATGACGGGGCCGACGTGACTATCGGGCCATAGCGTCCAGCGAAGTGTGACGGTGGAACCGGCTGCAGCAGTTGCGTGAAGTGGAGCGGGTGAAGATCCAACTATGCCGCCGTCTGTGTAGCCACCACACTGCATGTCCTCATACGTGACGTCTGTGACAGGCCCATTACCCTGGATGGGTCTTGAGACACGCTGGGGCTTAACACGATGTTAGCTGAATGTGTATTATCGAATAACCGGCTTTCTTGGGCCAGCAACGAGGTTGCCTACTGTAGGATTGGTGTATGGGTCTGTCTGCAACGCTTAGAGTTAGTTACCGCCATTTTGAGCGTGATTTGTGAGGGTTTTATGAGCCTCTAGACATTCTTTTATCCTCAAAAGGAATATAGTATCCTGAAATATACTAAAACGAGAAGATGGCGACGAGAATTACTCACGTAGGGCTGATAAAATTGATAGACCTGGCCACCAATGGTGGCGGTGTCGACGTACCCATGGGCTGCTACGAGGGTAGCCCCGAAGAAGAGGGCACTGAGGACTTGCATGTCTGTAGCTGAGTTCACTTGAACTATAGGGAAACCTAAGACCGAGGCAATTATACTAGGGTACCAATGCAAAACAAGGGCTCTCTCCTAAGAGATGGCATGTGTGGTAGTCCAGCCTTCTCTTATATTAGGAGTACACCGCACTCGATTCTTATGATTGCTTAATGACAGAGTACCGGTAAGGAATAGAAACGGCCCTGTCGTGTGGCTCTGCCGCCTCGGAAGCAGCGTGGCCGCCTGTTGGCCATGAAGGCGGCAAGGAGGTAGGCATTGATGCTCCTGACCCTGGGAATAATCTCCGCACAATTCTCATCATCATCATGTGGACCGGATGTGGGCGGCTTTGTCATCTCGTTCCATCTATCAGGTAGCGACAAGTCGAAAACACTCGCTGAAGGATCGAGATTGAAGCTTGTATCCTGCAACGCGGCCAAGAAGCGACGATTGCTGTTTTGGGGCCACGGAAGATCATGGCCCAGGGTGTTTTGTGGTTCCCCGTCATACCAGTTGGTGGAATAACCTTCTGAAACCTAGCAATTAGTGTCGGCCCCGCCCAGAATGGGAACATTCTTGAAACAATCCGTCCAATAGTTGTCGTCGTTGATGTTCATAGTTAAATAGAGATATGTAAGTCGAATTTCTTCAACTAGAATGACTATGGCGTCATCGTTACGGTACGTATATAAGTTACTGCAGGCGGTCAAGTCGGAGACTTGACAAGGTTCTATCCTTTGGTAGTGTTACGGCTAGAGCTGCAGTTCTGTTCCGTGACAGTTATTACCGAAGTCTAATATTCGAAGATCGTATCCGTGCATCAGAACCTTGACGGTATGGCTTACTCTGCGATCACAACTTCCTCTCCTCATCGGCTAAGGAGCAGTGCCATATTTTCATTGCCGCTCTAGGAGTTTCCGGCCGCAGCCTTGACCGCTTCTTCTATAATCACCGTTTGCTCTCCTCGTTGTTTAAGGAGCGGTGCTATAGTATAATCGACCTACTTTATATAACTTGATAGGTAGAGGCAGTACTTCGGGGTCCTTGATTGTAGGTAACGATGGGGTCGATGACTGGGCGTCCGGAGACTTAATGGGGCTCCCACCACTATACAGAGATAGAAGTCTGACTAGTAGTCTGGGGAATGAATCTTAGTATGACTTTAATAGCTAAGGAACTATAAAGAGTGACTACATACAGAGGGAGCCATGATATTATGTAGACAAAGGAAATTGAGACCTGTAGAGAGACGTTTGCCGACTTGATCGAGTTGGTCTGTTGATCTGAGTGATCTATGGATCTCCCAGACTCCCAGATCCATAGATCACATAGACCCAATAGATTCATGTCACGTGACCGATTGCCACCAACGAGTCCGGCTTCTCTCCTAGGTTTTGTTTCTTGTCGTTAAGCCACCTTGCTCTTAAGGAGGCACTCGAAAACATCTAGGTGCCTACTAAACATCGCTCCATAGACCAGATCTTATCTCCGTTGATCTATAGGCCTCTTGGGATATTTTTCGATGATTAGAGTTCTTAAAACTATTCAACTCGGTTTGGGACTCGAGTTCGTTTGTTTTGGTCTTGCTGAGCAATGTGAATCTTGGAGCACTCCATCCTTTAATAAGTGGCCCATAGGTCGGTAGGCAGGCTGCAAAAATAGAGGCGTTAGGCTCTATGACCTTGAAAATGAAGATAGTGTCTTGTAAGTCTGTTTGTGGTTGTTAATGATCCAATGTTTTATACAATCGCGGTGCTTTAGACTTACAGATGAGACTGCGGTTCGTGGTGATATCATGCAGATTCTTGTAGAGGAGTATTAGGCGCACAACAGCAGCAATGACGCAGCTATACGCTATTAGGTTTGCGCCTAAAGTTTCATGGTAAAGAAGAGCTCACAACAACCCCAACCAAAATACCAGAAAGAGTTGCCATCTTCTTTTCTGACTCATGTGCAAGCGAAAGATAAGAGGCACCGGAAAGCATAACACCAGAACATCTAGTGCAATGCTAGAGCCAACTTGCGCTAGTCCTAGTGCTGTGGAATCGAATCGTAGACGGGCATGAACTATTAATTCAAGCGAGATCGGGTCTATCTGAAACAACTCAAGCTGATAACAGTACTCTGACATTAGTTCCCATTTATAAACTTTATAAACTGGCATGACGCGACAGACACTTACAATAGCAAACAACACCCCCCAAATTGATATCAGAGTTATTGTTATCCAAACACATATCGCAAAGGTTCTTGTTGTAAAAATCCGCTTATAAAAGAGCAAGATAGCAATCTTCACTGATGATAGGGGTAGCTGAACCAAAATTGTGCCGAGAAATATCAACTATTGATAGTAATGAGATGGTGGGAACCAAAAGCTTTGGGCAGAATTTCAGGGAGTTAAGGAGAGTCTCAAGATGGCCCACAAACCTGCAAGGAAAGTTTTATTCCAGTCTCTGGATCAACCGTGTAATAATTGATCCCTATCTTCTTTGAATACACCCATACAAGAATACTAAGACTGAGACAGGATAGCTTAAAGATATGATCATTTTTACAATTAGTACCATTGCCTCTGAACGAGCCGCTGGAACGTTTTGTGCACAGAGACTTACCCAAGAGAGAACGAACCAAAAGTCCTCGGCGATGAGAGGCCGTGGGTTGAGCCGCTGGGCCTGGAATCGGAGGATTATGGCAATAGCGGAAATGAAAGGGAAGATGATAGAGACTACTATGAGGCCGGTGGTGATTGCTGATGGAGATTGTGCGCTGTCTCGAACCGTAATGTGTGCCATGTTATCAGATTCTGGTCGCAGAGATCTTGGCATGAAAGGGATAAGACGGGGGTGCTCTAACAATTTAGATATAGGTCTGGCTATAAGGATTTACCGGATGCTAAAAGCTCCAAGGACTCAGCTAAGCCCCTGCATCTGACCTTTTTAGGGGCCGGCTAAGAGCCAATGCGCTTCGGTGGCGACCCATATGTTGCATGTTTGTATACCACCCTACGGCTAGGAATAGATTACAAACCCCGATAGCGAGAATATACAAATATTTGAACCAGGGAACGGGTCCGCAGCGTCTTCCGCTGTAGTTACGGTAGGGTAGGACTTTCAAGGACCTACTCATACCAGCTTTTGAAGAAGGCTTCAAGTGATACTGTATAGATGTGAAAGGTGTGTTCTTGTGAGGTGACTGCAGCCAACCGGCATAAAGTACCGACAGCCTGCCTTCGTACGTACCCAAGGTACCTAGGAGGTGCATTGTGATGGCATTACGTTAAAACCCAAACCCCCCGCCTGCTAAGTTGTTTTGCGCACAAAGCCCAACTCTAATCCGTTCTGTTGCCAATATCATTCTGAACCTCATTCAAATTTGTATTCCTCTTTTCCCCAGCTTACATCTCCATTGGGATCTGCAACACTATGGCATCGGACACTGAATACGTCTTCACTAGAGACTTTCTCGATAATAACCGGTGCGTTAATGAGTTATCGCTCTTTTCTGCCACCATCCCTCCAAATCAAGCTAACAACGGGTTTGCATAATAACAGCATCAATCTGATGCATTTTCTTTGGACTAAGCTCTTTGGGTTCGCCATCCATCCTAAGATACCCACTGAGGCTACCAATCTTCGCGTAGCAGATGTTGGGACTGGCACTGGGTGAGTTTTTTCTGCGAGCCATCTCCTTGAAAACATTGGAAACGACAAAATTCAATTTAACTGATCCACGAATTAGGATCTGGCTTCTTGACGTGCAAGGGTCTCTTAAAGAGGCGCAGCTAGACGGATTTGACATCTCGTTTGATGCGGCGCCGCCGAGTGAGACGCTGCCAACAGGCGTGACGTTCCGTCATTGGGACGTTAGAGATGATGTTCCAGCAGACCTAGAAGGCGCTTACGACATCATCAATGTGCGCTTCTTTGCCTTTGTCCTCCTCAATGACGAGATCCCTCGGGTTGTGGCAAAGCTCTTCACTTTACTTAGTATGTTGTAATGCCTCATACTCGTAGTTACGCAGTGTTGACCAGTGCTTACCGCTCCGCCGCTTTAGAACCAGGAGGCTACCTTCAATGGGGAGAGCCTGATTTGGAGAGCCTGCGCTTCGATAGGACTAAGCCGGAGTCTAAGACTGATAATCTCCGCGAGCTCTTCAGTCTCTTGTCGGTCCAGGACCCCCGCCTCAAGCCGACATGGATCAATCACCTTGATGAGATTTTTGTGAGTAATGGGTTCGTCGAAGTCGAAAGAGTGACCAGAGATGCACCACCCCATTTGGCATTCACTTTCCATGAAGCAGGTCTCATGATACACGAGCAAATTGCACGCAAGACGAAAAATGAGCGCATGGCTGGTGAACTGAAACGTCTCCTCCCCGCAGCGGTTGAGGAGACCAGACTAGGTGCATATATCACCTCACTCAGATACCTGGTGGTTGGAAAGAAACCCTGAGCGTCCCACTGTTTGAAACTGTACTTACGGGCTCGTTGACGGCAGTGGTAAGGTGGGAAGGCGTCTGGCGATGTGAAGCAGGCTGCGTAGAGTATTACACCTGTGCCTAGGCATTCAGGAAGTGTAGGGGTGGATGGAACTCATACTATGTAGGCCCAAATAATAATTGTACCCGTGTTCTCTGAACAATACATGATTGGTTGACGATATACATCAGTGTTATTCATACCGTATAATACCATGCTGTGTAAGGCTACCGGCGAGTTTGCGGCGGACATTGCGGCGCGCATCTCAAGGAATCCAAGAGAACTTTTGCATTCTCGATTCAGGACATGGAATGTAGCATTTCTCACTTGTTGCACAACGTATATAAGCTGCTGATGGGCCTTTTGTAAGCCCGGAGAGAAGCGTTGGCCGCTCTCGATACCGGCATGTGATGAAAGGTAGGTCGTACTGCGTATGAGCACCGTCTGATGATACCTCGGCCAACTATTTGGCTCGCATGCGGGCGGGGTGTGAGACGGGTACGGTATCTCAGGCAGGCGCTCCAACATGCAACATGCTGTGTAACCCCATTATACATTCTGATGTCAGCTGCCTCGTCGCTTTTTGTAGTCTTTGTCTCTCCGGCACTTATGTGACGAGTATGAAAAGAGTAACTCGATAGAACGAGATTGCGTACAGAAGGATACGACACGCTAATATCATACCAGGCACGACTCGGCGATCGGCAAGTAATTACATCGCACAATGTGGCCAAAACCAGCAGCATTTGCAACCCGTACAGTAAAATAGTATTATCGACCAGGCTAGCTGGGTCTTAACACACCGTAGTGCACAAAGCATAAGAGGTGGAGCGCATATAGTAGGGCAGTGTGAATAATGCGAGCAGCTGGGTCCTTAAACTCTTGGTATACTACCTTGGTGGACACCCGAATCCCTTTATGCCACCATATATGTCCATATATGTCTCTATAGTAATAACGAATATATTGATCATCTGCCAGGAATGTATAGCTTGGCAAATATCACGATGAACAGTCTGACTCCTAGTATAATCACCACTGTTGTATTTGTCCTGTCTGTCGACAAAACGATCCAAGTATAGCTGTTCTATTCAAAACCATTGGCAGATTCTACATGCAACTTGCTAACAGAATTTCACCCCTACCCTGTCTGCCCTGCGTCTTGTAAGCATCTGATTATCCGGGTGGAAGAAAACGAACTCGTGGACAGCGTTCGGGCCAAGCGGCTTCCCATTAACAAATGCGAAGTCCCATTCATCGAGAAGCTTTACTAGAAGTATCTTGGCAGCCATATCCGCTATGTAGCGACCCGGACAGGCCCAACGACCTGCACCCCATGTGAGAATTTCGGAATCCACGCTCCGGAACGGCCGCGCTCGATGTTGCTCTATATTCTCTTTGGTGCAGAATCGGAGGCCTTGGTACCCCCGTGGCTTCTCAAAGATTGTCGGATCTAAGGCGCGAGACGGACCCGATATCGTAATAAACTGGCCCTTTTGTAGCTTGACTCCGGCCAGAGTGCACTCTTGCTGAACAACTCGACTATAGACGAGAAGTGTGCCAGGGGATAGCCTGGCTGTTTCTTTCATAGCAGAATCTAGCTTCTCCAAGTCGGATACTGCTGCTAGATCCCATACACCACCTATACTTTCGCCTTTGGAGCGAATCTCGGCTCGGACAGCATCAAGAATATCAGGATGTGCCACCAGGTCTACTAGTGCGCGACATACGAAGTTCGCAATACTATATGTTGACCCAGCAGCCACAGAGCCACAGAGCGTTGTCAGCACGTCAGGGTCTCGTTCCAGAGCAGTTTGCCCGTCTTTCACCATCCACGAAACGAGATTGGGATCAACATTTTGGACGCTGTCATTCGCGTAGATATTAGCCTGGCTCCTTACTGCCGGTTTAACGAAGTCTCCCAGCTCTCGCCAATTGGATTCCATTCTCCATTTGGCTGGGAGTAACCAGACGCATAACGGGTGAAGCACTGATGGAATACAGCGCATCACGAAGGCGACCTGAAACACTGAAATTTGAGAGAAGATTAGCGTATGCTAATAGTGCGCCGAGGTGTACAAGAGAAAATACCATTAGTTGTCAACTCATGAGTCAATTCCACAAGCCTCGAGTTCTCAACCATCTTGGCGCCGAATAGAGCTAGAGCAATACCCTCGCTGAAGCATCGTACAGTAGCGGGCAGTGGCTTAAATACTACCCACTCATCGCTACTAGTAAATTCTCGCGACATGGCCGAGGAAATACGGGTAGCAGTGGGCGCAAACAACTCAGGCAAGGCAGGGCTAATCCGTCCTAATAGCATTCGAACGTGGTAACTTGTCTTTTCTACCACTCTCATTCCTGTGAGATCTCCAAGCAGCGTGAATGCGTGCGATTGCCTGCTATTAAGCGTGTTGGCACTCATTCGATTCATCTCGGGGATGAGAGATGCTGGAAGCACGACGAGGTCTTTATCTCCTCGGGCTAGTATATATGGATGCCCACTGGCCTTCGCGATTCATGTGAGCCTTGGCCAAAATAATGATATTATGCAGCGAACAGGTATTAAAGACTCAATCATCATGGTTTTGGACACACCTTCTCGTCTGCAGCGTCAAGGATCTCCCGTGCCCAAAGACACCAACGAAGTCTTGCAAACAGCGATGGCTCAAAATAGAAGAGCCTGTTGGCCGTCATCAGGGCACTCTTGGAGTTCGGCTTCCTTGTGAATAGTATGAGAATGCAGGTCAAGATCATGATAGCTAACGAAATTTTGGTCGTGTTTGAAAGAATATGACGGTAGGAAAAACTCCCGCCAAGCTCTACAGTCGTGTTCACAAGGTAATCCATATTTCATGATGAGTTTATCCAAGCCAGAAATGTAGCTTGCGATAAGGTCTCTAAATTGTTTTGTGATCTTTCGTCCGAGTTGTTGTGGCCTGGGCTGGTACCCCATCACCTCATATAATTATATTTTCCACATATATGAGTATAGACGTCTATAAGTGCTTATATCGCTAGCCAAATCTGCTAAACTGGCGGCGTCATTAATTCACCAAGTCATCTATGCAATACAATGGCGGGCCTGCAGCATAGCTACAGCGAACCCTCAAATTTAGCGAGCTGACCAATATATGTTCGTCTTGATCGGCGTGAAACCCCGGTGTACCCGAATGTACCCAACTCTTAAAAATGCCGAACGGGGGGCCTGGCTACCGAACCGATATGTTGCACGGTGGCTGTTCAGATTTTGTATTATCTACATGGTATGTATTATATGCTGTTGGCCCCCACCTCTACTGTCATTCACCAATACCATGTACATCATGACAGGTAAAATGCTACATCGCTTATCCTCTCAAACCGGGACAAGGTTGACAAGTACTGTTAGTGTAGCTGCCAATGATGTAATTTAATGAGAAGAACTTGTCACGTTGCATTTTGGATGAAATCGGTCCTTGTTTTACTTCACTATTTTTTGGTATTAAGCTTTATTAGAACCTAATAGTCAGAGGCGCAAGATTATGCTCCTTGCCTACCAGTGCCTCGAATAGCGTAACAGCATTGGATTTATAATCGTTAAACACCACCATTCCTCTGCTCAGGACTTTTTTACATTGGATTTAAAAGAGCTACCTTAAAAAATGACCAGGGTTTGGCAGCCATTCACGCCATTGCAATTAGGTCTTGTACACGGATTGGTCACGCTGCACCCCTCCTTATGCAGTATACCTAATGTAATGATACATATTACTAATGGCTAGTAGTAGTGGAATAAGGAAAGCTTCTCCGCCCGCCTTGATAAAGAATTAGCTCCTGTGGTTGGGGTTTAGCAATCGCTCTTCTACTTTCTCGTTACTAGGATTTACACCGGTTTAGAGACTTAATCAAAAGACTTCTTGATATGATATAGTCTGGCCCTCTGCCTACGAATATGGAGTATTTCCAGAACCTCCCGGCACATATGAATGGGCCGATGCAATGGCTGGCGTGGTTGCTGTTCCTGGGGTTCTTGACATATTATATAGTAGACGCGATATCAACAAAACGGCTTGTTGAACAGCTTTATCAACTTCCTCTCGTCGGCAGCCATTCGCTAACGCCAAAATTTATTCCCAACCTAGCATTCACTTGGAAGGCTGCCGATATACTTGCTGAGGGTTACCATAAGGTAAATCCGTCATTAATTTCCATGAATGTCGACTGTTTCTGACTTATCTGACATGTTTATTAACCATCATCTCCCAAGTTTAAAACCTCAGCATTCCAGCTAATACGTGGCGATGGGAGGGTGGTCATTCTTCCACTATCTCTTCTCGAGGAACTCACTTCTCTCCCCCCAACAATCGCAAATCCCCAAGCAGCTCTAGAGCGTGATCTCTTAGGTCATTTCACTGGCCTAAACATGATCATTGAGAGCCGGCTTCACCATATCATTGTGCAGCGCAAATTGACACCTCGAATCCCGCTCTTAATACCAAGGATCGAGAACTCGATAGCACAGGCCACTGATAAACTCTTACCCCAAACCGAGCAATGGTCTAGGATTCAAGCGTACCAAGTTCTAAGTCAAGTTTCTGCTCTATCTGTGGCTCATGTCATAGTTGGCCTAGCTTTCTGCGATGAGAAGAAATGGCTGGATATCTCGTGCAACTATACGGAGAGCTGTAAGTTATACCAATATCCTTCAAAGCGCAGTTCACCGCTCACAAACTCAGTGTTCCGAACTGTCGTCGTTTTGCGCATGATGCCTGAATGGTTACAAAATCTTACCTATTTTCTACTTCCCTCATACTGGGAGTGTCAAAGACACCTCAGAGACGCACAATCTCTTCTTTCCGGCCATATCCAAAGCCTTATCGAGAAAAACGACTCTGGTCTGTGGGAGCCTCAGGATGACAACGCAGATGACTTGAATGTGCTTAGTTGGCTTTGCGCAATAGCCAAAGGCCGTGATCGGAATCCCCATGTGATAGCACACGTTTTAGTGTTGGTAGCACTGGCAGCCGTTCACACTACACTTCTCAGAATGGTCAACGTACTATACGATATTACAGCAGCCGGACCAGATCTGAAAAACGAACTTATCCAAGAGATTAAAAAAACAGCTGAAAAGGGCTGGTCCAATGACTCATATGATCAGCTTCATCGTCTAGATAGTGTCATGCGTGAATCACAACGGCGTTCGCCACCAACAATATTGGGCTTGAAGCGTCTTTTTCGCCAGCCATACACATTCCAAGATAACACCCACGTCATAGCCGGCACATACGTCAGCGTGCCTATCTATGCAATTGAGAACGATGAAGAGCATACGAGTGAACCACAGGAGTTTGATGGACTTCGCAGCTATCGAGCCCGACAGGAGCTGGAGGCTGCTGGGGATCACCAGGCCGACGTCAAAGATCTATTATTCTCCTCGCCAACCCGGACAAATCTTAACTTCGGGTACGGGAGAACAGCATGCCCTGGGCGCTTCTTCGCAAGCCAAATAATCAAAGTCGTACTAGTCAAGCTCTTGACGGAGTATGAATTCGATTTCTTACCTGGGGAAACAAGGCCAAAGAACCTGCTTATGCACGAATTCCTCTTTACCTGGCCATGGCAACAGATGCTCGCAAGACGCCGGGCAAATAGCGATCCTCTGTTTTGATGACCATACCGGCTGCATGCGAGATGTCGAAGGGCATCGCGGAGATAATCGGTAACCGCGCTATTAATTAGCAATCGTTTACACGGGTTGTTCCGCACTATCTTGGTGTAACCGTTGATTACATACATTAGTACCTAGTATTTGTTACAGATGCAATTTTGCGGCGAGTATTGCTTCTGGCGTGCAAGAGCAACATGATGTGAAACATAACGTCTGATCAGCGAGCTATAACCCAGACTATCTGGATTTCCTATTCCCTTGTTCTCGCATAATCTGCAATATTGTTATTTCACGCCATTTATTTTACAAGTACTAAATTTCTCATGACCTACGTGCATTTCTACCTCTTACTACAATATGCTTGTAACTGCCTAGGTGGTTTGCCAGAGTGGTGTTAAGTACTCGTCAAGTAAGTCGGCGTATCTACATGGTACCTTACTAATAGGGAAACCCGTAGAACCTGATCTTACCAGGTACGGCACTCACGAGGTAGCTTCGAACTCGTTGAGTTGTATAGAGGTACCTACTGGTAGGTAGAAGCAAGGAATGCGGCTCACGGATGTTTCGGAGAAGAAAGGTTCGGATAGCAAAATCGGTACGGAAAGGGGCTGATTGGATAGCGTTTCGAGATACAGCTTTGGGAATTGGCGGGCACGCAGGTAATGCAACACCACAAAACAAGCTTTCGGATCAGTATCGAAGTCTCTCGGACAGTAGGAGCGAATATCGAAATAGTACCGAAATACCCGCTTGTGTAACTATACCTTCAACTTCCATTTCAGCTCCATGTAAGATAGCTACATTCAGTAGGATCTCTTCACTGGATTACAAATGACGCATTACAAAGATGTTACTTTGTATTGTTAGTAGGGACGGCGTGTATTATTATCAAGTAATTAGCTATCCCACATGGAGCCAAAATGGAGGCTTAAGGGATATTAGGAAGCAACATGCGCCCTCGGCATAGCAAACACAAATAGCGGTCAGTCTAACAAATACAAAGACCTGCCAAAAGACACCGGCGCGCCGGATGATGACTGACCTAAGTACTGTAGCATATATGGCGATAACTCCCTTAGGCCTCATACGCTGAGAACTACACATATTGACCAGGGTAATGTCACATTTTAGGAGTCACTATTTTCAGGCAACTACCCTAGAAGTCGTCCTCTGCGACGTTCGTGATTGCTTATTTACCTAGCTTTGCATACAAGGTAACTTAAACGAAACATCTTACAGTAGTTGTTGATATGCAGTGCTCACATACACGCTGAGCGTACTATTATACTCCACGTAGGGATACAGGGTAGTTTAAGCCGGCTCGATGTAACATTACCCTGGGAGGTGTGTGCGCTTAACAGTCAGTTAAGCATGAATGGATATATTCAGCTGTAATTACCGTATGCAGGCAGGGGGCGGATTGCCCACGCCATCTCGACTTTTGGCTCCTGCACGTCCCCAGTGCCGCGTACCGTGTCTTTACGGATTCCATTCCGCGGCTTATCGCTTCGGAGAAAGGTTCCGGTTGGCTAGCATCCCTCCGAGAGTTACCTTGACTACAAGTTCGGCAATACCGTAATCCGCCGGCCGTATTACACAACCGCACAAGCGACTGGCCAGCTTGTCACATTCCACCCACGCACCCATCCAACAATACTCGTCCGCCTCTACATAGGGGCAATCCGCACGGCGGCCCTAAGAGGAGTAGACACAATACCCTCAGGAAGTGAGAATACGGCCTCTGAAGCCGCTACATGTATCTGGAATGTATATAGTACACGGCTTGCCACGTCCTCAGTGCTCTTGTGGGGACCTAGGCCAACCGCAACGCAAAATAGCCCCCACAACGTTAAACACCATCCATCCATCCTCAACTGCTTCCCTACCGTAGGGTAGCATTTACCAGACACCTACTGTTGGTGGGCGTCGTAATAGCCATCTTTGGCAGTCTGGGGGGCGTGCTTTCACAGTGATACTGCCTTCCCATACCCATATGTAGCTGTATATTCTCAAAGCCGGACATAGCCTCTCGCCTATAGTTTCCACCCCTACTTTGGTGACTGTAATCTTTGATTGGTGTTTTCCCCTACCTGTGTGTACCTGACCCCGCTGGACGTCTGGGCAAATAGGAAATATAGCATACCTCTTCGTTTGCCTAACCTTCCTCGAGACCTCGTTTTGCTTGCCCGCGCTTCCGTTGAGCCTCATCAAAAGGGGTTTTTGCGTTCCCGCTCCATGTTGCGCCGTATCCCCTACCTCGTTTGTATATTGGCCCCCGTTTGCATACTCAGTCGAATGTCGCGCTACCACACGCTAGCACACATTATCGGCCCATCGTCGGCTCTGCGATAGTCTTTCGCCCAAACACCCGTAGCTAGCACAATGGCGGCAGAGATGGCTCCAGGCAGGTTGGACACAAGTGTGCAGCCAGCAGATCAGAAAACGAACCCCGTCCCCGATCCTCTTGGCGATAGGCCACAGCACGACATTAATGATGATATCGATCCCGAAAACGAAGTCACCGGCATTAAACTCCTTCTGATTCACACTGCTATTTGCCTCTGTACTTTCTTGGTCGGCCTAGTGAGTTTCCGTCTTTAGCACATATGGCTCTCTGGCGCAAGCTGGCGTAACTAACTGCCCTATACAGGATTTTAACCTGATTGCTACTGCTATTCCCGTCATCACTGTTGAATTCAACTCCATCCGCGATGTCGGTTGGTACGGTTCGGCATTCATGGTCGCGTTGTAAGTTACTGATGCCAGCATGGAAGTTGGAATCCACCGTCAGGGACTAACCAAACACTTTGCTTTTCAACGCAGATGTGCCAGCCAACCTCTCGCCGGGAAAACGTACACGCTATTCTCCAAGAAACTCGCATACCTTGTCTACCTCTTCGTCTTCGAAGTTGGAAGTCTTGTATGTGCCCTCGCACCAACGTCAAAAGCCCTAATTATCGGTCGCGCAGTGGCCGGATTGGGTGCCTCGGGAGTATTTGCGGGTGGTTTCACACTCCTCACTACCATCATTCCTCTACACAAGCGCGCTATATGGACCGGAACTTTCAGTTCTATATTTGCACTTGCCAGCATTATCGGGCCAATTCTGGGAGGTGCATTAACCCAACACGTCACCTGGCGATGGTGTTTCTATATCAACGTGAGTAGCCGAATCAAAAGACTACCCTTATATATTGCCAAAGCTTACCGAAGCTCTATAGCTGCCTATTGGCGGGGCTGCCGCTGCTTTATTCTTCGTTTTTGTACACCTACGACCCGGAGAGTTGGAGATGCAACCCTTGAAGGCCAAACTTAAAGCACTAGATGCTTTAGGATTTATACTTGTTGCGGGATCTATCACAATGCTGTTGCTAGCATTGGTATGGGGGGGGATAGACTACGCATGGAACTCCTCTGTCGAAATTGGGCTTTTTGTGGGAGCCGGTGCTGTACTGACACTTTTTGTGTTCTGGCAGATTCACCGCGGCGAAAATGCCCTTATTCCACCCAGGCTGTTCACAGTCAACCGCAATCCGGCTTTACTATGTTTTGCCGCTTTCTTTGTCAATGGCCCTTTCCAGGTTGTTATTTACTGGCTACCTATCTGGTTCCAAGCTGTATTGCGTGTAACACCAACGCAAAGCGGCATTGATTACTTTCCTACAGTTATCGCTGATGTGCTTGCAGCTTTTATCGGCTCCGGGATCGTTATGGCTCTTGGTTGGTGGAACCCATTCCTCATATTTGCAGAAGCCGCTGTCAGTCTGGGCGGTGGCCTACTGAGTACGTTGTACCCCGGAATTTCTGATAGATACTGGATCGGCTACCAAATATTCGGGGGTATTGGTTATTCTCTTGCTTCCAACATCGTAAGTGAAACCTATTCAAACACCCTTTCCACGCGAATGTACTACAAGTGAACCGCTGCACGCCACAGAGTTACTGACATGAACCTTTGATTATCAGTCTCACCTTGGCATGCAAGCTTCACTTCCTCAAAATCTTGTGCCGATTGGAGCATCGACCTTACTAGCAGTTATATCGACAAGTTGTGCAGTTTTCAATGCCATTGCTCAAGCGGTCTTCCAAGAACGAGTAAAGATTAATCTCGGCCGTGTTGTTCCCGCGGATACTGTGAAGGACATCATCAACGCCGGCGCACTCAATTTCGAGTCCCTAGTCACTCCGGACAAAGTGCCTCTTGTCCTTAATGCCTATAGCAAGGCAATTACACAATTATTCGTGAGTTGATATCCACGTCTTCTTCCAAGCCGCACAGATGATTAAACCATAAACAGTATATCCCGGCATCTACTCCAGTGATCTCATTTCTCATAATACTTGGCTGCAAGTGGACATCGACAAAAGCAAAGAAGAAAGCTAAAGACAGCGCAAACACAGACGATGCAAGTCAAGAGAAAGTCTGATTTCCCAAGAAACGGTATATTACGCATACAAATGTTGAAGTGTTAATATGTAAGCCTCTAAGACTGGAGGTTGCGGCATCTAAAATTGGAGTCCCCCATACCATATCTGCTCTACACAGTGCTGCAGACCTTAGACGTCCATCACCAAGACAACAATCTACATCAGACCATCTGCATGTTCCCACAAATTGGTAGCTAGCGCTCGTTTCCATCAAAACCTGCGTCACCCCTATAGGATATATCTAACAGCACCAATAAGGCAGACTCCGCCCCGGGGGAGGGGGTTATCAGTGGTGATGTGTCTCGGAGGTGATTACGTAATAGAGCTAATAGTTGCATAAACTAGTAGGGAATATTGTAATAACCGAGGTAGTGGTGGTGGATAAGTAGATATATTCTTCTATATAATACATAAATCTATGATAAATATCGCGGGTAGCAGCCCATATATTTATAGCCATATATTTAAGGACCTTGTAGGTGGTTTAGGGACCTTGTTAGTAACCCGTGTGGTCCTACCCTGTATTTAGGTTTATATTCTAAACCTAATTAGTCCGTATTAACTTATATAAATATTTAGGTTTTAATATACAGGTATTCAGTATAATAATATACCGTTTACCTGCATATATGACTAATAATGTGGATTAGCTAAAGCCGGGCATCAGCTTTTAGGGTGTCAGCATTTGAGCTACTTGTCTACACATATCACTTGGCTAGCACGCGCGGAGAGGTTATTGGTTGAACGCATGTATTAGGGGGTGAGCCTCTATTAGAGGCCTAAAACGCGCTCCGCGAAGCCGGCCGCCTTAGGACTCGAATAGCTGCCCAGACTAAAAAGCAAAAGCCCATATAACCTATCCTCCCTTCCTTCCGTCCGCCCTATAGGCAGCCACTCGCCCCGAGGGACGGTGGGTAGGTTAAAAACCTCCCGACCACTACTAAAAACCACCCCCTTCGTGGGAGGTGGAAAAGCGAGGTGACGGAGGAAAAACCCAGACGCGCGAATACGCGGCGAAGGCGACCCTTATATAAGCTATATAGGGGTCGCCAAGCCGCGCTAACCAAGTAGGTGAGTAGAACACATCATTAGATACCAGAACCCGGCGCTGTCCGCCCTATGCCGAGGAAGAGAAACCTTTAACGAGGCCCGTAACTCTTATTATGCAGTTTAAAATCCAATCCTGCCCTAAATTTCGCTATACCTATTCCACCAAACGCGACAGTGTCCATTGATCGAAAATTGAGATCGCGACGACATCTGTTCTCAGGATCTTCGATAAAAGGATTCATCTAAGATATATAGATTAGAAGTGGTTGGATTAAGCTCACCTATAATCATCGGCAGTCGGACGTCGCAAAGGGTCGAACTCGGTTGCTTCGTAATGAATCCTCGAGGGTGTAAAGAAATACTGCTCCTGAATCCTCCTATGGTACACCAAGGCTCTCGACCAGCGCTTAGCAGAGAATGAGGGGTTGTGGTGTATTGGAATAGCGTCGGCAGCGGGGTCCTGAGGCATGTTCTCGTAGCGGAATTCTTCAAGGTTCGGTAGGCGGGAAACCAAATTGTCGAGTGTCGTCGGTTTCCAGGCTCGGTTATGTCGTACTTTGAGGAGGAGGCTCGTGACAGCGGGAGCTTCCGGCAAGGTTTGCCACCAATACTTCTCGTAAGCTTCGTTGAAATATATACAATCGTCATTGCCGAGGATTACTTGTACTTGATCAGCAGGAGCCAAAGCTGTCTCAGAAGGATCAAGAGATTCTAGACGGGGAGAGTAAATCTCGATCTCTAAATTGAGTTGTCCTTGGGGCTCCCATGAGCGGAGCATCCAAAATAGGTCGTGCATTGCTGTAGTAATAGTGCAGTTATCCGTTGTGCGCGGAGATCGCTTGTTGTACCGCGAAGCTTCGAACAGGTAACCACTGTTCCCTTCAAGTTGTAGTGAAAGCGAGATGCATCTGACTTGAGCTCGGTGTTCGTGAGTCATAATGTGGAACTCCGGCAAGTTCCATAGTGTAAGTTTGATGTGTTCGAAGTTGGAATGATCGATGTTGTCTTGCCGTTGACGTGTTAAGGTTGCCGGTTGAGCAGAGGAACCGCCATGGTTCCTCTGGGTTCCTCTAGACAGAGCTGCTTCGGATGGGTTGGTGGCAGTAGATCGAGACATTTTGAACTGTTGGTGACGTTGTGAGGTAGAGGGGGGTGTAGCTGAGACAGTACTTAGCAGTAGATCGAAGACTTTGGTGTGGAATGGTTTGAGGATATGCATAGAGCAAAAAAGAAGAGAGGCCGGGGGATAAATGTTTACTTTACTTATACCTTATTCAAGATTTGTCTGTAAGGTTCTACCGTTGCCGCGCTACGGGGGTCTGTACATGGGCTGCAAGACAAAATCGTATATAAGAGATAGTAAGAGATAGGTATTTAAGTCGCTGAGCTTGTTTTAAGAGTAAGGTTTAAATTTGAATTTATTGCTGACCGGGGAGCCTTGCGTATTTACTCATATCACTTGGCTAGACATACGCGTAAAGAGGTTAGGCGAACACTTATATTGGGGGTGAGCCTTTACTCGAGGCCTAAGCGCGCTACCGGCGAAGCTGGCCGCTTAGGACTCGAATAGCTGCCAAAAAAACTAAAAAGAAAGAAGAAAAAAAGCAGAGGCCTATCCTAACCCTTTCTTTCTTCCGCTCTATAGGCACTACCGCGGGACGGCGGGCGGGTTAAAAATCTTCCGACTACTAAAAGTCACCTCTTTTGTAGGAGGTGGAAAGTAAGGTAATGGAGGAAAAACCTAGACGCGCGTACGCGGCAAAGGCGACCCTTATATACTAGGGGCAATGGGGGTCGCCAAAGCAGAGTAAAATACACCATTCTGTACGGGGGCCTCTTCGTCTTCATCGCTAGGAATTATAATAATAGAGTTCTCGTCGCAACCTTGTAAATAATATTCCTTGGGGTCCATTTCACCAAACTCCAGGCTGCATTTGGCGTGATATCATGCCAACTCGGATCCGATAGAGACTGGGCATGCAGGAAGACGGACCAGCAGAATTCCGCTACAAGAATATCGCTCATGTTGAAATCAGGGGGCTGGTAAAGCCGGTGGCTGGGTACTTCGCGCTACACACATCTGTCCATATAAATGGAGGTACTACTCCACAGCACTGTACTTAGACTTGTTCCTTATATATGATACATCTACCACAGTAGTCTCATAACCTATAATTCAACAGCTCAGGACCCCGCTGCTGACGTTATTCCAATACACCACAACCCCTCGTTCTCTGCTAAGCGTTGGTCAAGACCTGGTTATTATGACGGCTCACAGGCTTCCCAGCCTGATTGGCAGCCGTACAAAAGAAAATATAATTTTTTTTTTTTATCATTATTAAGTCAATTCTTAAAAGGATACGTAAGGTTAAGTAGGTATAATCGATTATCACTACATTGCATCACTACTAATACGCATTAATCCTATCTCCTTTCGCAATAGCGGACGCTTATATTATAATTAATCAGCCGCTGCCTTCCAATGCCGTGTTCTAGTGGGTCAATATAGCAAAACGAAGGGGGTCTTAGATTTCAAGGGATTACCCGCACCGCCATAATGAGTCAGCACAGGCTCTCGTACCGATTGTTTAATATTGCTACAGTTATACACCTTGCTGAGAATACCCCGCGGAGTAGTAATGATATTATGAGTGATGGAAGACACACCCTATATTTAGATGCCTAAACATAATTAAGATCATTATTGAACGGGACCTTGTAAAGTGTGTCGTGTATTATGAACTATACACTTATTCGTCGTTGTACTGTAGATCATCGTCAAACCTACCTACCTAGTTACTTACTTATCCTCACACAGCAACAATAACATTTGTTTTATTTTATAGCCAAATAAACATGATAATTACATATAACAGCTCATTCCTAGATATATAGTGACACAGGAGATAGAATGATGTTTGAGCAGTGGGCGGGCAGCTATTGGGCGGGCGCACTATCCTAGCAAGGTATCGTCCCTTGTATGTTTGTAACAGACAGTAAAATATCTCATTTAACTGCCGATGTATGGTAAGTAAGCACTCAAAGATTCATATATCTTAGCATATGCAGGCAAGTGTTTTGCCCCTGCAAGAATCCGGAGTTGAAGTAATACTTACCACTTACTGTATATAGTATTATGTAGCGCCCATGGCAATGCAAGTTACGGTCATTCATGCTCTTCCGCGTCGACTACGATTACACAGCATGAGTCCACTTATCTCGTTTTATTACAGTCCGGCTTATCATCCTAACAGCAGTTGGTTATGATTAAAATTGCGACTCTATGTTGATACCCTATGTAGGCTGTGTTTTTGGTGTTAATTGTATGCATGATTGACTGTCTCACAAATGTGACATGCGAGCTCGGAATATCATACTTTGCATGACGCTGCAGATGCAACGTCGGGAAATCTCTCATATCAACACATTTCCTAGTACAAACTAATTACTTCTTAGTACCAACAAGTACACGCTGCGTTCAGGACATCGGAGCTAATGACTATTTTCCATTTCACAAGCTACAAATCACTGGGAGTAACCGCGCCCACACCCCACCTATTCACTTACCCCCCTAGCTCGTATTCGCTTACCATGTGAATTCTCACAATGGTTCAGGGAATAATAACATAATAATACAGAGGGTGTGGGATTTAGGAATATGATTTTCAATCATTAAATAGCTCTCATCTTGCCCTTATTGAGTGCGTGCTCTCGTGTCTAACTATGTGTTGTTACCAGCCGAGCGTTTAACGTGGCTTCTGATGTTGAGCTGCTTTATACTACTAGTCTTTCAACTTCAAGCCAATCAAAATGGCTACGTCTCCTTTAGACCAGGCACGGTCTCTCGTTGCAACGCTCGCGAACCAATGCTCTCATCACAGTGACTTCGGTTCAATGTCTTCGTCGATATACGATACCGCCTGGCTCGCTATGTTGCAGAAGAGTAACGGAAAAAATGTGGAATGGCGCTTTCCAGAATGCTTTGAATTCATAATACACCACCAACTACCATGTGGCGGCTGGGCTTCTTATGCAACACATGTCGATGGTATACTAAATACAGCAGCAGCTTTATTGGCTCTTAAGAAGCATTTGAAAATGTGCCCTGAAAATATTGACTGGCAAGAACGAACTACCAAAGCCGAAAAAGCCCTCAGCAAGATGCTTAATTCATTAGATATTCAAATAGCCGACCAAGTAGGATTCGAGATCCTAATTGTCCAACATATAGCGCTTCTCCAGAATGAGGGCGTTTATTTAGCTTTAGAGGCCGGTAATATCGAAGCACTTGGGAAAGTGCGGCAAGAGAAATTAGCCAAGTTGCCGCCTGCATCAGTATATAACACCCCTTCTACGCTATATCACTCCCTCGAAGCCTTAATCGGGCACATAGACTTCGACCAAGTCTCTCGTTGGCGCGAGCCAAATGGTTCAATGATGGGATCTCCGTCATCAACAGCCTCTTATCTCATGTATGCAACGTCCTGGGACGAAGCGGCTGAGGCTTACCTCCAAAACGTGTTGGAGTCTGGGTCTGGACATCGTAATGGAAGTGTGCCTTCTGCATGGCCTACGTCGATTTTTGAGACCTCGTGGGTGAGTCAAATCCGCCATTTGCGTTAATCTTGATTTAGCGCCGTGGTCCGATATGCTGGTTTAAAAAGGAATCGCTAAACACTCTAGGGAACCTGAGTAGGTCGTTGCTACTCTTTTGGAAGCTGGTGTTGGTATTATTGCGGATGATAACGTCAAAATTATCGGGACGTATTTGCAACAGGCCCTGGAAACAGGAAAAGGCACGGTTGGATTTGGTAAGTAATACTGACATCTTAATTTATTACTGTGGGCTAGACTAAAATCAACTTTAACAATCTAGCACCTGGATCTCTTCCCGATGCTGATGATACAGCAAAGGCTATCATCGCGCTCTGCGGTCTCGGGTATCGTCCAAGTGTCGACGGTCTTCTTAGAGCATTCGAAACCAACGACCACTTCATAACTTATCCAAATGAACGGAACCCGAGTTTTACTACGAACTGTCATGTACTTATTTCGCTACTTCAGCTTGGCGATTCCGGTTGCTATATTTCCCAAATCCGCAAGGCAACCATCTACTTGACTTCCCGTGCCTTTATGGGTGACTGGAGGGATAAATGGGTAAGAATATATGACGCCTAGTATTATAAACTAAAGAAATATACTTATTTAGAATTCTTTCTAGAATCGCTCTGAATACTACCCAAGAATGCTTTTAATAAAAGCATACAGATTATTATATCATCGGTCTGACTTGGCCAGAGAACTCTTCAAATCTTTACCCGACCTAGAAGACCAAATCGCTATTATCACTCTCGACTGTCTAAGGAGTCTTTTGCTCCAGCAAGAAATTAGTGGTGCATGGGGCGGTAATATATGCGAAGTAACTTCGTATGCGATTCTGACCCTGACATCTCTCCTAAGTCTACCATGGGTAGAGCAAGTAGAGGTCTCATTGGTGGTAGCAGCTTTAACTCGAGGAAAAGCATTCCTTTACTTGCAGAGAGACCAATGGTCATGCGGCCATCGCCTATGGATTGAGAAAGTCAACTATGCATGTGATACACTGTCACAGGCTTATTGCCTTGCCGCGGTACTTGTCCCGACTAATTTGGCTGCCTCGAAAGAAAAAGGTCAAACAGAAGACCCTTTCGTGTTACCGAAAGACATAATTGGCCAGATTAAGACGGCGGGCTATCTCATCTTTCAGACACCCTTGATGAAGAACGTAGCCAAGGCTATCCAATCTGTAGTAGAGGTACAAGCAGGCTATTACTTCCGTCTACTTCAACGGAACCCCATCACCATCTTTCCTCAAGCTTCCAAAAGGAAAGCTAGCTACCAAGTCATAATACCCTTGGCCTTTACCGCATGTGTGGCTGTCAATAACCACAAGTCGCTCAGTCTCCAGCTCCTGCAAGAAATGATGATTCTATCCAATCTCAACTTTCTTGTAGATGAGTATATGGAAGGGGCTATTGACAAAGATATCGGGAACACCAGAGCAGTAAGGACCTTGATTGAGAACCTATTCATCACGAAGGGTTCGTTGAGAGGGGGTCAAGATATGGATTCAAATTTGTTCAGCGTTGCGGCTGAGGACATTCAGAAACCATTATCAAATGGAACAAAGCCGGCTCAGCAAGGCTCACTACTAGATATCGCGACTATCCTCACTCGGTTCGTCGGATATGTTTTGAACCATGCCGCAGTACAAGCAAGTCCAGAATGCTACCAGGATCGACTGGCTTTCGAACTCAGGGCCTGTCTTTCAGCACATGTCACGCAAGCTGAAGATAATTACGAATACATGAGACAACGCGGTCTTGGTACCAATAGAGCGACCAACAATGGAGTTACGGGATGTCATATCGACGCCTGCGTCAAGTCCCACGATAGAGCATCTCAGCCACAGCAATACAAGTACATGAGACCTGGCCGAACATTCTACAATTGGGTCCGCAGCACATCCGCCGACCATACATCTTGTCCATTCTCGTTCATTTTCTTCAACTCCCTCTTATATTCTACCACGATTCATCACAAGCGAAACTTATTCAGCAAATCCCGAACTGCCTATGTCGCCGAAGATTTATGCCGCCACTTGGCAACCCTATGCCGTATTTACAATGACTACGGCTCGTTGCAACGCGACGCCAAAGAAATGAATCTCAATTGTACTAATTTCCCAGAGTTCACATCACTCCCTAGCAACGACACCGCACACGACACTCTGTCTCATATTAAATCTGAACTCTTGTGGGTTGCAGAGTATGAGCGCCGAGGCCTCGAAGCTTCGCTGGATATACTAGGAAAAGAGCTTGCGGATGGCAATCAGCAACATGTTGTTGATGGGCTCAGATTCTTCATCGATATTACTGACTTATTCGGCCAGGTGTACGTTTTAAAGGATATCGGAATAAGTAAAGAGTAGGATTGGAGGTAGACAACTCATTCATGAGAGGTTGCGATATTGGGCTTGGGGAGCTTGGATGGCTCGCGTGGTGAATCCGAAGCAAGTTTGTTTAGTGCCGCTGCTAGAGGAGACCGTAGCTCTATAACTCTATTTGGTATAGTAATTCAATTTTCAGGCTTCTCGGCTAATACTTATTACCTGGGTAGAAAGATTTCCACGTAATAACACCACCGTAGATAGATGACCGCAGGTAATTCCGGCTTGCAGACGCCATCTCTCTACTGGCTCGAGAGTATTTAGTAGGTTAAGTATTCGGAGTAACTCATGCCGTAAAGGCACATGTGATACGACACAGCTATGGATAGGTTATAGAACGGCAGCCTGTCACTTGCCAAGAGATCAGGGGGTATATTGTATGTAGGGGGCCGGAACGTCAGGGCAATTCTATTCTTAGGTACACAATTCTCCTACTACTAGACTCGTAGCTTACTTCTTCATATGAGTTGTCCTAGTGTGCGCATGTATGTGTTTTGTTTGTGGCACGCGCGGCGCTCTGGATATTCGGGTGCCACGCTGACTGCAGGTTGTCTACTCCTCGCCACAGTAAGAAATGGATTCCGGTGGCATATATCCAAGCAGGCAATGGACGCACATGTCGCTTCGTGGGAGCGCGCACGCAAATTACAATGGTGAAAATGCCGACATTTTAAGCTCAGCCCTGATCTTGATATTGACTGGAATGTCGGGCTTGGCAGGGTGTGCTGTAGAGATCAGCGGCGTCTCAATCACACAAAGATAGTGATAAGTATGGGAAGGCCGCTTGGACACACGCATCACTTGGACCCCAATGTCAATGTCATTAATCTCTAACCACCACACCTTCCGAGTTAATTAGGATTGGGACGGTAGGACTTCAAGGGATTCGTTATACAGTACTCCGTGGGGGCCTGTTGCAATTGGCGTGTTGAAGAGCTGACAAGGACGCAGTAATTGACATGGAATGCACCGTGAGGGGTACTGTCCCTCGCACCTAATTGCAATTGTAATTGTATTGACTGCATGGTCCCGATTTGAAAGTTGGATAACTTGCTATTATCTATAGCATAGGAGTACCTAGGTATCAAGTACTGTCCCATGTCCATTATCCAGTGAGCTCCTAAAAACCATAGGACATTCTCCTGCAGCCATTACATCTTGCAAGCAATTTAACACACAGTATTACTATTTGAATTATTCGCCCCTCTATCCCCTTGATGCCTTGAGAGTCATTGATACTCCTCCATGATGCTCTTGATATCCATTAGCGACGATCGCCCTATTCGTTCAAGCCCGTCATCCAAGTAAACGTAACATTATGTCTCATTCCCCGCCTCGCCCGTAGATAGGTCAAACTTAACGCCAATTGCGTCATGTTTGCGGCGGAGTAGGATACTGCTGTTAGGGTCGAAAAATATAAATTCGTGGAGTGTACTGGGTTTTAACGGCTTGCCATCCACAAAGGCAAACTCGTAGTTACCCAGTAGTTGAACTAGAAACACTTTAGCAGCCATATCAGCAATTGCGCGACCTGGACATGCAGCTCTCCCAGCACCCCACGTAAGGATATTGGCATCGACAGTACGAAACGGCCGGTTGCGGTGTTCGTCAATTTTGTCTGGCTTGCAAAACCTGAGCCCCTTATATATATCAGGGTCCTCATAAAGCAGAGGATCCATCGTACGCTCGCGCCCGGACATGGTGATAAATTGTCCCTTTTTTAGATGTATGCCGCTAAGAATACAATCTTGCTGTACAACGCGGCTATACACTAGTAACGGGCTAGAAGCTAAGCGTGCGGTCTCCTTCATAGCCGAGTCGAGCTTTTCTAGGCTGCTTAAGGCAAGCATATCCCAATGCCCATTGATCTGTATGTGCTTACTGCGGATTTCAGCGAATACTTCATTTAGTACATTAGGATGAGCTACCAGATCTGCGATAATCTGGCATACCAAATTCCCAACACTAAATATAGAGCCTGTTGCTACAGAGCCACATAAGGTCGACAATATGGAAGCATTTTTCTCGGAAGAAGTTGTTGCATCGCGGATCATCCAAGAAAGCAGGTCAATTCCAAGAGTTTCTTTTCCTTCGTTTTTAAGGCTTGTTTGGCGCTGTACTTCAGGAGCTATAAAAGCCTCAAGCTCTCGCCACTTGCGGTTTAGACTCCACTTAACAGGTAGAAACCAAACAATAATCGGCTGTAGGAACGCGGGCACAAGGCGCATTATAAAGGAAACCGCGAAGACTGTTAGGACTATGATTAGCAATTGTTTATATCAATAGAGAGTCCGTAGCAGGTTAAGGGCAAGGTAATAGATATTAGGGTTCCTACGGTCTTCTGTAAGTTTATAGGCCAATTCGATTAGCCTTGGGTTTTTGACCAGCTCTTCACCAAATAGCACAAGAGACATTCCCTCACTAAAGCAAGGAACAGCTACAGCTAATGGTTTTATAACTGTCCACTCTTTACTATCCGGGAGGCTGAGCTTTATCGCTTTAGAAATGCGGGCTGCTACCGGTAAGAATAGCTCCGGAAGTGCTGGGCTGACCCGCCTCTGCAGAATTCGGGTTTGGTAGCTTGCTTTAGCAGTGAGTTCTAAGCCAGTCAGATGCGCGAGGAAGGCGAAGGCATGAGATTGTCTAGCATCAAGAATCTCCGGCCCAAGGCGATTAAGCTCGGGAATGAGTGCTACTGGAAGAACGAGAAGTTCTTTATCCCCCCTATTGAGTCTGTAGGGGCGACCTTGTGCCTTTTATATGAGATGAGGATTAGTCCCAATGGAACGGGGGACGATTTGAATGAGAACTACCTTTTTATCTGCAGTGTCAAGGATTGAGAGTGCGCCGAAGCTCCAGCGGACCCTAGCAAACAATGAGGGCTCCAATAGGAAACTTCGGTTAACAATTTCAAGGTCATGACTCGGCCGTGTGAAATAATACAGCGTGAAGCCAAGTAGAAGAGTCCCAATTACTACAAAAAGTTTCAGCGCTCGTTGGTCATGAGATGACTGATCAAGGCCAAAGAGGGAGAAAGGAAAGACTTCAGCAGCAAAGGATGTGTCAGGACCAACAGGGTAGGGTTGGGTAGCCATCGTGGGGTTAATTATCATACGTCAAAGATAATAGTAGGAGGAAATAGTAGGTAATGAAGGTAGACAGTTTGGGGAAGAATGGTAGACGCTTGATGATATTTATATTTATATTGCATTACCCCACTATCATGGTTCGGTGAAGAGCTTACCAGCTATAAAAATAGATCGCTCATCGTAGCAGTTAAGTTGTGGACGATTAATAGGTAGTATATTGATGTTGTAATCGGGTGGATCTGCATATACTGGGAGAGCGTAAGCGGCAACTACCATGTAATATGACACCTTACTCAAGGCTTTCGAATTGCCTTCTTTTCTGTAGTCCATGAGCTGCCGTATCTACTGACTGAGTTGCTGCATATAACTGCAGCATCCGTTGAGATATAGTAGCAGGTGAGACATTTCGAGATCGTTTTCGGCCACCACCATTTCCGCAAATTAAATCCTCCAGGTTGTGTTTATGTAATAGGCTGTTGTTTTCAGTCGTTGCCCCATTGTCCTAAGGTGCCTATATAGGTATATCAAGTTTGTGCGTAGTTATATAAAGCTAGTTAATCAGGTTGGCGCGCATATATAGCTGTTGGGTTGCTGGACCTTGGCTATCTGCGCTAGTAGGTACCGGTAGGTAATTGGCATGGGGCCACCGCGAAAGGCAGCTATAGAGGCACTGTCCGTTGTACAGTACCTCTCGTGGACCCTGCCTAAATAGATGGGTATTTGCCAGCTGGCAACGGCTGGGGGCCACAGCTGGCCTGCACAAAGAAGGGGTGTCATCACATGACTCATGGTGGGGCCATTCGCCACTGTCCCGAAGATTAGCCAGATGGGCAGCTAGAAGGCTGAGGACCGAAGCCCTCTCCACACTAACTTGGTGTTTCCCCCAAAATCTCTCTAACCTCCTCGTCACCTATTCCATCTTGCCGCCCAGCATCGATTCCATCTGCGCGCCCATCATCAAGCCGCAAAATCGACCGTACGCGTAAAAAGACATTTCTTCGTAAGAACTTCGCAAGATGGGTAAAGTCCACGGCAGTCTTGCCCGTGCTGGTATGTTCAGCCATTGGTCCACCTTGGAGCATGCATGCTAACTTCCACCAGGCAAGGTCAAGTCTCAAACCCCGAAAGTCCGTCGAGCCCTTCGAACCTCTGCCGACCGTTTTTATGTCTAACATTGCACGTAGGTTGAAAAAGCCGAGAAGGCCAAGCAGCCCAAGGGTCGTGCCCGGAAGCGCATTATCTACACACGCCGTTTCGTGAACATTGCGACGACAGCCGGTGGCAAGCGCAAGGTATGTCATCCCGCTACATCTCCCGACCGTATGCTTATACCTTCTAGATGAACCCTAGCCCTGCTACGTAAACCTCGCCGGCGTATCAGTAATATCTGGGATCGGAAAGGCATCAATAAACCTCGCAATCATATCGGCAATGTCTGGCATCAGAAGAGCATCAGGAAGCCTGGGTGGTTGGTTGGTTCTCTCGTCAATTGTCGCCGCGGCTTAGGTTATGGAGTGTTGATTAGGCACACTGAAACACATTTGCTGAAGAGGGGATACCTCGGTTTCCTCATCTTGTATCCGTCCAGAGTGCCATGTTACTGCAGTTTCATGATGTTACCCACGCCCCTAGGGCAAGCAAAAGCGCTCAAAAGATGGGCTAGCAATCTAGTGGCTACCTGCCGCTTTCCAAAGACGTACATATATTTGTTCATGCCTGGGCGTGACATCGAGCCGCAATTTTAAGATCAACACGTGCCGAATACGTTTCAGTAGATAAGTCCACTTTCCGTTGGCAACCCGACCATTTTGATTCATAATTTGGTGTTCGTTCCCTTTAGACTCTATATAACCAACACACTTGCCCTACACTGTACTTTTAGCATCTATTAGAAGCATAGTAAAACGCAGCATAGTCCACTGTGATGATAGCAGCCATAAGACGTAGTTCACTCCTACCTTTGGTTTTGACTTCTGTTTTGTCATTTGGTGGGATTTTTTCTGACAAGTAAACTGTTTAACTGCTTGACGAAATAATGATGGAGCCGCTGCTTTGCTCTTCCTAAGATTCCTTGAAATTTCTTCTATGGCCAATGTATTTCTCCGAGGACTTTGAAATGATCGAACTAGTTCTGGGAGCTAAAATGGCAGGTAAGGCCGTCAAGGGCTAGTACCGACTCAGGCGTCACAGCAGCCTAATCGGTGTTCTGGACTGGCTCGAGCGATACCAGCAACCCCGAGCAAGTCAAGAGGAAGTGCGACACAGACGTATGTATTTTTGGAACTAGCCTGCACAAGCGTGCGGCGTGAGACTTGCAGGATCTATTGAAACACAATCCGCAAGCTTACGATCTCAATCTCGACCATGAAGGCCCTGTTATATCACTGTAGCTTAAGACATCTCCTATTAATTATATACTAGCAGAATTATGCGATATATCTATTAAGATTAGCAGTATTATAGGAAGGTCTAACTTTTCTTTCATCCTATCAATCGTCATCTCATCTTTTTCTCGTCCACCTCCCGGCCCTCTCCCGACTTGCTCGCATGGTTCAGTAACTCCGTCAACTACACGATAAATCGAGTGAGGGCTTTCAAGGCCCGTACTCGGGCCAGTTGATAGCCGAGACATCCTGGTAGCACTTTGAGTTGGCGGCGAACTCGTGGCTGGAGAGGCTACCCTCGGGGAGCTCGGCCAAGGTGTCGCACTCGGGGATCAGGGTGATGGCGGTGCAGCCCTCGGGGATGTCGCGGACGAAGAGGGCCGTGTCCGAGTCGAAGATGTCGTACGCAAACCGCACGACGATGAACTCCTGGTTGTAGTAGGGCACGGTCCGCGGGCACGCGACAAATGTCCCCTGCGCGTGGGCGGTGAGGTAGAAGTATGGGTCCGGGAAGGCCAGAAGGGACACGCCGATTGTGCCGGACCCAACGTTAAGGGCGACGTCGTGTTCAGCGGGGTAGGTTGCGTCGACCTCGTTCTGTAAAACTCGGGGTCAGTTGTCGCCATCTGGAGCGTGATTTGTGAGGGTTCAGAAGCCCCTAGACACTGTCTTGGCCCCGAAAGGGAAATATTGTGCTCTAAAGGCTGCTAAAACGAGGAACTCCTTACCTCTCCCTGAACGTAGATTCCATAGGGGAAAGGAGGGCTACCACCGTCGCTCAGGATGCTTCCCTCGCCAAACCGAATCTCGGCAGCAGTGCCTAAGAGACATTGTTAGTCCCCAATACGTAGGTATGAGCGGGGGCTGTCACTTACCGTTGTGGTAGAAGATTCTACCGGCCTCGGACGTGAGAACAACATCGTTCAAGCCAGCGCCGGTATGGATGCCCTGCAGCTCCCAGCCATCGACCGAAGGCGTGAGGTCGGTTGCCGGGTCGGTGACGTTGGCCACCAGGCGGAACCCGGTCGACAGCTCATTAGGAGGGTAGTTGGGAATGATCTGGCGGGACTCAAGGGGAGCGGCAGAAACAATGCTAGCAGCGCCAACGGCAGCGAAAAGAGTCCGGAACATGGTTATGTGGTATTAGTGATTGATATTGGTATTAAGTATTAGGAGCTGTGGTGGTGACGGAGAACGATGTGTGATGAGAGGATAGTATTCGGTCTCATCAGGTCGAACAGACGACCTTTATATATAATGGTACGAAGCCTTTCATGACATGACGATCGACACCCGCGTTAGCCTTACGAGGGCGCTCGGACGGTAATTGTCATGGCAGAACGGGACATAGTAACGCTATGTAATTCATCTCTGCGAGAACATGGCGATGGGACAGTACGAACCCCAAGCTTGCCGTCAGCAATACGAGCTTTCATACCCATGCAACCAATCCCTCCCCTGTCATCATCAAGGTGCAGGCGGCAGTCGACAATGCAGCTGTCGGGAGCCACGCCACCGAGTTAACCGCAATGAGATGGGTTAGGTATCCGATGCGCATCAAAAGTTAGAGATTACCTAGATAGGTGCATACCTGTAGAAGAGTCCATCCATACTTGGACAAGGTTGCCGAATTTGGTATTATATCTCGACATTACTTGATCTCGTAACATGTAACATGCCTGTGGCGGCGCGTAACGGCGGGATCTTTTAGATGTATACAAGCGGGGTCCATGCAACTATTCAATCTAATATGCAGGTATACCGTGTCCTGTATTAACTACATAAGGTTCCAGCCTGCCTGCCTAAGTAATTTGCTGGTCTTGGACACTATGGCCTATGTACCTAGGTACCTAATGCATTCCTCACTCCGTACCTACCTAGTAGGTACCGTGATCTTGAATACGAACAGTTACAGCAACTAATAATTCACTTCATCATGAACCGAACAAACGTTGTACCTCTAGTCTAATAACTGTTCACCGCCTTAGCACCTGAGGAGTCTAACGGCACGGTCCTCCGGCAACTATTCTAAATACCCGTCTCGGATTATTGGAACCACCTAAACCGTTTCTCGACGCGTACTCTTGCATATCACAATATACATAGGTTCCGGAGAACCTAGAAACGTGCCTACAAAATATCAAACATTTACTAGCAATGCATTGCTAATGAAGACGACTAGTCCAAACCCGTCCTTTTTTTCACATTGTCCTCGTATTCGATTATTGCCGCCGTTATATACCCGGAAGACTGTCCGATTGCAGCCGTCAAGCGGGCCAATCTAGTATGTAGGTATTAAATCACATTGCCAAGAGTCAGTACAGGCTCTTTGGACTAGTATAATATTCCTTCTCCTTGTTCGATGCTGTTTTGTATATTCACTTTCGGCTAGCCGTCTTGAAACCCTTTTTTGGTGGTCCTCTGAAGTTATCCCGCGCGTGCGCGATGAATCATGAGGACACTGCTTTTTAAACCACCCATTGCTTACCACTTGGCCTCCTTGCGGTCCTGGAACCCCTTGAGAATGGCAACTACCTTCTCTAGCGCTGCTAGATAGGTTGTCAGTTCAGCGGTGACGGCGGCTTCGTCAGCTCCCAGCTTGGGATAAAAGTCCTTGCGGTAAGGGCAGGCACTCATAGCAGCCGAAAAGACGGGCTTGACCAGGAGACCGTGATGGGGCTTGAGAGTAACGCCGTAAGCGCCGCGGAACGAGTCAGCTAGCTCTTCGCCGGCCTTGGCTAGATTCTGGCTCAGTGCAATGCATGTGAAGTCCAATCCTCTGCGAGACAGAAGTCAGTGTCTAAGACATGGTAGTTGAGACGCGTCACGGGGTGGGGCGTACCGAACCAGCCACACGAGACCCTCGGTAGCCTTGTGGGACTTGGCCTTGAGCTCGTTGAGGACGAGGGCTTGGAGAGTTTCCGAGTCGGCGGGGGCAGCCAGCTGGCGATCACGGATTTTCTTGTTTTCGGTTAGACTTGTTAGGCGACGGGGAGGGGCCGGCGGCAGCTCATTCGGCATGGATGTGGGCACACCTTGACATTACCCAACATGTCCGACTTGACAGGTGAGAAGGCAATGGATCCAAGGGCGTCTGGGCACGATGAATTAGAGACAAATGGTTCTTTATTCCTTTGTTTTTTTTTGTGCCGGTCCTGGCTTACCGAACATGGTAGTCAAGGACTCGGCTGCCTCGAGAAACTCGGTGGTTGAAATGGCATTGTCTTTCTCGGCGTCGACAGGGACATCAACGAAGGAGCGCTTGAAGGTCGAGATCAGGGTGGCTCCCTGGGGTACCTCAGGAGCAGACATGGCGATGGCGGGTTTAATCTAGTCTAGTCTAGTACGGGTCGAGGATCGGTTGGAAGAGAGTAGAGGACACGGCAGAAAGAAAGAAGTCTGTAAATCTGTGAGAAGAGGAAGACTCCGGGGACAAGAGGAGGAAGTAGAAGTAGGTTAGGTAGGAGGAGGAGAGGAGGGGCGGTCAGTCGACGTCGATGGGTCCAGGGGTTAGTTGCAGAACAATGGAGATGCTGTGTTGTACCTACCTACTGTACTGCTACGCAGCAAACAAACAGAGCAACACAGCATAGGGTGCAGCGGTACTCGAGCAAGCAAGCAGATTCCAGACTGAGATGGACCCCTCCTTCACCCTTGATTGCTTCGAGATGCCCCGCTCATAGCGCCTAGCTGGGCAAGGTACCTTAGCCAGGTAGGGGTAGCTAGCGAGGTACCTAATGTACGGTCTAGGTACATTGCGGGGTCTGTGCGGGGCTCCCCTCCCTCCTGTCCCCAGACCTTCTCCCTCTCGGAAGCCACAAATAAGCCACAGGACGCCTCGCGTCTTACTAGCCGAGTCTAGCCACGAACTCCTCGGCTCCACTGGTTCATCAACCCGAGATGACGTCATACGATTTCGATTCAAACGTGATACATCAAACACCCGTTCGATAAATGCGCGTCTTAGATCAGATGCACTAGACTATTAACATAGCTATGGCATCTGCTCTAGCGTGCAGTACACACTTCTGCAGAGAAAGGGAAAATAAATAGGGTCGGCACGATCTTGCCGAGCTGGAGGGCTGAGTGAGGCTCGGATCTGAACTGCTGCGCGGATCTCACGAAAATAACTTGCTTTCTCCTTGTCTTGGCAGATGCTGCTAGGTCGAGAATAGCTACATGCATATATACCTGTGTGTATGTATGTATGCAGGTGTAGATATATCGTGTCACAACATTTAATGATTCAGTTCAAAGTTGGAAGTACCTAAATAGGTAGGTATGACGTCTTGCCTCGACGCCTACTCTTTCGTAGCTATTTCATCCTTTCTCTCGGCCTTATCTACCAATCCTTTTTCCCATCATCCTGCAATTCGCCAAACAATTATGCCATGATAGACGATAAATATTATTATTGACCTCGCCGACAGAAGAAAACCCAACACCACACTGCATGTACATGTAACACCATCACCATCACCACCACCGCCATCACCGCTTGTTTTGCCGGACCTAGGTACCTACCTATACAGCCGCTACCATGTCTGGGTCCCACGTCCATGATGGAAATCATGCCAATTTCGGAGACAAGCTGAAACATCCCTTGCACGAATTGAAGGACAAACTAAAAGACACTCACCTGCACGACGCCAAGGTCAACCTAAATCATAAAAAGTATGTTGATCGATTCATTCCAACATTGCCACCAAAGCTAACTCTATGTAACAGACACCAAATTGGGAAATTCAAGAATCTCGTACGCCCCAGTCCTCCGGTATCATCTACCAGTGTTTGCCTCTGACTGACACGCCAATCCCATTGACCCGCAGTTTAATCCGCAACATCGCCATGACGAAGATCATGAGATTGCCTGTGATGAGAAACGCAATAGCATCGCCGACGAGCATCGCTTCAAGGCCTACTTTCCCGAGCGTGACGGCAACCTGGTCAAATGGTACGTCGACGGAAGAGACTATTTCTGGGTGCGTATTACCCGTCTATGCCTCCGTCGAGACACAAAATAGGGGCAGGAGGACAACACTAACGCACCCATCAAAGGCCGTATCCGTAGCCCTAGAACAAGCTAAAGAGACTATTTACATTGCAGATTGGTGGTTGTCCCCCGAGTTATTCCTGAGGCGGCCCCCTCACTATAACCAGGAATGGCGATTGGACGCCATCTTGAAACGTCGCGCCGAGGCAGGTGTGAAGATCTTCATCATCGTCTATCGCGAAGTCGAGGCTGCCCTGACCTGCAATTCTGAGCATACAAAACATGCCCTCCAGGGCCTGTGTCCCAAGGGCTCTCCTGGATATGGGAATATCAGTGTTATGCGTCATCCTGACCACAACGTCCTGGAGAACGCTGCCGACATGACCTTCTATTGGGCCCACCATGAGAAGTTCATCGTCATCGACTACGAGCTGGCTTTCATCGGTGGCCTGGATCTGTGTTTTGGCCGTTGGGATAATCACCAGCACGCCCTCGCAGATGTCCATCCTGAAGGCGTTGCCAACGAAGTGTGGCCGGGCCAGGACTTCAACAACAATCGCGTCATGGATTTCAAGAACGTTAATGATTGGAAGCAAAACGAGCTGAGCAAGGCCGACTATGGCCGGATGCCCTGGCACGATGTAGCAATGGGCGTGATCGGACCATGTGTGTATGACATTGCCGAACATTTCGTCCTTCGCTGGAATTTTGTAAAGCGGGACAAGTATAAGCGTGATGACAGGTTTGACTGGATCATGCTCCGGGGCCGTCAAGGAGAGAATGAGGATTTGGTTGGCGTACAGAGACCTAAACAGTATGATAATCCAAGCTTTGATTTTCTATTTCCCCATATCCCTTCTACTCCTGACACCGCCTATAATATTTATAAAATTAGGGACATTTTACTAATTTCTACATTCGCATAGCCCTGTCGGGGATTATGTGCTTCATCCCTTGACTCCCCTCGAAACTAAGAAGCTCGACAAGCGAGGGACAGTCCACGCACAGATCGTTCGGTCCAGTGCTGATTGGTCGAGTGGTATTCTTAAGGACCATACCATTCAAAATGCGTACTCGGAGGTGATCCGGAACGCCCAGCACTACGTTTATATCGAAAATCAGTTCTTCATCACGGCTACCGGCGATCAACAATCACCCGTCCATAACACGATTGGTAGGTCTATAGTAGAGGCGTGCGTCAGAGCTGGAAAGGAAGGCCGGAAGTTCCGGGTCATCATCATCATTCCCGCCGTACCAGGATTTGCTGGCGACCTACGTGATGACGCTGCCGTGGGAACACGCGCCATCATGGACTACCAGTATAAATCGATCTGCCGTGGCGAGCACTCTATTTTCGAGCAGGTTCGAGCTCAAGGTGTTGATCCGACAGACCACATCTTCATTTTCAACTTGAGATCCTACGATCGCCTCAACAAAACGCCCGCAATTAGGAAACAGGAGGAAGAGTCTGGTGTCAAATACCAGGAGGTGCAACGCGCCCAAGCCGAGGAGATTATGAGCTCCGGGATCCACGGCAGTACAGATGTCGAGGGTGAACGCGATACGCATATGGGCAAGGCCGAGGAACAGAAGGAGGCGAAAGAGACAACACATAGCGCGCAAGCCAAACAGCGCTTTGAAGAGGCAAAGCGAAGCAGTGAAGAAACAATATCGACATATAGTGTGGCGCACCATGCTATGGCCGGGACGGGCAAACTCTCAGATGAGCCGTGGGAGGGTGAGCCTCAGGAAGAGGTTCACAATTGGATACAGGAGGAGCTGTACATTCATGCCAAAATCCTCATCGTGGACGATCGTATTGTGATTTGCGGGTCGAGTAACTTGAACGATCGCAGCCAGGAGGGTCATCACGATAGCGAACTGTCCATCGTTATGGAAGACACGGAGAGGATCCAGAGCATGATGGACGGTCAGCCATTCGAGGCCGGCAAGCACGCAGCTACTTTGCGACGTTACCTTTGGCGGGAACATTTAGGTCTACTCCCGCCACAAGATCACGACGCGAGCAATGACCCTAATGCACAGCCACCGGGCGAAAACTCGCCAAACGACGTCCGGGATCAAGACGACAGCTACAAATTTGTGGAAGACCCTATGAACGACATCTTGTGGAAACAGTGGACTACCAACGCCACGACGAATACGGAGACATTTAGGCACCTGTTCCACGCGGACCCTGACGATTATGGTAAGTGCCCAGATGGTTGAGGACGACTGTCTATGCTAGAGCATCGGAGCTAACGCGGGTCTAGTCAAAACCTTCGATGACTACAACACCTTCCTACCGCCGAAGGGTGTCCAAGCGGGCCACATCTTTGATAGATTCCTGCCGCCGGATGACATCCGCCAGAAGCTGGATCAAGTCAAGGGCCACCTTGTCTGGATGCCATTAGATTATCTGAAGGACGCAGAAATGGCCGAGACGGGGTTGCAGGTCAACGCCTGGACCGAGAGTGTTTATACGTGAACGAGGCGAGTAAATAATCCTCGTCCGAAGCAACGGGAATAAAGGGTCGAGCATACGAATGTATGAATAGCGTTGGGTGTTTGGCGTCGGGACTGGAAAAGTATACCAGGTTTGGGTATTGGTAGGCCTTGTATTAATACTAAATATTGCCTTTATTACTAGGATGAATTGACGCTTAGTATTAATGAATTGCTGTTGCCATCTGCCCAAATAGTTACTCATTTTGCCTCTTTTACCTCTTTCAGTTGGTAGACGGAGTATAGCTGAAGGAGGTGAGACAGTGAATAGAGCTGTCCGAACAGCATAGGACTGATGATATTATCTGTCACGATCACGCTGGTTGCACTAGACAAAGGGCAAGCATGCATATAGACAGACATTATGTAGGATCAGATCACATAGAATAGACTAGACCTCCGCGCAACATTAGATGTCAGTGTATACCCCTACCTGAGATCCTGATATGATCTAACTTGGATCTCTTATGTGTCTGCGGGCGGGGAATCTAAGGAAGCTTCCCCATTTAGCAGAGGAGGGGATATATATCTCGGCTCATTATATTGCGAGATATATTCATCCATCCCTCCACCTACCACGCCAAGGCGTGACCATCAAAGTGCCTGCGCCGAGCCGGCCCATCTGGAACAACCTGCTGCACTGCTACGTCGGGGTATTTATCCATCCTGCCCTGATCCGAAATGGGCTCTCTCGGGGTATCTATGTCGCGACACATCGCGATGCCATGGCGGCTGTTTCGGAGTCGCCATTTATTTATATATGTAGTCGAAGTCGTATTGCCAAACTCGTTCGATAACCGATTAATTACTCGGGTATTATGTGATAATTAACTACGTGACAAGCAACACCGAATATGTATTTCTCGTGGACCAAAGCAGCTTTCTTGGTCGTCGTCGGCGCGGCGAGCATACGCCGAGAAAAACCGCCCGCGTTCTTCCTCGCGGGGGATTCCACCACGGCGCTGGACGGCGGCTGGGGCAACGGCCTCCTCGCGCCGCTGGTCGGCCCCGGCTGGGGCCTCAATGTCGGCCTCAGCGGGGCCACGACCAAGTCTTTCGTCGCCAGAGGCAATTGGGCGAATGTCACGGCGCACGCCAAGGAGAACGCGGACGCGTACGATTGCTATGTGACTATTAGTGTATGTGCGCGGAGCGGAACCGGGGTTGGGAAGGACAGGGATGGGTGGATGGGAGGGACGGTCTAGGAGGGGGACGTGGCTGACTTGCTGGCATCGCAGTTCGGACATAATGATCAGAAGGAGGGGAGCGGCGTCACTTTCGCGTATGATGAGTCTGAAAAGTTACTCCCGTATTGCTGTTGAGGTGATTCGCGGATTCCGGAACCCGGCTGACTGACTCGAGCAAGCAGGGAATACCAGCAGAACCTGATCGCCTTCGCCAACGAAGTAAAGTCTCTCGGCGGCACAGCAGTAAGTCCACGGTCCTCATCTGCTCCGCTCCCCCTAAACCCTCCTCACCCTAAAACGACATGCCGCCCACATCAGCCGCAGCAGGATGAACTAACCACGCCCAGCTCCTCGTCTCCTCTCTCACGCGCCGCGTGTTCCCCTCAGACCCGCACAACGCCACGGACTCGCTGCACGAGCAGCGTCTAGCCGCCATCGCAGCGGCCAAGGCGACAGGGTCTCCCATCATCGACCTGAACGCCGCGAGCCTGGCCTACGTGGACGCCATCGGCCGCGACGCGGCGTGGGCGTATAACTGGGGCGACGACAGGAAGGACACGACGCACCTGAACCCCTGGGGCGAGGTCGTCTTCGGGCGCATGGTGGCTGACCTGATCGTTCGCGCGAGGCCGGATCTAGGGCGCTGGATTTCACCGAATGAGACGCTGAGTAATGCGATTTGGAACAACCTGCCGGCTTGATGGGAGATTGGGAGATTGGGAGGATTGGTTGTGTTATTGTAAGATCGGAAACTTGGTAGGCAGTTGATATTGCGCTCTGGAGGGTGGGTGCGCGAAGCTGTAGTTGGGCGGTGCAATCTCTCGAGAAAGCTGTATTGTAGGTTGTATCGTTAGGTCAGTTATATCTCACCCCCTCAAATAATACACCCCATCACAGCCGAATCTCCGATCTGCGACGTAAGTGTGTGGTCTAAATAGGACTACAAGACGTAAGCTGGTGTTATGTAACATTGCAGGCGAGTTATAACTTGTGCGACGCATGAAGACATGTGATATGGCTGACAGCAGTAATGTTGAATATCAAGATAAGTCCTCTAGCATGAATAAGCCACTCGTGACCGCCCATTTTTAATCTAAAATACACTGCATCTTATGCCACGTGCCATCCTCAATGTGCATATGCCTCTAACTCTGCATCCCTTTCCGCTTTTGAATGACCGTTTTTAGAATATTTGCATTTTTCGCCCACACCCCCCTACCAGCCTCGCCCGGCCAGCTTCTGTTCGGCTGGCAACGACCTCACGCTGATGCCGACCATGGCCTCGCCTAAGCCCTCGCTGCACTCGGCTACGACCTTGGCATCCCGGAAGTGCGTCGTAGCCCGGACGATGGCCTTGGCCCTCTGCGCCGCATTTCCTGATTTGAAAATGCCGCTGCCCACGAACACGCCATCGCACCCCAGCTGCATCATGAGGGCGGCGTCGGCAGGCGTGGCCACACCTCCGGCGGCAAAGTTCACGACAGGCAGCCGCCCGAGCTCGGCCGTCTGCTTCAGCAGGGTGGCGTCACAACCATATTCCCGCGCCAGCTGCCGAATGGCGAGGTCTCCGCCGTCGCGTAACGCGGCCTGGGCGGCAGCGATCTCCTTTTTCACGGCGCGGATGTGCCGCACGGCTTCCACTACGTCGCCTGTTCCGGCCTCGCCCTTCGTGCGGATCATGGCGGCGCCTTCGGTGATTCGACGGAGGGCTTCTGCTAAGTTGCGGCAGCCACAGACGAAGGGCACATTGACTGTAGTGGCAAGGTATGCGTGTTAGTGGTACATGACTCTTTTTCGTTTGGGGGCGACTGCTTGTTGGCAGAAGCAAGACAGAGTGATATTCACAGCTTCATCGCGACAGAAAAAACTCGGAAAAGGCAATGGTAGACATACACTCGGACTTCTCGACGTGGAACTCGTCGTCAGCAGGCGTGAGCACCTCGCTCTCGTCGATGTAGTCGACGCCCAGGGCCTCGAGGATCTGACACTCGACGAAATGGCCGATGCGGGCCTTAGCCATGACGGGGATGGTGACGGCGGCCTGGATCTCCTTGATCTTGCCGGGGTCGGACATGCGCGAGACGCCTCCCTCAGCGCGGATGTCGGCGGGGACCCTTTCGAGGGCCATGACGGCGCAGGCACCCGCGTCCTCGGCGATGCGGGCCTGGGCGGCGTCAGTGACGTCCATGATAACACCGCCCTTCAGCATCTGCGCCAGGCCGGCCTTGACAGTGAAGGAGGCCTTTGTGGCGCTGTCGGTGGCCGTGGTGGTGGTGGTGGTGGTGGTGGTAGTGGCGCCGGCGCCGGCGCTGGTTGAGTCGTTCGTCATGGCGAAATTGTGGTGTGTGCTGGGTTGGTTTTGGCTTTGTCTTCTCTTTGGAGGTCGGGGAAGTCGGGAACAAGGTTAGGAATCAATTGCGCTCGCCCGTGTCACTTGGCTTTTCAATGGGATGCTGCAGCTGAGTCACGAGCGAATCGTCCAAGACCGCAGTTCGTAGAAGGAGGGGGAAAAGAGCCGACACCGTCCCCTCGACCGGCGGAAGTCATCTCAGGGTCCAGTCTGACTGCTACCCACTTTAGAGTTTCCGATTGTGGGCGGGAATGCCATGACCGGGACATATGGACACTGGCCATTGAAGACTGGTGGCGGCAAAGGCCTCGCTCGGTTTGAGCCGGGTAAGTAGTTACTTACTAGGTTAACTACCTAGGTTAAGTAATAAGTCACCTTAGGTAGGTAGGTAGGTAGGTGGTCGACTGGAGGGCGAAGACGGCGTTGGCGTTAATGGTCTGGTCTGGATGGACCTGGATGGACCTGCTGTACTCAGCGCAAAAGGACACTAAGTGTGCAAATGAGTCGTCTCTGCATACTACAAGCACAGTAGGAGCACAGTAGGCAGGCGCATAGGGCGCGCCATGGCCTTGGTATGTGACGCGAACATGCGCCGACCTCGGACCGGAAACCGTTGCACTTTGGCTTCCCTGCTGCTTCCCTCCAAAGCCCGCCCCGCATGCACTTACACTCGCACTCGCGCTCGCACTTGCATTTGTATATGTATGTATGTAAGTAAGTATGTACGTGCTACTATATGCATGCGCAGTGCCGATACCAAACCGTCGGGAGTCATACAGACACTTGCAACTGCCAATCGTACCATATCCCGATCGAACATGGCATAATTCCGCTCACGCATATAAATTGCCCTTGCTCCGTAGCTTTCCGGCCTATAATCGTGCCACGCCCCCACTTTATTTTAGGACTCGCTTGGGCTCACCTACTAAAGTAGGTGCTCGTTACTCAAATAACCACTTTACTCCAATAACCACTTTTTTAACCAAACTATTTATTTTCATTAAAAAAACACCCGCGCTATTGATTTTCAACCCTTAAAATAAAACAGAAGGTATAAAACGCACTTAAATACCTACAGGAATACCTTTTAACCAAAATAACCACGGTTGCGAAAGCTTTTAGCATCACGCGCGCTGTTCTTCGTAACCGACTCGCGGGCCGCGGTGGCTTAAATTGTAAACCGTTACTAAAACTAAAACTGTTACTTATCGACGAACAGGTTATTTATAATTATATCGACCAACTCAACCGAACCAACCTAGCCGTACGACCTAAATTTATCTACAAGGCTGTAAATTCGATCCTTAAAGCTAAAGCATACCTTTTTAACTAACAACCATTTATAATTAGTAATTTTTAAATTAAGCGTTTTATTAAACGCTACTACTATTTATATATATATTAAAAAAAGCTTAATTTAAACTAATAAATTTATAAAAATATTAAAACTATAAATAAATATTTTAATAAATTATAAATAATATTTAAAATTAAAAAAATTAATTTTAATAATTTATATAATATAAATAAAATAAGTTTTTAATTAAAAATAATTAATAATATTTTAATAGTTATTAAATATAAATAAATTTATTATTTTAATTTATTTAAAAATAAAAAATTTATTATATTTATTAAAACTATTTTTATTACAGTTACGGGCCAGTGCCCAAGGCACTGCACCCGCAATCAATCGTCGCATGGCTGCGCGGCCCTGCGGGCCACTAGCCACACGCACAGCCGCGCGCGCAGCCACGCGCACACCTGTATTTTACCCACAGAATTAGCTCCGCCAATTCTATTCCTTTCGTTTTAGTTCTTTACTTGTAGATTCCATGCAATACAACACTTATTGTTGGAGCCTTGACTTCATTTAAGTGCCACGCGTAACAATTACTAGAAAAATTATACTTATTTTTATTATTTTATTAAATTTATAATATATAGTTAAATAATATAGTATTAAAAAACTACTATTTAAAATAATAATTTTTATAATTTTAATAAATTATTTAAATAATTAAATTAATTTTAAATAAATTAAATACTTTAAAAAATATATTATTTTATAAACTATTAAATTTAAACAGCTTTTTATATTAAATAATTATAGTTTATATTATATAAAAAATTTTATTTAATTTTATAATAATTATTTAATAATATTTTTTAAATTATTATTATATTTAATATATTTTTTTTAGTTTTTAAATATAGCGGTATTTTAAACTTTAAAATATTATTATATTAAAACTTTTAAAGTAATAATTTAAAATAGTTTTATTAATATAATAAAATTAAAGTTCTTTGTTTATATTTAATAAATTAAAAAAAACGCTTTTAAAAAATTAATTATATAATTTATTTTTAAAAAAACTAAAATATATTTATTTAATTTTTATAATATATTATAAATTATTAATAAAAAAACTTTTTATAATATTATATTTTTTTTATTTTAATTAGTTTTATTATTATTTTAATAAACTTTTATTATAATTTATTATATTAATAAAACTACTAGTTATATTTTTAATATTTTAATTAATATAAATAATATAAACCTAGTGTTAGTTATAACAATAAGCTAATTTATTAAAAAATTAATTTTTAATGTTATAAAACTACTATAAATAAAAATAAACTTGTTAAAAATTAAACTAGTTAAATAAACAACTAAATTATATAAAGCTATTAAAAATACCTCCTTAAAATTAAGAGAAGTTCTAACTATTACTAAAAGACGTGAAATAATATAGTAAAAAGTTATATTAAACGAAACTAAGGCTAGGAGACTAATCGAACAAGCTGATTTAAAGTATAAAAAAGCTATTAAACGGGCTTTTAAAGAAACAGCAAAAATAGCACGGCATTAGAGACTTATTAGCAGGCTACAGCTAGTATTAATAGCTGATGGCAACGGGCGTAGTCGTCTGTTGCGGCGTTTTTAATAGAAAACACCAAAAAAGTGGTTTTTTAAGTGAAGTGGTTATTTAAGTGACGAGCACCTACTTTAGTAGGTGAGCCCAAGCGAGTCCTAAAATAAAGTGGGGGCGTGGCACGATTACCGACCGTTAAGCCTCCCGCTTTTCGCTTTTCGTTCCGCTCTCATCCCTGCTCGTCACATGCGCTACCGCATTCTCATTTCTTCACTTTTATACCTTTCGCCTCTGTGTAGCATAGACAGACAATAATTAGTGCGCATATAAAATCCCGATTCGGACATATCGCAATACAAGTTGGTGGACATCTTCAAATAGGTCGCTTGCTACTGGACTTGACCACCGGCCTCTCTTGATCATGGTCACCGTGGGCGTTTTGGCCTTGCAGGGAGGCTTCGCCGAGCACCTTGCCTTGCTGCGGAAAGCCGCTGATCGTCTGTCTGTTGGCCGTGAACAGCCGGTTCTGGTCAATCTGACCGAAGTGCGCACGCCGAAACAGCTTGCCATTTGCGATGCTTTGATCCTGCCCGGCGGCGAGAGCACCACCTTGTCGCTGGTCGCCGCCCAGTCCGGATTGCTCGAGCCGCTGAGAGAGTTCGTCAAGTGAGTTCTTGCCCTGGAAGCCGAGATCACTCCGGCGCCACGTTTCTTATGTATTTTATCCTATTTTATTGTGCTAATCGGTTGCCTCCTCGTAAGGGTATCTAAGAAGCCTGTATGGGGTACCTGTGCTGGATTGATACTGCTCTGTGAGCAAGCTAGCGCTACGAAAAGGGGCGGCCAAGAGCTCATCGGCGGGCTCGACGTCAAGGTGCACCGGAACCATTTCGGACGCCAGCTCCAGAGTTTCGTGAAAGATGTGGACCTGCCCTTCCTCAACCAGGGGGAGATGGAGAAGCAAGCTCCATTCCCGGCCGTCTTCATTCGCGCACCTGTCGTCGATCAGATGCTGCATCGGGACGATTCGCGGGGACAGGCCATCGAGGTCCTAGCTAGGTTCCCATCTAATGGAGACGAAGACAATATAGTCGCTCTTCGACAAAACAACGTGTTTGGGACGAGCTTCCACCCCGAACTGACGGATGATGTACGAATTCATGCCTGGTGGCTGCATCAAGTCATAAAATCGCGGCACGAAAACTGAACCGTGTGAATATAACTTGATGTATCCTCGTCTCAGCGATTGAGTCAACCTGAGTCGGTGGCACCCCTTCGAAGACTTCTTCGAATTACGCCAGCAAAACTCTCAAATAGAGACTCGTCATCGCCCTGTAGCCAGCGGAGGAGAATAGTTGTGCTGCAGTTTGGCTTATCTAGACTCTCAGGCAATATTGACAAAGAAAAGCCAAAAGTGCAGTCTGAGATCTCAGGTGGGGGAGTTGGGGGTCCTGGTTTTGTAACCGCATCCTCTGTGGCTCTCCTCCGCCGATAAGCACGACCCCAGACGTTGCCTTGAGAGAAACCCACACCGCGGAGACGTCGCTCGTCCCAAGACCACGCGCGCAGGTCTAGGGACTCGACCACATTACACAGGATCTTTTTGAGGGGTGGTATTGGATCTGTTTTCACCGGAGGAGCACTCACGTAGATGGCGATTGCCGTGATTGGAGGCATCAGACTTTTAGCGATAGAGCTTGGCCCACGGCTTGCGCCTAGAGAAGGTCGCCTAGTTGAGAAACTCCATGCCAGTCCCCACCGCCGTGTTTTGTTTCCCTGGATGAAAGTGGTGACAGCCAAATTGTTGACATTATGCTTCTTCAGTGTTTCGATAAGAACCTTGAGACTGGACTGTTTGCCCAGCATTGCTGTATACCACTGAACCCTGCTCCTGAGAACGAGAGACTCGTCGATCATCCTCTGGATGAAACCGACTTCTCCTCCTTCACAGACCATCTCGACAGGCGCGCCAGTGCACGCACTATGCGGTGGCTGTGATTTCTGCGCGGCGAGGTTGAGAAGCTCCGTGTCTGAGACGTAGAATGGGGGATTCACCATGACGAAGTCGATACTGTCTAGGTTTAATTCGTTTAATGGAATAAGTGGCCCCGAGGGGACGCGGTCCACGATGCGAATGCGGGATTCGAGATGATTCAAGCGGGCGTTCGCACGCGCGCTAGATAACGATTCCGCGTCGATATCGGTAGCGATGAAGCACCATGTCGAGCGCTGCACACATCCCAGCAGGGGATATATCAAGCTCGCGCCCGTGCCGATGTCGAGGCCCGTCACCTTTCGATCCGGCTCATACCGCTCCGCATACGAGGAGGATGTGCTATCGAGCAGATCCTTCAGCCATAGTACATAGTTGTGGCGATTCGGTACCGGCGGACACAGACGATCCGATGGAAGGTTGATCCGAAGCCCGAAATCCTCTTCTAAGAGTGTCTTGGTCAGCTGCATAACGACCGCTGGGTTTGTGAAGTCTAGGTAGACGCCGTCCGTAAGCATGGCCCCAAACTCTGCATATTCCAAGCCGAGACGATAGAAGTCGGGCTCCGTTGAGTATAGGTCTTTGAAATACTCCTCGCCTCGATCTCCCGAGCTGTGTTTAGAATAGCTGTGAGCCGCGGCGTCTCCATCGCTGCTCGAGGAAGCTAGTGGCGGCTGCCGTGGGCATGCACGAGAGGCGCCTACGGGCGTATTTTCTTCTACGGATGTAATATCTTCATCCATCTTAGACTTGCCACGTCTTGTTTGTTCTCCTGCATATCGTCGCTTCGTCCCTTGCGTGAGGTGCGTGGTCTCCATCTTCACACAAGTAATGAGTGGCGCCCTACGCCATTCTCCTTGATGGCCAAGCTAGCGACCGGTAAGATTTGATGCCCCTTTTGACTCGAGCTTGTTTGCCGAAGAGGGAGGTGGGTTATAGAGTAGGTACCTAAGTAGGTAGGTACATAGGTATGTATGGGTGAGTGACTTGACATACAGTGCGCTGTCGTACCTGCCCTGCCAAAATGGCAGTTAATTCAGAGGCACGTGACTATCCTACCATGCGAGCCGTAGCAATTTGGAAACGATAAGAAATGATTCTAGGTTAGCTTATCTAGCTATAAATAGTGCAACATTATTATCAAAACACATGGCCGAAGATAGAGGTATGGTTATATCATTAATTATAGCTCTTATAGTTATTGCAATGTGCCGCCTTCAGCGGCTATCTTGTCCTACTTACAAGCAAGACCGGCCATACCCTACACAGCCGTTGGTATCATCCATCTCATTTTATAGTACAAACAAAGCTCAAACTCCTTGGGACATGCCATCGCACAACCTTACGAAAGCTATGACAACATCGCACTGTTATGCTATACCACGTCTGCATCGACGATTCAGAACCATTGCTCTTTAGCATGGCAACAACTCCGACATACGTGCGTAGGCTGATGGAGTAGCGGAGGCCAGGTGAAGCCATCTAAGCAATTACTTCCATGCAAAACAAATCCCGACAGGCCTGATGGCTGTTTCAACCATCTAAATTCGTCCATGATGAATCCGAGATAATATAAAGGATAACCACGACAAAGAGCCGTCACGCCAAACTCCACCCCCTACACGTACACGCGAGGGCACGACTGACCAGGGGCCGCTTGAAACAAGACCAGGTTTGGTCAAAGGCGGGGGAAGCCCATGTAAAGATGAGTCCTCAAACGCCGGGCCGAAATCATTCCCAATCAACATAGCATACACGCCTGAACAGATACAATGGCCTCATCAAGGGTTAGAAGAATCGGCACGTTCTGTAATCAGGCAAAGGAAAGCGTTCTCTGGCTGTCAAACGCCACCCCCCATGAAAGCAGCAAGATCATCTAGGTCAAGAAGTTGCCGCTCAAACGCTGCACATAGTTCGGCGCCAGTCATATCGGCGGGTACTTCGCCTGTTGCGGGATCGATCTGTGGGCGGTCTGACGATAGGGGAACCGGAGACTCCTCTTTATGGTGCGCTGGTGGGCTCGCCGTTCCTGTGGCTGGTGTTGACGTGCCTGCAGATCCACCGTTGATAGTGGTGAATCCGGACTTGCGTGGGGGGTCGCCACCGTTAGTCTCTCCCGGCTCCTGGGGATTAGCCGATGAGTGGCGAACATAATCTATACCCTCGAGATTATTATCAGGCTGGCTCGCTGTATCCTCCTTGATTGATGGCGGAGCCGGCTCCGTGACCGCCCGGCCTGCCTCTCTATCACCATTCTGTAGGACCTTCGCCATAACTGAGAGATGGCGATACCAAGGGACAGCAAGCACCCATGTACTGGCACCGTCTTGAAGGAAACGCATGCCATCTCTGACAAGCGCCTCAGCGGTCTCGTTTATATCTGCCGGGTTCAGGCCTTTCAAACTAAACCAGGCCACGGTGGCACAGGCAGTGAAACAGGAGAATAACATGACAAGTGGGAAGTTGGGCACCGAGTCTTTGTCAGAATTTGTCTCAAGGGCTAGAAGCAGCGAGACAACGGTATGCGATGCAGCGAAAACCCGATCAACTGTCTGAGCATGCATATGAGTGGCCATGCGCCACGTCTCATGCTTAAACCCATCCGTTTGAATGAAGTGAAGAAGCCTGCGGCGATGCACCATAATTGTGGCACAGTGCAACAAGCAATGAAGCATGGCGTATGTAAATCCACTTCCCATTGTAATATGCAGATTGATATGACCTGGTTTATCGAGATAATGCATAGGGAGGGAGGTGCGCACGGCTTCTATGCCGGCTTCTAGCGAAAGACACTGCTCTTCGGAGTATGTATCAACCGTGACCGTGGTCAGCATCTCGACGACATTTCGCCAGGCTTGTGTGGCCATGACAATGAGACCAAACTCGCCCACTTCAGCTATGGGTGTGCCCTGAGGTAGACCAGGTGGTGGGTTGCCCGTCAAGGTACGAACATAGGAAGGCGTGCCGAAGTTGTAGCTCATGTCGGGACACGGAAGTGGTACATCCTTAACATCATGGTGAGACACTGCCGGGTGACGACCGGGGCTGCTCGTCAGGAAGCAATCGAGAATGTAGATGAGCCACAGAGTCCGTCGGAACGACTCATCCTTGATGAACTGATCGGGGTCTCGGCTTTGGTGACTAGTAATAACACGATACATCTGCGTCATGCGAGCAGCTTGTCCCAAATAGATATAGGCACGAACGGCATTTCGATTGCCCCATTCATGGATGGTCAGGAGACATAAAGCCTGAATATCTGCCAAGGCCGGGTTATCGAGATTCTGCATAACCAGATTGAACGTCTTGACGGCAAAATGCTCGGCGGCTGCCGACGCACCGCCGCCCTGGTTGCCAAAGCGGCGAATCAGAACGGGAGAGCTCCTATGGGGTCCATGTTAGCAGGGCTGGGCCACATTCGTAACCGGGGGGCGGATGAGGAGCGATTAGGAGCGCAGATGACAAGACTAGGGATAAGCGGAGGTAACTCTCGGCCGCGACAAAGTCTGGGCGACAACACAATGCACAGTCATTGGACTTGTAACACAGCATGGGTTGACAGGACCCACCGCCGGAAATTGGAGTAGTTTATGGTCCGAAGGATGACGGGTCACTTGAACGGACTCCGGAGGTAAAATAACGGGCTTTTGTCGAGATAAAACAATGCACTTACCGTGCAGCACAGGTCAAGAGACCATTTATAATACTAGGCTCCAATGTGCCATTCTTAAGTTTCTGTATGAAAGAAGGCTTGTGAAACGCAACACATGATGGAAGCGTCTTATTGATGATTCTCTCGCATTCTCCAAGAAGTTCTGGGGTTAACCTATGGACAACGCAAACAAGTCGAATGTTAGCAAGACTGGACTGGATCAATTTCCGGAGGGGTTTGTAATAATACAATTACACCTAGTTAGGAAGCGACAGGGTGGATGAAAAGAGCGCGACAGCGAGAGGCAGAGAGCGGGCACAGTGATTTGGAAATGGCGGGGGGGTAAATTGGGAGTGCAAGGGGTGCGACCGGAACGATGGTGAGTTGGATGGAGATCCCAAGGCGAAGCGACGCAGCCGGCATCAGCCTCCGAAAAAAGCATGGCTGACGAACGAAAGGTAGGGGGAGGGGGGCGGCGAGCGCGATGCGTGTGATGCGCGTGCTGCGCGCTGGGCTGGGCTTGTGGGTACCGAGGTGCGCCTTGCCCTACCTAGCTGCAAACCCATCGAACCTGGGCGCGTGTGCCCCGATGTCATGGTTGCCAATATTGCCCTCACCGATCGTATTGTCCAGGCAGAACAAGGCCGACAACGGCAGGGAGAGGACCGATGCATAATGAAAGAAACAAGAACAGAGAGAGATAGATTTAGAGATGCAGAGAAGAAGAAAAAAGAAAAGTGGTTTAATCCAGGACTCACTTTTCATTATTCGCCTGAATGTTGCGTGGTATAACCGCTCCGGCAGCCGTTTGCTGCCGGTCGCTCGTGGCCGCTACATTGCGGTCACCTGGCAGAGCCTCTCGCGGACGAGGTGCCCTTGCTGGAGACTGGCCATGGAGGCGAGCATCGCTCTCGGAAGGCAGATAACAGTCGTGCATGCCCTTGGCGCAGTTCTTACATGGAGCGCGGCCATTATCGTAGACGCACTTAGTCTTGCCTTTGCGACAGCGCACGCAGGCACCGCCGGCTCGCAGCGACGTGCCACGGACAACGGATGCCATGGCCGGCAGAACGAACAGGACAGACAGGACGATAAGCGGGATAGATAAGACGAAGCAAATGACCAAAGGCCGAGAAGAGGTCCGGTGAGAGGCTGTAGAAAAGTTGTGGGAGAGTTAAAGAAGGGAACGGAGGAGTCGGGGGAGGAGACGGTGGTGGCTCGGGGGTGCGGTGGATTAAATTTGATCGAGTGGGTGGGCACGCGTGTGAGAAGGGAGGGCGCCCGGTCGGGAGTGGAGGTGGTTCGAGAAGAGAAGAAAAGAGCCGACCAACCAACAGACAGGAGCAGCGTCAGCCAGTGCAGCCAGTGCAGTCAGTGCAGCGCAGCGCAGCGCGGTGCGGTGCGGTGCTGGGCGAGGTGGGCAGGGCAGAGCAGAGGGTAGGTACATTCGGCAGGCGTGGAAGGGGGAATGGGAGCCTATTAGCTGCCTCTGCGCGGTGTTGTGCTGTGCTGTGCTGTGCTGTGCCGTACTGTAGATAGTCTTGTGGCCTGTGGTCCGTGGTCCGTGGTCTGCTGTACTGTAGGCAGGCAATGTACTTGTTTGGAGAGAGGTACATCCAGCAGCAGGACCGTACGTCTGCTGGAATCAGACGGAGAGGGAACCTTAGTGTAGAGAGAGCGCCCGGGAGCTAAGCAGGGGAGGGGTGTGGGCAAAATGAGCTGAGACAAGACGAGACGAGACGATCCGGAGCACCAGGCAGGTAGAGAAGGCAGACCCGGCCGACAGGCTCAGGCGCTAGCAGACTAGGGGGGAAAACCAGAAGCCAGGCGCTCGCTAATTATGGCTACTCGGACCGGCTGTTGGTGGGCGGATGCGCACGGGTGGGCGGACAAGGCGGGTACAACGCCTATACCTATGTCGATGGGATGGGATGGGATGGATGGATGGATGGATGGGCGAACCATGAATGGACGGGAAGAATACGCGGGATCCTCTTCTCTCTTCTCCTCTCTTTCTCTCTCTCTCTCTCTCTGTCCCTCCCTCTTCTGTCTCCTCCTCGCCTTCTGCCGTCTCCTACCGGGATCTAAGCAAGTCCGGGATGGTCGTGGTGGTGTAGTGCATGCAGTGTTGACGGCCAGAAGGTAGACGAACAAAAGTACACGGCCAGATAAAAATGACTACTGCTACTCTATCTGCTGTCGGCGATAATCGCAGTAGTAGCAGTAATGAGACTTGACGTGTTAGTTGTGGATGGATTGATGGCTGTTCGCACGAGGGCGGGTGTAAGTCGGGTATGAGAGACAAAGGTGAGGAGAGGTTCGCGGTTTCGGGAACGTGCGGAAGAGGATGCCGAGAGAGGGCTAATAATTGGGGTGATTGCCTAAGTACTTGAAAAGAAAAAAGACGTCGAGACGGCTCTTGCCCCGGGGAAAATTACGCGGTCCACCAACACACTACTACAAAATGCTGGGACCCAGATCGGAGAGAGGGGAGGAAGAGGAGACGGACGAGGGAGGAGGGTCAGAAAAAGTACAAGTACTGAAACCAGCCAGTCAGTCACAGTCAGTCAGTCAGTTGTCGGTTTTGTCGATGCAAGAGCCGGTCCTGGTCGGTCGGGACACGGACACCCTGGCTGGGCCTGGTTGCCTTCTTTTCCTTTTACTGTCTGCTAAAGAAGGGCCGGCCCCAGTCTACTTACCTACTCGATGCCCACTGCTGCTGACCTACAGTATATGTTCGAGGCGGGAGGTACCCAGCTACTTCCATGCTTACGTACATAACCTTCGGGACCGCTGTGGTACAGGTTGGTTGGTTTTGGTAGGCAAGAGAGGCAGGTGGGCGGTAGGCGGGCAGGTCTCGGGCTCGCGGGTCTCCGGCGTCGATGGCTGGTTTCTTTTTAAAATGATGGGAAATTCTGTGGAGCTGGCAAGTTTGGAAGGGGGCATGCTGCCACGGCCTCTGTACGGGTTTCTACCTGCCACGGGGGTGGCCAAGAGGTACGTACCTCCGTGATTAGTGCTCGCGCACACGAGGTGTTCGTGCCTAAACCGGCCGCCAGGGCTCCTGGCCTAAGGGGCCGCGCCTAGTGACTTCTACCTGACCGTCCCTTTTAAGACCCTGCCTCTTTCGCTGTGCTACCTACCGACTATGTATGCACCAAACACCTGCACCCAACAACCCTCTCAAGCCTTCGTTAAAGCACATCATTCATTCACCTCGGTATCAAGCACATTGGCAACTAGGTATTTCTTAGAACAGTGGATATTTGTAGATACATACATATATACCTCATGGTATGGCAGTTGCTACTTAGATAGGTATGTCGTCGTCTATTTCACGTCTTAACCATGCTCATCACGACTAACTAGCCTGGTCCCTTCCCCCACCCGACATCTCAACATGGTCTTCAATCGCCCTGAACAGGGTGGGTTTCTCTGTTTTTTTTTTAAAGATGCTAAGGTTAGAGTCCTGTACCTAAGGCATGTAATACAAGCCATGCTATCCAGCCTGCCAGAGAGCAGGTAGCAGCAACACGAAAGAGGCGCCCCCTATTCTTGTTCTATTTTGGTTGTATGCAATCACTATAAGTAGCATCATTGTGTCATTTTGTGTGCAGTGCATCTGGGCCAAGACTACGTGTATCGCATGTGCAAAGTCAGGTACATGCATCCATCACGCTGGCGTCTGCGTCTCCAGTCCCGAAGGCTTGGGCGTTGGGCTTTGATTTGCTCGTTAGCCACCTGTGCTCAGCAAGCTGACCATCCAGCCCACCAGCTTACTGGCCCCATTCGGCGATAGATGGGCCTCGTCGAAGGCCGGTGAGACAAGGGACGTGTCCGGCGTTGCGTGCAGACTGTTGGTTCGACAGACAGCCTCACCTCCGTCGCGAGCGAGTTGCAGACGATGCAGTCGTCCCCGGCAGCGACTTATACAACTCCTCTAGTGTTCATTCCAAAATAGAAGAGGGGGGCCCCGCGCTCCCATCATTGGCTTGGAATGGACCATACCAAACTTCGTAGTAAGTAGTATGCAGTAGTGCCGATTTGCAAGTGTTCAGCCGCGAGTTCCAGATTGACAATAGTGACGGTACCAATCGGCCGACATTCGGGCACGTTGCAGACGCTCACAGAAGCAACATGGAAACAAAAGGGATTCTGGCTATCTCGTTGGCCCTGTCTCTTGGAAGTGTAGATACTATGCCATGCGCCCTACAGTCTTGTCGAGTAGAAGCACAGGTAGCAAGCAGCCTGACTAGAAATATGTCACCGTTGGGATGGCAGCATACCGACTTCCCGTTCGGGGACCTTTCTCGCACCCACAGTCCACAAACCCACAATATACAGAGTACAACCTCACCGCGAGTATTCGGATTCTTTGAGATCGTTTGCGATCTATAGTATCCCTGAATCGGGGTAGTTAGCAAGGTAGCTATCTATAACCATCTACCCGCACGTATTTACAATGCCATTGTGCTCGTAGCCAGCCCCAAAGGCCGAGATTGAAGAAAACCGAGTTTGGGGCGTACATAGTAGTAGACGGGTACTGTATCTAAATGGTAAGCTTACGTCGGGTTCCGAGTCAATCCGGAGTGGGCGATCAGGATTTACCGCTTATTACATGGACTGACCACCCGCCAAGCCTGTGACGCGGGCCTCTCCTACACGGGCATACCTACCTGCCTACTGTAGGCCATATGTACAATTAGCGATGTGCTTCCCCTCTCCGCTGTGTCTGGCCTGTCTGGCCTGTCTGGCCTGTCTGGCTTGTGAAAGCTAGGATAGATGCGCAATCTGCCGATCAGCACAACACACAACACTTGGCCACATAGTCGTGAGTCCCCGAACCAACCTTTGACCGCCCACCGACAACTGTATTAAACCCCCTCTCAATACCCACGGTAAATAAGAATGTAGCTCCTGCTCCTCCTCTCCAACCCCCCCCCTCATCTCATCTGCAATGTGTGTTGATAAACTGCAACGTGTACTGATAAATGAATACCCAAATGAGGATTGCGTGACCATTTTTTATGGTTTTTAGATAATCGCGCAATCTCCGCAGGTGATGGTGAGACGATGGAAGCGTGCCGGCCGGGACGGTCTGGTTTGGTGCCGTCATGCCCGGGGTCGCTCGAGGTCAGGACGCTCCATGTACGAGGCGACGTCACATTGCGCTGCCCTCATGTACCTACTTACCATCCAGGATCCGCAATATATATATACCCACTCTCTCCAAATAACCTGGGGTCGCTCCGTACTGGGTAGCTTTACTCGAGGCCAAGTTTAGATGGTGATCTCTCTGCATCTCAGAAAGGGACATGACGCGGCTTGGTGGCCGGTAGCCATGTGTCCAGATCTCCACAGGAAGCCCCCTAATGCGTAGAAGATCGACAGGCCTGACGGCAGACGGCAGCACTGTCGCGTTTGAGCCGGTGCCACAGCCTCCTTGATCACCGATGCATTCTACTGTAGATAGATAGACACCTACAGTACTTATGTACTTGCCTACGGGCCGCAGACATGGCCGTGTCCCTGCCGCTCCCCCGTGGAGTGTCGGTGGTACAAAAATAAGCACCATGTCGAGCGAAAGACGGCGATTGAACTCGAGCGGCCACTGTTCTCTCATCGTCCTCGTCCGAGCACGGGGGCGGGACTCGGGGTCCGAGGGCTAACAATGCATTTGCCACTTGGCACTTCTTCTCCTCAGTTTCGAACCCCTTTATCTGCCGAATTCTGACACAATCACGCCAATAGCCGACCGAGCGATCTTGTTGGTCACCGCGGGTGCGCTGAATCGACCGGGCTTCACCCGTCCCAACTTACTATTAAGGCATCGGGCTGTCGGGGTCTATTTATTCGCAAAAGACCCATCCCCCCCTCTGCCAACTTCTACAACTGAGGACGATGATGGATGCACCTGATGCACCGGTTGGCAAGTGCATTACGAACAAACTTGCTGTTTTCTGGGCAATTGTCGGAAATAAAATATAACATAACGAATCAATTAATCACCGAGTCCAAGATGTATGGTAGCTCAGGTCGGCCAACCCCCCCACTGCGGTGTAATCCTGGGACCGTATGACTGTCGAGCTACATCCGTCCAACATGTTCGGATCGTAAGTCGTACGCTTGATAAGCTGACGTACGACGAGTTTGCCGCCGTCCCCGCCGCATTTCCCGCTAGTCCCCATGGTTTCATCCCGGCATGCAGTAGGGCGAACAGTCCGGAAGACAGCTGGGACGCGGTCGTGGTTCGACGTGTCATAAAGACTGCGGCCGTCCACGAAATCAATCTACACTTCTCTGTCCCGTTAGCGTCTCAAAATATGCATATTGCTATGTATAGGTAGGTCTCCTATTCATGCTAGTGCGGGGGCTCGGTGTTGCTGGCTGGAATCGTAACTCATCATGTCACGCCAATCAGTCTGAGATCTGGAGAGCATGGTTTCGGAGTGCCGGAACGGTGCGGAAGGATTAAGAGGGGTCCCCCTTGGTAAGCCAGCACTCTTCAGCTTCTTCATGTGCCAAATATTCGGAAGCCTCGGTCTTGTGCCCCAAACACGCCCGTCCGATAACGCGACATTAATTATGTGGAGAGACACCGTAAAGCCTCATCCAGATACAAGTACCATGGTGTACAGTAAGTACGTACATAGGGCGCATTTCTTGCGTTTTCGGTTTTCGGTTTTCGAAATGAGGTGGTGACTGGTCATGCCATGGCTTGACTCCAAAACAGCTCGGAGCTCTTAGGTGCTCGCACTGCCGATGAATCCGGCTAGTTTCAATGGCCATGATCCGGGTGCCCGCCCACCTTGGCGTCCACGTTAACTTTTCAAGGTAAAACGAGACGGGGAACATACTTTCATTGTTAGATAAATTCCTAGGAGGTCCCCTGATATTCTGCCCTCTGTTACATGTGCTACGAATGCTGGGGGAGACGTTTACACCGTGAGGTTTCAGGGCAATCATCAATTGTCGAGAAAAAAAAAAAAAAAAAGGAAGGGAAGAAAGATAGGAAAAGATACCGACATTCCAATAGTCGAATCTTTAATTTTCATCGCATATTTTAGGCATGTAGTTGAAGATGTACCACCTTTTCAACAAACAATCCATCGTTAGTGAAGCGCCACACCTAAAATTACGTTATGAAGAGCAAGGACGTCACACTGTTCGGGTTTAAGTACGCAATCTATTCAGCTATTGTAATCTATCCACGGCCCCTAATGACTAACCTAGACTACCTAGTCGCAATCCTCGGTGCACAGCACACCAAACTAACTACCTGACTAGGTGAGTCTAATAACCGTTTATCGGAATGTCAACAGCATTAGGTAGCCATGACCTGCTCAGATGTGCACATATAGGCAAAAGCATCCCCTCTCCTCTCCCCCGTCCCTCGTCCACTACTATATCTACCGTATTCCAGTCCAGTAATGGCCAAAAGTGCCACACAACTGAATGAGGCACATTGTTGCGTGCGCAACTACATCTAAGTGTTGGTAGCTTGAGCGCCAGTAGGCAAAGCACACAAATATGACAAGCTTAGTTTGACGGTGCATCCAGGGTTGACAGTGGCGGCCCATTCTACCTCGCCGCCCTGTTTGAGTTTGGCTTCCGCCTTCCCCCATGAGGTGTTGTTATCCATGTCATCGCCGGCGGATACACTAGGACCATCGGCAACCAAACCAGCAGGCTTTACAGGGGTAATTGTAAGCCGTTCATCTTGGCTAACGGGGATCTGGTCGAGCACGGTGATTTGCACGGGCTTTCCTCGGGACTCATCCCGAGAGTTCACGAGCGTGATGGTCCGGGTGAACAGGGTGTTGTCTTGCTTCGCCGGGAAGAATAGGGAACTAGCGGTATGCATGGCCGCGGGCTTGGGATAGAGAACCTGGATCGAAGGGTCGATACCGAGGCTGAGGGTAAAGGTGTCCCCGGCACTGCAACGTGGCAACACGACTCGTCCGAGAAAACTTCCGTCGAGGGTGAGTCCGGTCTTGCTCTTCGGCAGAGTGAGCTTGCTCGTATTGCGCACCTTGGCTTTCAGGAATACGCTTCGCTTGTGCTTGGGGACAACAACATGGCTGAATACCACATCAGAGAAGGCCATACGAGCTACTCGGTGCCTTGACGTCGTCGATGAGGGCGCGAGCGACTTTAGCCCAACCAAGGCATATGTTGTCGTGAGCCCTGTTTCCTCGAAGCTGGATTCCTCGAACTCGAGGTCAGGCTGTAATGGAGCCGGGGTAGGACAGTCGTCAGTATCCGAAACAGCCTTCTCGAGGGATTCGGTAACTTCCGCGTCTAGTGGGCGTTGAGCTTGGACGCCGCTGGTGTTCTGCGCCTGCGGTTGACCAAACGCCTGCGATTGACCAAACGCCCCGAAGCCCGAGGAACGAGATGCAGACGCAAAAAGGCCGGCGCCGACGGTAGCTGGCGCGAAGAGACCGCCGGTCGGAGCTTGGTTTCCGAAGAGGCCGCCTGTAGAAGCTTGGTTCCCGAAGAGGCTACCTGTCGGAGCTTGGTTCCAGACCGGTCTCGCTGGACCAAATAGTCCAGGCCGCTGCTGCTCAGGTAGTGCGTTTCGCGAAGGGCTCGGGGCTAAACTTGTTTGAGTCTTGCGCAATAGCATAGAGCGCTCTACTCCAAATAGTTCGTGACGCTGGAAGCGGGTGTTCTGTTCCTTGACCGAAAGACCACGGCTCCTCATCTCGTCATTCGAGTACATGATTCCGGGGTTTCCAGAAATGAGTTTCTGGGTAAGAGATATGTTCCACGGCACTAGTGTGGGAATTAACTCGCTAAGGCGAGAGAATTCTGCTTGAGAGGTAGAGAGTGCAATGCTGCATTTGTCCCATGTCTCCGAAGTTTGGTTTGTCAAGCGAGCATCGAAGTACAAGACGCCCGAGGAGTTGGCGGTTGTGGACAGTGACATATCATACGTGGGCGACCAGAAAGCATGGCTCGTTGCATAGCTAAGAGTCAGATCACAAGTCTTCATATCAACACCATCATGAATGAGCCCTTCATCATCGTCAATCGTAGCTTTCACATCGATATTCACTGTGATGACGTAGACCTTTTTGGGCCAGTACAATTCTCGTTCTTTTCGAACACGTTCTCTCTCCTTCACCTGCTCAAGATCCTTTCGACGCTGCTTCTCGATCTCCTTGCCTCTGGCTACGCGGGCTTTAGCGCGGTGCTTCGCAGCGCGCTTACGCAAACGGTCTTCCAGCTTCTTCAAGGTCAACATCTCCTTCTGCATGTTCTCTACCTTGGTCTCCCCTTCCCGGTGGTCGCTGAAAATCTCTGCTCGCTGGTTTCGGTAGATCTTCATACCGTCCTCGAAGGGCGTTAGGGGGTGGTATTTGTTTCCAGAAGCCATTGACTGTCCGTAAGCTTCCAGGATATTTAGGCGGCTTTGCGCGCCACGCACAGCTTCCAAAGCAGCCTTACTCTCGTACTCTAACTGGCGGATTTTGTCCGACACAGCCTTGAGCTCCGGGTCATCATCGTCTTCTTCCGATGAATCGGTGTCTGAATCATCAGACTTGTCGTCGGCGTCGTCGGATTCGACAAAGATGTTGTCGAATATATCCCGGTTAGGAAGAAGCTCGAGGACAATGTTGGTAATCAGAGCGTAACCGGTTCCATCTATTTTGATAGAATTCTCATCCAACGTCGGGGTTAGACCTATGACAGCGATTTGATTTGTCCCAACCTGTAAAATGGTCAGCTAATGTCACACGAACTTAACCGTAGCATGGACGCCAGACAGCATGGAAAGAGTACGACCGCGAATTAGAGAAAACTCACCTTGAGTGGGACATTCTTGATGTCGCGGACAACGTGGGCACGCGTGGGAAAGAGTGTGACCGAGCGTGTACCAAGATCTCGAACATGGTACTCGCATCTATGGTCAATATCGGTTGCCGCATCAATAACGGGCTCCACTGCCGGGGGCGACACAGTTCCGGATGTCATGATGAATTATGTTGTGTGGTGAAGATGAACAGCGTTAGTTGTCAAGGAACAGAGAGCGAGAGAAAGGGAGGCTGGTTGGGGTATTTGATGGTCAGTCAAATGGTTGTCCTTGGACACACACACACATACTTATATATAATTATTGCAACACCTGATTTCTAATCTATAGGAGTCTTAGCTATCCTATTCACAAGCAGAAATTGACTACAGCGTCCTCCATCCTTGCTCAGTGTCACAAATCGAAGCTTTCGTATTGGACATACAGTAGTAGTCTTTAACAGCAACCAGTCAATCGTACTAGGCAGCAAGTGACCGTGCTGCCTGGGCAGCTGGGAGAGCTGAGAACCAATCAAGCGCTTCAGGCATCAATCGTACACAGCTATGGTGCGCTGCTAGGCGAAGCTAAGCAACGCCTCTTGGCTTACCGAGTTGTGCACCGCCTACTTACATAATTCCTAGACCTCGTACGAGGAGCAGTTGAGTTGGTAATTTACTCGCTATTAACCAGGCATACCTCCTGCATACCATGAATCAATGCAACTATATATACTGAACTTATTGGTTTAAATATCACTAAAAGCCCTTAGAACTAAAGGCCGGAATACTAGTTGAGCAAGGAGATAAATAGTTAGCATAAATAGGTAGATAGGACCTATGGATGATTTACGCAGTCTGCAGTAAGGGATTCATGGACGGATCGGGAGCTAGTCTAAATAGTCCCCCACGCCAGGATCCTAGCACGCATATTTAACTTCACTTTGACGAGGGAGTTCTTAAATCCGCCTTTCCCCGGGTTCTGGGCAGCTCAAGCTAACTCAATAGGTAAGACAAAGCATTGGCGGAGATCCAGAGAAAAACCACCAAGGATCTGGATCTCAGTTAAGCAGGCTCAGTACCTAATAAATACCATTTCTCCTACGCTATATGCTATCATCCTCTCTTGCGTTGATACCTACGTCACGCTACTAGCCGCTAGAATAATAATATTTGATCAAATGTTGCGGCGATCACACAAAAAGACAAGAAAAGGTTCCAAATGCGATGAGTGCCGGCGCCGTCATATCAGGGCAAGTTCCAGTCTAAGTTATTTGGGTATACTTTATATTTATACCTAGGAGTAGTACTGTCTATACGTAGGCTAACAGGCGCATTTCTATCTCTCTGTAGTGTGACCAACAGCATCCTAGTTGTATAAACTGCCAGAACTCGGAACGCATTTGTACCTATAGATCCGTAGATCGACCTCGCGCTACCAGTACATCATCTAGCAATCATGCGCCGTCCCATTCCGGAGAAGAGGCATCGCGGGAGCCACTATCCTTTTCTCGCCCATCGGCACGGACTGCAAATGATCCCCTCGTCAACATCGCTCATTTAGAGCTCTTCCACCATTTTACCCAAAGCACCTTTCTCTTCATCGATAAGGACACGGCTTTTACGGATCAGCTTAAGAAGACGGCCCTCTCAAGTGCTTTCTCAAGCCCCTACCTGATGCATGGTATTCTCGCTTTTGCCGCTCGCCATCTTAGCACCCAGGTCGTGGCGGAGAGATCCCGCCACTACCTCGATCAATCAACCAGGCTTCAAACTTGGGCTGTGGCCAACTTCAACCCTGCGCCTCGAGAGCCTGACCGTGACACCTGCGTGGCTCTTTTCCTCTTTTCCAGCCTGATTTGCATCCACGGTCTTGCTGACACTGCTCTTTTGGATCGTCTCAATCCGGACCCTTTCTTCATCCGGTTCGGGCAATACTTCGGGCTCCAGCGCGGTGTGAGAACGATCATCGTCGACCACTGGCCCCAACTCAGGGAGTCTGAGATACACACCTTGTTTCAATGGTGCGAGCTACTGGCCCTGAGGAAGGGGCAAGGCTCCCAGTGTGATGCCCTTCGGCAGCTAGTCACGCAGTCGACAGATCTTTCACCAGCAGCAGCCGAGGCTTGCCGCCTTGCTATCGAGCTGCTGCAATGCATTCTGGACGAACATGTACCTGGCCACCCGGTGCCGGCTCGCCAGGTTTACTGTAGGTGAACAACCTTCTCGTCAAACTCTGCATCGGCGCTTCCCTTCACATCTCGCCACGCTCACTCCATTTCGGAGCCTAATACTTGAGTTGGTTGATTGGCAGACGATTCAAATGCCGGGTGGAGTAGAAACCACAAACTGCCAAAGAAAAAACGAGCCGCTTGTACTAATTCCTGCTTTCTAGCGACACTGGCGTGGCCCCTTCTCATCTCTGAGAAGGTGATTGACCTGCTCGTGCTACGTCGCCCGGTTGCGTTGATCATACTTGCCTACTATGGCGTAACACTGGAATTCTGCCACGTGTGGATGGTTGGCCAAGTTGGAAAACACGTTGTTCATGCCGTCAATAGACATCTTGGCTCAAGTTGGGATTCGTGGCTTCGGTGGCCTTGTGAAGCTATTGGCATTGAACTGTTATGATCGAGCAGTTTTCCAGGGTTAGGGTCTCTTCGGAGCAAGACAAACAACTTCGTGTACGTACAATTACCGTTATTCGATATCCTACATAGGTATGTAGATTCCGTGGTGGTTGGCTCACCTTTCTCCTAGCCACCATTTCCCGCAGTGGCCTATTTGTTCATAGCTGGGTATTATATCCTACAATGGTGCGGGTGGGTTTGCAACATGTCTCCTGTCCGGGACGACTTGGCTTCGAGTTTAGCAATCGATCCATCATTCTTCGTAAGTTAAGATGGCGGGTAGATTGCGATATATTACAGGGACTTCTTCTAATTCCCTATTCTTGAATTGTATGTCGCCTGCCGGCGTTATTCTACTTTATTCCCACCGCCCGTGGCGGCATCAATATTTAATTCGGTCGCCAAACTAAGACAGTAACCAGGCTTGTTCCAGTTCTCAGAGTTGCACATATAGTAGATATATTCCGATCGCAGACACGGCACGACAGCCAGGGAAACGTGGTGGCCATTCCGCCTCGAGTATTAGGGCCGAGACGGCTCCCTCGACAGCTACCTACCATAAGTATATCACCATCGGGGTCTTCGGTCTCGGATCCTTCTTTTCCAAAGCCGCACCGAACGGTGGCCTCTTCGCCATTGCGCCCACCAAGCTGGGTACAACGAAAAAGACATTCATCGCCATCGGTCCGTCCTCCCCGCGTTGTTCGAACTGTTAGCGAGTCATTGAGATTAGAAGGCAACCCTCCCCAAATCAAAGCTCGTTTCTTTTGTGATCCTTCATCCTGACCGACACCGCAAAATCCAAGGCCACAATCGTCCAAACCCGGAACTCCACCAACCTCGGTGCTAAACAAGTTGTCGATACCGCCTACCCAAGTCCCGTGGCCGCAGAATCCCGAGCTTCGGAGATATTTCCCGCCCATAATCTACTTTCTTCGAGTGAGGAACAGAACATCGATACGACGCGAGGGGTCTCTAATGCCTGACAGCCCACCAATCGCGCCCCTCGAGCGAGAGTCAAGGGACTACATTTACCAACGGTGGGGGTCGCATTGTAACCTTGGAACTCTTCGATCATACCAGACAGGTGGACTGTCTTGAGTCAACCTTCTTATACGCATGTGGTGAGACAGCGCTGGCGAGGGCTTAATAGGCGGCCGCAGAGGATTCGTGGCGTGTCAGATGGTGTATTTGGAGAATTGGGGAACACACATGGAATATATAATCCAATCGCCTTCATAGGTCCCGAGATGCAGATACCAATTAAAATACAGCAAGTTGGCAAAAGAGAGGCTCTGGAGAAACGATTCGCCCCATTGCCTACTGTGCCTATATAATATAATACGCTTACCCCGCGGTCCCAGCCACCACACCCGATGCATCATCATGCATTAGGTGCCGAGGCACCACAACAGCTGTACATTGAGCTGTACATTGGGCGGCGGCAACGTGCATACGCACATACATACAACCTCTAGCTCTCTCATGTCTTTCCCCCAGGGTCCTCCTGTCTTCAACCTAATATTAGCTAGGTTAATAGCGGGTTTATATTTATGAACTTTTCAATTTGCATCCGTCCAGCTCTCTTGTTCTCCCACTAGCTACCTATCTTACACCAACTTACCCGAGCCAACTATACCGGCCCGGCCCGCCATCGCATCGCGCGCACACACACACCGCTCATCGCCATCGTGCGAGCACAGGGAATCATGGAGTATCAGACGCCAACACCATCTTTCCAGCCCGCCACCACAGTAGCGCCACCGGAGACCGTGCCGCCGCCTTTCCAACAGCAGCAGCAGCAGCAGTTCCAACAGCAGCCGCTGTTTGAGCAACAGCAACAGCAGCAGTTCGAGCAGCCACCCGTCGTGGCCTCGCCCTTCGTTGGCACCGACCTGCGGACCATCAAGTCGGCCTGCGAGATCTCGCTCCGCGAGTACGCCAGCCTGCAGAAGCAGGGCCCCGGCCCCGGGCGCGAGCGGCTCCGTGCGCAGGGCGCCCTCGCCGCCAGCGATCTGCGCGCCCTCCGCTCCGAGGTCGCCGTGCTACTAAAGAGGGTCGAGTCTGCGAGGTGGCGGAAGTGGTTGCTTGGGGGTATTGTGTGAGTCGGCCGTCGTTGCTTTCTCCTCCCCTGTCTTTATTCTTTCTCATGTTTTCCCCGCTTGTTGTTTTGTTCTCGTTGCTGCTTGGTGATCATTTTCTGTCCTTTATTTGCACGGCCTTGTTGTAATTGAGGGATTCCTCAAACGGCGATAGACAGGCATGGCATGTGTTAACCCACTTCAAGTGCGGCCCTCATCCCAGCCGTGCGCAAGATCTTCCGGAGATCACACGACGACCATGTGTCCTCGAATGACACCGAGCACGCCTTCCGGAAGAGCAAGTCCCTCATTGCTCGCATCTTGGACTCCGTGCGCATCCACGGCAAGTCCGGCTTGGCGTCGGTGGCCTTCTTTGTGTTAGCTGTGTTGTATGTGTTTCAGAGCGAGGTCTCGCTTCGTGTTGCCAGGACCGTTGCGAAGAGGCTGAAGAAACTCGTCACCAAGGTCGAGGACGGCGTCGAGGATGTGGACGATCAGGATTTGAAGGTGATTAATGGGTGGCGATGGAGGGTGTTGCTTTGGTAGGTAGGGACCGAGAGGTATATACGACACTGGCATTACGATCGGCGTATAAACCAATTTGTTGTGTTTGCAATGTTAAATTTCCTCGCAGCTTGATTGCCTCTAGAGCGTTTCAGTTCCAATGGTCCCTGGCAATTTCATTTTTCATGTAATGAATATGGTGTCCTTGGTGGATAAACCAAACGTTCCAGAACGTTTTCTCAGTCTAGATTTGACTTAGCATCTCGGGCACAAGTAAGCAGCGAGATGGATCAAGATGGGCCAGACAGAACTACGTGACAGTTACTGTGAATCTGAGGTGGTCTAGTTGATCCTGTAATAAGTTATCCACAGTCTTCAGAGATCCAATGGAACTCCCGGTAGCAGTAAGTCAGTGCCAGTTCACATTACACATCTGGCATTATGCGTCGGCTTATATTGGTCCGAGTTATTATAAGACAAGTCAAGTGGCACTCGGATCACAACAATATCACTCGTCATGTTAGAGATGTTTGCACAAACATTGTCGTTAACATTGTGCCATGGAATTGATGAATACCATCATGTATTTACACTCGGCGCCAGGGTGGCTGCGAAAGAAACTCGCAAAGTGTCGTTGGGTTGTCCACTTCCCTCCCTTTTTTTTGTTCCAAACCGGGTCCGGGTATCTACGCCGTCCAAAATCCAAAACCTGCACGCCACCAAATGCTTTCTGGACTAATATACACCATTTGTGCTATGGTCGTTGTTCATGAAATCGCCGAGTTGAAGTCGAGTCATGCCTTCTCTGGCACTCCCAACATCGCCCGCCACCTTAAGGATGCCCTGCTCAAAGTCTCTCAGCACTGCGACCAGTTCCTGAATCTTCTCATCGGCACCAGACGAAGCGCTGTTTTTCGTGGCCATCATTCGTTGCAGTTGCTCGACCAGGTTATCCGAGACTCCATGCATGTGGAGTTCGATCTCTGTCAGGTTCCTCTCGTACTTTTTCATCTGTTCTCCCATCTCATCGGCCGTCTTAGAAAAGAAGCCCACGAGATCTTGTCCATCCGTCTCGGCGTTTGCGTTGCCGGATGCCTGCTGGCGGGGTGACCAGAAGCCCGAGGTATGGTACTGCTGTGGGAGTTTAAGGTTATCTATGGCGCGGAAGCTCAAGCGAGCACTGTCGGCGTCTTGGTTCACCAGGACGCGGGCTGCTTCGATGGATTGTGCAGCAGATTCTAGGGCATTTCGAGCGCCGTCATATTTCCTGGTAACGAATGTGACGTCGTCGGGGATGCTCTCAAGCATCTCACGGTGACCGGACATGAACGAATCGACCTCCTGTTTCCTCCGGACTTGCTCGGCGATGAAATTATCGGCCTGCTCAACAATCTTCTGCAGGTCTTCCTGCAGGTCATTGAATCGTGTGGTGCCCTTGAGATTGGTGACGTCGATGCGTACGCCGGGGACGGTAGGTTGCGCACTCGGCTGGCCCATGGTCAAACCGAAGCCGAGCCCACCGCCCAAGCCCACAGCGGGCTGTTGCTGGGATTGACCGAGAGAACTAGGTTGGGTTTGGGTCTGTTGACCGAGACCACCACTAGTGAAAACAGGCAGTCGGTCAGCCACCTGCAAGGATAAAGGGAGACGAGGGAATCGCAAACTCACAACATGCCAAGCCGCGGTTGGGTGGCCTGGCCTAACAAACTGGTTCCCGCAGCATTATTGGCGGGTTGTGAGGGATTCGCGAGGCCACCGCCAAACAAGCCTGAGCCACCGGTTGCGCCCGTGGCCGCCTGGCCGGCGGCATTGGAATTTCCGAATAACCCTCCGGTGGTCCGAGCCTGTGGTTGAGTCTGGGTCTGAGCAGAAGCCCCGAAAAGGCCGGCGGTCTGCTGGGGTTGGGTCTGGGGCGCGGCGTTCGTCGGGGTGGCGCCAAACAATGAGCTGCCTTGCTGAGGTTGCTGCGTCGTAGAAGTAGAAGCGGTACCGAACAAGCCACCGGGCTTAGGGGCCGAAGTATTCGCAGTCGAACCGAACAGGCCTCCCGAAGCAGGCGCCTGGCCCGCAGTCGAGCCACTGTCATCGTTGTTGTCAGTTTGGTCCGTCAGTCTCTTGAGCGGCATGGTGACAGGTCGCACGGGAGCATTGTTGGCAGAGAGGTCACAGTGAAGAAAAGGGCAGAGAGGAGAGAGGGCGAGCGAAATAAGCCACGACGCGCTGGGGGGACACAAGACGGGACGTACAACATGTTGGCAGAGGATGTGTTGATGCTCAGAGCTCCGGGACCACTTGCTGACCGAAAAAGGGCCATAGCAAGGCAAGGGAGCGCGCGCGCGAGTGGCTACCTACAGCTCGGGACGGCTGTGCAACTGGCTGGCTGGCTGGCTGGCTGACTGGCTTGGTTGGCTGGTTGGTTGCAGAGAGATGAAGTGAGCAATCAACCAGCATCCGGCGGGCGGGGCGGGTGGATGGACGGACGAGCAAACAAGTGAACGAATGAACGAACGAACGAAGGGAGGGAGGGAGGAGGTAGGTATTTGAGGAGCTGTAGTTGATAAGATGGATGGATTGAGGTTAGGATTGATAGTTGATAGGTACTTAAGGTAGGTAGGTACCTACCTATATGTACTTAAGGTATTGTAGCTGGTTGATGCATGGCCTGGTTGATCAGGCCCGGCAACCAAGCTACCTATACCCGGCTTAGTGCATACCTACCTAGGTAGGCAGCATGCTGTTTGTAGGGTGCAGCTGCCCACTCAGGCACTGTTACGGGTTCCAAGGTTGTCACAGGCAGCCGGGGTGTCCCACATATTATGTACTGTACGATAGCTCGCTCCTACTGTACCGTGCCTAGTGAATGGCATTCCAGCCGCATCGCGCATTCGTCCCACCAAGCTTCGCCGACTCTCACACCTTCGTTGTTTCCGCCTTCGAACACCAACAACCCTCTCCAACGTCATACCCAATTCGCCAGCATGGAGATCGACGACGACGACGACTTCTACGCTCCTGAAGAGCCCACCACTCAGTCTATCGACAATACAACCGCACCGGGTGCTGCTGCCAATGCTAATGCCAATGCCAATGCTGCGCCCACCGGACCACAGCATGACGAGGATCTAGAGGAAGGAGAGGAGGAGGACGAGGGCGCTGAGATGGAGGATTCCGACTCGGTACGACTGCCATCCACCAGCCACCTTCTACCAGCAGCCATTGTTCCGCACACTGACACCATGCCTCAGGATATCGACATCATCACCGAGCGCAAGGACGGCACCAAAGCCGCTCCGCCAATGTGAGCACCCCATCTGCTCCTCTGCTCCTCTGCTCCTCTGCTCGTCTGCTCGTCTGCCCTTTCGCCGAGTCGAGGACGTGTTGCTCACATAGACACATCCATCTAGCCAATCGCGTTACAGCGACATCAGGAATATTCCCCAGCGATCAACATCCACAGATACTTCGACAAAGCCACCCGTCAGGAAGGACGAACCTGCCAAGGGCGCATCCACCACCGAGCTACCGCCTGTATCAACCTCAACCGTTGACGTCAACGCAGTCCCTATCTACAAACCTGCTGGGAAGCCCATCACCCAGGTGAACATTGATCAAGGTCTGCTCCCCGCTCCACCCCGGCCATGTCCATCCGTGCATGGCTGACCACTGACTGCTGCTGCACTAGACATTCCTGAGAATGACAAGCCCTGGAGAAACCCCGGTACCGACCTCAGCGACTACTTCAACTACGGGTTCGACGAGTTCACGTGGGCCCTGTATGCCGCCAAGCAAGACAATGTGCGCGCCGAATACAGCCAGGATGCCGTTGCCCAAAACAACAAGAAGATGATGGAGGAGATGCAGATGATGATGATGGGAGGCATGCCTGGCATGGGAGCCGCCGGCACCGCTGGCTCCATGCCCGCTATGCCCGGCATGGATGGGATGCCCCCGGAATTCCAGGCCATGATGCAACAAATGATGGCATCAGGCATGGACCCCAGCCAAATGGACCCTTCAGCCATGACGGCCATGTTCTCAGGCATGCAGAACACGGGTGGCGCCGCCGGGCAGGGCTCCCAGAACCAAAATTTCGGCGGTAGCGGAGCTGGCAATCAAGGCCAGAACTTTGGCTACGACCAAGGTATGGGACGTGGTGGTGGCGGCTTCGGTGGCCGTGGACGCGGAGGCAGAAGAAACTGGTGAGGATCCTTCCAATCCAATCTCGCCCTCCAAAACAGAACAACGTCGACAGATTACGCACTCTGCAAGCAGCCTTGATGCATACAGCCATATAAGGCCAAATAAAGGATGTGTCAAATTCACCTACAATCACACTTAGCCTGCTGGAACTCCTGGCTACAAAAAGGCACCGTCGGCAGGACGAGCACCCAATCAATAACTTGGTGTTGCAATCACCAAGGATATAACCACCTTTGTCCGTGATAAGCTGCTTATATTCATATATGCTATCAACAACACGTGGCCATTCCGAGGGGCGAAGGGTGGATTGGTATTATAAAACAGTTTGTCTCCGTGGGCTATCCGGACACACTGCAATCGAAGCAGCATGGTGGGCGCGCCAACAAGGTCGGCAACCCTTCTGAAGTTCTGCACCTGATTGATTTCTACTGCTGTCTTCGTGTCTGGTATATGTTATCATTTACAGGAACCGACGAGGAGTTCTTTGTATTCGATACGCACGGACTGAGGATGGCCGATCAATGCCAAGGGGATACAGCTCCGAGAGCGATTTTTGCATTTCGCCTTTAGCGAACTTGCAACAGTTACATAGGGGCTAGATAACTTGACAGGGGTATAGTTTAGAGCAGTACAGCAGTACAGACAAGCTGCCGTTACAGCTTAGGCGGATCTCAACGCCTGTGGCCTAATTCAAGAACTCCATTATCATATGCATATTCCCTAATGCATAGCAGGTTCAATCAAATAGAGGGGACCCGTGATTCACGTGATATATATATAGCCTTGGGTTGCACGGAGTTGGTAGGTTACCTGGAGGAATAAATGTTCAAGAGCTCCCCTAATGCCTTCACCAAGACTTTCACCATTTCTATTACTTTATCCTATCTTTGTCGATGTGAAAATTACGCGTATCTGTAACTTATTTTCTATTATGGCACAATGGCCGGGATATCCTGTTAACTCAAGCACACGTCTGTTCTTGTTTATGCTATGAACGCACAAGTCATGTGATTTTAAGAATGTTGATGCCTTGACACTATTGGTGCTGGATCATAACCTTTCTTATTGGTACGTCATTGATGTGGAGGGAAATCTACACGGCTTATATTCGTGGGAAAATGAGATGGTTGGTCGGGGCCGTTCTGATTGTCTTGTCTACCATTAGAAGAACATGTGAAAATCGTATTCACTACTTATTACGTACTCAAGCTTAAAATGTTTTCTAGCGAAGGAAAGGTGTCCCAATCCCGCCATTTATTAAGCGAGAGTGCACAGGCGACCAGTGATTGCATTACCTACCTAGGTATGGTAGCTGGTGTGGGCGAAACAGGAACATTTAATACCGCCCCTCTCAAGCGTTATGCACCTATGTACCGATACCTATCGACGTAATTGGCAGTGATATTATTTCCAATAACTAGATGGATTGAATAATATCAGGCTTCCATTGACTAAAGCCGCTTAGCCTATGAGGTTTAACGATATGTAACGATTGTCTCCTAAATGTGGTGCGGAAGAGGCCATAATGCACCACTGTCATAGTGCAATATATTGAACAAAGGAGGTAGCATATGTGTAGATAAAAGTCATACATACCAAATAGCGGGAACCTACATCCCCATCCCAGACCGAGGCCTGCATATTATTTATATTGTTATTCGAGTGCGTTCTTGTCACACGTATGGGTACGTATTCCGTACCCGAGGGTTTGGGACACCCGATATTCTGTAAATAGTCTTATGCAAGGCGGCAAACTACCGATACGAGGTTCGTGTAAAATCAGATCAGTTCGGAAGACATGATCTGATTTCTTCCGAAGTCTGAGACAGTTTGCTTCTATAAAAATACAGCCGGATATTTTGGGAAGTCGGCGATTTGGTTGCTGACTTGGGCGAAGCTATTCGCACATAAAGACTGCGATTCGCCCGCCTTCGAAAGGGGGGTCCAGAGATCTATATGGCCCCCTTGCCTGCATTAAAAGATTATTTCTCTTAAATGAATATTATTCCAAGCTCTACATAAGCCCTTGTGACAGTTCCTGAGTACAAGCCTTAAGCTCCCAGCTTACCTATATTGTCTTATTATCCGAAACAGCTATACGAGAGCGTGGAATGCAAGGGGAAGCAAAGAATGCAGCCAGAGGCAAGTCTATTTGGAACATATATATGTAGAACCCTCATCTATTAGAATTAGGGGAACCCTTCATGGCCCCCTTGACCCCAATAGACAACTATTGCAATCTGTATCATTACCTAATCCCCCCAAGCCCTCGTTACAGCACCACTAGCCGAATAGAAAAAGATAATTCCGGGACAGTGCGCACAACTATGAGAATTGTAAAAAATATTTGTGGGTTACAAATACGTGAGATTCGGAAAACTGTGGTGGCGAAAAAGGTTGAGCTCTTCCAACCGCATCATCACGTATTCTACCAACCAGCCCCCAGTCCTCAAAAAATGCCTTTCCAAGTAAATTAAGCAAGCTCCCACACAACATTCAAATTGGGTTCTTAGGTCGGCATGAGATCGTCCGGCTCGGGCCGCCAACTTATAGCAGCACCCATTCGAGGTATTGGTGTGGGTATTTAGTTGATAATTATATCTATACCAACTATATTACCGCTTTTCAGAAATAAGCTAATCCTTTTGGGTACTGATTAGGTAGCTTCGAAGTGCTTGGTACTCCAGTTCAATATTAATTACACCGTGACACATTTGTAATGAACTAAGGAAACAGGGAAATGCTCCAGGTTTCCATCTGGCCTTAAGAGACTCTGATAATTGTCTTCTGCTGCAGATATCAGTAGAGCTTTGTCTGCTGATAACCCGTTTACCCCTCTCGCGATTACAGGTCTGCCGACACCCTTCTTTCATCGTAGCAGGATTCGTCTACATTATTGTCGGGGTATCGTTTAAGATGTCATTGCGCCACGTCTGCGGGACAAAGAACACGACGTAGGTATAAACGGGGCTAGCTAGCGGTGGCCTTTGGGACCTTGATTGGATCCTAGAATTATCCTCGTACATCGGTAGAGCGCATTGCTCGGCGAGATTCTAGGGATAGGCAGATATCGTCATAAGCATCGCGCGAAGGGCCCCGGAATACCTCGCTTTGATCGATGGTCCTGCCAAGATCTATAAAGTCCTCTCCTTTTTACAACTGTGGTGTTATAATAACGATAACCAACGGCTCGGGCCCTCTTCGCTATATCTGGTATCGATTGACGAACACTGTTGTAATTGTATTACGTAACCCACAACTACTACCGACTGCTTCTAACTCCCAACGCAGACCCCTTTAGTTAGCTTCACCTTCATTAATTGCCTCTTTTTTCGTCTGGATTTAGACTGGTCTCTGTGCATTAGCCAGATCTTTACTCAGACAGTATAAAGACTTCATTTTGAACCGTAGATATCTGGCGCGATAGCTGGTGCCACTATAGTTGTCGTGTTTGTCGCCTAGGGTCTACATCAAGGAGGATGCCAGTATCTCCTTAAATACCGAACCTACCACCCGAACTAGAAAGTACCGAGATTTCGAGAGCGTGGGGGTATAGAACTTATATACCATTGATTCCTATAACATATCAACAGCATCATTTTTACCTTCATCCGGTCTATGGTTCAGGAGAAGAGCATTATAATACAAGAAAATGCACTTAGTCGCGAGGAATCCACATGTCCGCCAGCTTATCCCAGCTAATAAAACTAGGCCTATGTTTAGAATGCCTCCATGTAAAGCGTGATGGCCAATTCAGCTAGACTCTCGAAACACAACAAACGCTAACTATAGTTAATGCATTATCTATAATCGACCCCGAATCTTGCCATTTAAAATGCACAACACTTGAAAGGGCAGGTTGATTTCGCGGTACCGTACTCACCCCGCAAGGGTGCTGGCTCTTTTATTTAAATGGCTAGCAAAATATTTATGCAGATTTCAATATCCCCGAAGCTTTAATTGGCTGCTTTCCGAGCATGGGAATTTCCAATGCAACAGCAATATTTAAACAGAAATAGGGTAGATAGATAGCTATTGCCGAGTGTATATAGCCCCAGATATCAAGGTAATTGATGCCCTGCAGTAGCTCTGAACTATAGACATTGGCTAGCAATGCTTATCATATCAAGGGACTTATTTCCACACCTATATATCATCATGCCACCAATAAATGCAATTGCAACTGTCGCGTAGCTAGGGCCGTAGGGATTGTCCGGCTTTACTGTTGCCAGCAAATATTCGACCAAGTAGTCTATCACCAAACTCTTCATTTTAGAGCCATAACGGAAGTCAGTTCTGCCTCAAGGCGTTACCCTATCCTACGCTGTTGGAATACCTGATTCTTGAATTTAATCTTTACTGCATTGTGATATTTGACTGCAATTTTAGCACGGCACCCTTTACACATAATGTGAGATGGTATTTAAGGCGGACAAAAGGAACCCCCCTCCCCGCCAGGCAAAATAAGAATATTAGTACGATATTTCCAAACCAGATTTTTTTGGCACTGCTCATTGATCCCTTTGATTCAATAAATAATTATCCGGCTGTAGCTTTGACAATAGTCACCAAAGTGTTCATGCTTGAAAGCAGTTCCTACAGTGCGTTGTAGCCAGTAGTTTTCTAGGGTATACTGTATCTTCGCACGGTAGCATGATCGCGTTGTTATTTTTCATAAGTGAATTGTACCTTTGTGCATTAGCAATGGCATGGATTTATATATTGTGCATTCCAATACAGGTATAATCATAAACGAAGTTCGAGTACAGACAAAACATCACGTGAATTGCCACATAAACTAAGTAGACATGGGATTCCTAGTCAATGTTAACATGGGCGTTCCTGGCAACCCCAGCCTTGCAGGACCGTGAATTTGTCAGCAACTCAATTCTAACTACATAGCACGAAATGAAGCATTGTTATAATGCGGTATCAAACCAATCGTATAAAGGACAACAAACACCATACTTCTAAGATATTGTTACGATAGCCACAATCGCTATGGTCACCTAGAACAAAGGGCATGTATGTATTTAGTTGCGACCTAACCCTCGAAGATGGCTAGACTCTTCACGCAACAACTAGAGTCAGATCGTGCCCATACCTAAGACCCCGACATATAACTAAAGGAGAAGGCCGACAAATTTAGAAGATCATTGTTGGGAACCAACCAACGCAGGGCATTCAAGTTGTCTGATTTTAGTGTCGAGTACTGTGACATGGCTTTGTATTGAGCCAAGCAGACATCCGATGGGCGAATCTCGTCCACATCGCTGCCAGTTGCAGAATACCATCGTCCCAGAGCAAGAACACTTGCTGACTTGGTTGTAGCCCACATGTACCTTGGCTACGTAGCTGTGAATAACAAGAAGCCCAGGTACGCCACTAAAAACTGTTTGTGCGCCCAGGGTGGTGAGTACCTACAAGCATGTACAGAGACTTGCTGCAGAGTTACTGACCATCTAATAACAGGTTCCCTTTAGCGCCTTTCTCATAGAAAAAGTACCTTGCAGTAATGCTGGGGATAATGTGGGGAGGTACCATTCCATGGGACAGGGGGGGAGCTATGACAACGCCACTCAATGGGAATCTGGGGAAGATGCCGCATTCAATGCTGTGGTGGATCTGCGATCTGCATGTAGATCTGCCCAGTCAATACCACCCCATATGTTTATTTGCACGTATCTCAACCTGCAACGCATCCTAGTTGTATTGGAAGCTTCTGCACCCAATTTTTGCTAGAAAAAAAACTGGCAGATTTTCAAGTATAGGATGCTTACGTCACGTGGGATCTTGCTCAACTTCATTCACTAATTCTCCACCAGGTAGACCAATATATGTTGGATCCCCTTCAAATCTATCCATACATAATGGAGATGACTAGGATTTAGCGAAGTGCCGACGAAGACTGCGGTAGCCTCAAGGTATTGACTCTAAAATAACCCCATCGAGTCCAACATTGTCTAGATTCGAGTTCAACGCTCAAGCCTTCCGTCAGGATGCTCAGTTTAGTAGGATGAATATCCTCAACGCTTGACAAAATTATCTGAACCAAGTAAGGAGGTTGTGAAATACTATTCTTAGCCCGCAGAAATCCATAATTCAAGTAAGCTACCGCTGCAATGGGAGGGATGGTCCCGACTCCCAGGTCCGTCATCTAACACCCCAACCCACCAGTACCCTGACACACGGTACCTAGACGAACGATATGAACCCAAAATTTGTGTGGACGCTCTACAACCAGCCTTTTTTTCTAATTAGGGCCTCAATGTAATAGAGACAGGGGAGAGGGCTCGTGTATCCAGCGAACAATAGTTAGCTAGAAATCGACTAGTCACTACAGTACAGTGGCCTCGAAGAGTTCTCAAGTCATTAGTTAGGATTTATTGGCCTAGACTATCTGAATGCTGGTCGGCGGTCTGCTAAACAGGCCAGCATGTAGATACACATGTTGGTGAAGTCTCCCGTACCAAAGGTTCTCCAACGATAGCGAGCTACACCGTGACCCACAGCCAAAAACTACAATATTATTTGATTGAAATATATACGGCACCCAACATTATAACTCGAGGCAAACGTCACAGAGGCCATATGGTTTCGCCTCCTCGCTAGATGATAAATAATCAGACATATTGCAGGAGACACGTGATAGGAGCTATTTGTATCCCATGTAGATGCTCGAATCCCTGCCACCATCAACAGCACTAGGTCACACATAGAGCCCAGGGCGAGGTTAAGAAGATAGAGGTCTTCTAACGTGTGTCACATGCAACTGAACTGACATTCAGACAACTCAAGCATTACACACCGAAAAAGGTCACCGCCTAGTTCCGCCGAAGGTAATGTTTGTGTGGGTCCCCATTTTGGTAACTCTCCGTCGACGTCTTCTGGCCATTGATCAATGACACCAAAATGTTCTTCTCAAGGCTTCCTGACGAACCCCCCCTCGGTCAACCTTGACACACCGAACCCTTCGTCTATCACGCCCGTACCTTTACAACATAGCATTACTTCTGCCACACACTTTTATTTCTACCACCCACATCACTTCTGCCACCCACATCACTTCTGCCACCCGCATCACTTCTACCACCCACCATCACTTCTACCACCCACCATCACTTCTACCACACACAAAACTCTACCACAACACCAAAAAATCTCTCTCAACACACAAAATCCTGCCTCAACCACGCTTGCTTCTCCCTTGCGTAAGTAAAGCCCGCTCTCCATCTCTCTCGCACTCGATTACGATATCGGAAGACTACCACGCTGCCTCCTCCTTTCGTTCCTCTACCCTCCCGCCGCATCACCACCGCATCACCACCACATCCAGGTCACTGACGGATCATCAACTTCGCAGATCGCATCAGATCGGTTGCTGTACCTCCATCTATCGGCTTCCCTCGAGTATGTATACTATTTACTTCGTCGTTTCAACTCTATCGCGCCCCTCTACGTTATCCCCATGATCCTCCTTCGCACTGCCTGTCCATTTGAACGAGAAAAAACGACCCAGATTTGCTCAGTCTAGCGACGAGCACCTCGCGTCAGTTTCGACGCGTACCTACGACCACAACTATACCACTGCACTCTTTACTTAGCCCTAACTCTGCCCTAACGCTCCCACACACCACACACGCGTGATAAACGAAGCAAAATATAGTATCAGTGTCTTCTCACACCGAGCAACCACACTAGTTCTTGGCCCCACACCACTCCTCAACCCACAACTACTTCTCAACTCACACAACTTGTCAACTTGTACTACTTCTCAACTTCCTCCCACCATCACCCACACATCTCTCCATCTCTCATCATCACCAAAACACCTCTCCATCTATCATCATCAACCACGCATCAACCACGCATCTCTCCATCTCTCATCATCAACCAAACATCTCTCCATCTCTCGTTATACCGATTCCATCATCGCGCGGCGAGTTTGAGCTTCATCTCCCACACCAACTGTGCCTCTGATACTTCCTCATACTTCTCCTCCACGTACGTTACTGAGTTTTGCTCGAGACGCAGTGTCAACAGAAGCACGACGATTCCGAAGCCTCAGCCTAGGTTCGTCACGCTGCCGCCCATCGGGACGCAAGGTAAGATCTACAACTATCAACTCAGGCAAAGCAGCCTCATCCAGACGAAGCCTATCCATTTCCCTACCATCCTGAGCCACGAGTTATCTACCCGCCTGCCTTTCCCATCACCATCCTGTACCTGTTCACGCTGTGTAGAAAGCCAGCAGCAGATCCTACCTCACATTCTTCTTCCTGAATGCATACCTAGCCCTACTCACGATCATCACACACACCGCGGCCTTTTCACGGGCGGGTGATCACGCTTTTCAGATATACGTACGCGTTGTTGCTCTTTCTGCCGCGAGAGAAACTACACCAGAGGCTTGCCTCAGCGCCAGATCGCCACTCTGAACACCCTGCTCATTCATTTCGATTTTCCCTCTTCTAGCACTCCAGCACCATTTCCATTCCTCCAGGACTGCAGATTCAGAGACTTGTCACGAATTTCGGTTGCTAACTATTAGAATTAGGTGTTCTATAACACTTACTTCACAACCTTGAGCTTGTCTCTCGATCCTATTTCGCTTTCCGCTAGATCTCGGATACCATCCAACATACTGGTGGTATACCAAGCAAATATTGGATCTCTAAGAGTGATACACAAATCACTTGTCGACTGAGCCATAAAAAAAAAAAACCGGGTAAGTTATGCTACTTTTCCTTCGGATTCAGACCTCATCACACATGGACCCTACAATACTTGGTGGGAAACGAGATCTTTGAGTTCCTAGGGAAGCCCATGACCACGTGGAGTTCTTTAGTCCTCGTTGACTTTAGCTGACTGACAGTGGGTATTTAGTAGCATCTACGGAATTAGCCAAGATGTCTACCAACCCCAATTCATCGGGCCGTGCCCCAGTCCCATCATTTGATGCGGCAACAATGGGTTTGCAGACGTCCTACAGCCTCGCTGCCCAGCCTCATCTGGCGGGCCCTGCCTACCAGCAGTCATCTCAGAATGTCCTCGCCGCCCAGCAGAATCCGGCGGGCCCTGCGGACCAGCAACCATCCGAGGATGCCCTCCCAGCCGCATCATCAGTTGGTATGCCCGGCCCGAAACGTATTTTGATACCTACGATTCAAAGCTTCGATGAGGCGTTTCGTAGACAACAGGAGTTGATTGCAACAAAGAATGTGACAACCAACACAAGTCTGACGGGCATGCCTGTCAACAACATTCAACGCCAGATCCTGGTCCAACGGCTGTGGGACGCCCTCTTCAACCTTGACGACGTAATGGAAACATCCAATAGTCAGCACTGGAAGTACATTGCGGACCCGTTGACCAGCAAAATGGTCAGAGAGGGAAAAACTCAAGCTGAGAAGCACTACCCAGATGAGGTTGTCGAGGCCATGGCATGGACACTTCTGGTGAGTTGAAAAGATGACAAATAACACAGTTTGACAATAAGACTAATAATTTTGGCAGAGTCGGATCGAAGACGCTCAACGGGGTGTTTGCCATGTACCATTCTGGTTCTCTACAGATGGACCATCCTACAAAGCTTACCCATCTTTTGATGAGCGGTTTCACGACGTGGAAACCGGCCTCAGGGTGAGTTAGAAGTTCACGAGCACACAAAGACATATAAGTAACTAATGGGATTTCGCAGGATTCCAAGGCATGCTGTTGCTCGATATTTTCGGTCGGGGACTTTGCTGCTCGGCTTGCCTGGAACCCGGAAAGGGAAATCAAAGTGAGTCCCTGTAAACTCGGGTGTTAACAGACAGGGACAATTGCTAACAGGTAAACAGAGAAAGGGAACCAACCGAGTCCTCAACGGCATTAAGAACAACATTCAGACTGTTGGTAACCAAGTCATCCACGAGGAAGACGTAAAAATGAGCGACGCGGGTGTACTGGTTGGCGTACTCGTAAGTGTCCTCCTGATCGATGTATTCTTTGCCATAGCCCCGAGGTAAGGAGGTGTGGACGATACGTCTGCTAACGCTGAAGCTGCCACAGTCCGGCAAGAAGTATCCTGGAAAGAAGAAGCTTCAGGCCGAGCAAAGCAGTAGCGCCAATAAAAGCGGTGGTGTCAATAAACGCACCGCGCCAGGCAGTAAATCTGAACTCGCCAGGAGATTCTCCATGCCCGCAGTGCGTGAGAAGCTTGAGCAGGAGCTGGCTCAGGCCGACAAAGGTCGGACCAAGTCGTTGGGTGCACAGGGCTCAACACCCCTGTCTAAGGGTCCCCAGACGTCGCTCAACTTAGCTGCCAACACCGCCCCTGCGCTTCCTATCCACACGAGCGCGACATCACAAGCAACACAAATGGGCCAGCCTTCCTGGAACGCGCTCGGTCCTCAAGTGAACATGAGTCCTCGGTTCGTGCCCATGGGTACACCTGTATTTCCAGGACAGCAGGCCTTGCAACAACAACGTCAACAACCCATGTTCATTGGCACATCGGGATTTCAAGGGCAGCAGGCGATGCAGCAACAGCTCGCTTTGCCGGGTCTACCAGTATCCCAGCACTTGCAGATGGCCCAGCCATATCAAGCATTCCGGCAGCCTCTGGCGTACGAAGTGCAACAGACACTTTCGCAAGATAACGCGTTTCAACAACAGCCCGCTTTGCAGCCCATGTCGATATCCCAACACTTGCAGGCGCTCCAGCAGGCGCCCCAGCAGGCGCCCCAGCAGGATCAGTCATTCCAGCAGCCTCTGGCGTACGAAGTGCAACAAACACTTCCACAAGATCACGCATTGCAACAGCCATCACACCCCCAGGAACAGCCAGCAGCTTTCCTCTGCCCTCAACCTCTCCCCGACAATGAAGCGTCGCCGATTGGTCTCAACTATAACATCGCCAATGAGACTGTACCACAGAGCAATGACGAACAAAACAACGTGTACAGCGCGATGCCTGGAGATGTCGTGAACTGGGCCGACTCTCCAGACGGAGGTCTTGGTGGTCTTGCTCAGCACAAGACAACAGATCAGAACCGGCTGGCTTCCAACACACCTGTTGAAGACCAAGAGCCCAACACACCTGTCGAGGAGCAAGAGGAGGTTATTCCTGATCAGCCACCAGTCACCGATAATCTAGACTTCGGGGAGTGGAATGAGGAAATCCACAAACAGAATGGCCTGGATTTCAATGACGGGTTCTGGCAAGACCTGCAAGGCTATTAGTTGCAGTGGTCACGAGTGGGACGTGATCATCAACACGCCAGGGGATGCTTGGCCAGGTTCTCATCTCTGCCCTGGGGAGCAGATACCTGACTGAGATGGTGGCCGAGACGTTCACGATATCGACATAGTCTATCTACGTCTCAACACGTGCCCCTTCTCTCCTCTACTTCTTCTGTACCATCACCACGTATGTTCTCCGAGTCACGAGAGAAACATACACACTCAGGCTTGCTTCTCCTTTCGTATTTTCCTTCAGTCACATTGTATCACCACCACGATTGGCCTTTGTTGCCTTGTACAAATATCCACGAACGAACGAGCATATGATTATGCAGCAATGAATGATGGCCTGCATATTCACATTCCGGACAGGGGTACGGAAAAGGAGTTCAGGGCATAATGCAGCAGGATGGTCTGCATATTGGTTTCCCGCGCCGGCATACAGGAAGCAAGGCGTACAGGGAGGACACTCGATAACGCAGTAATGATTGGTCTGCACATCGAGTTCTCAGGTTGGCATGGAAAGGCGGAGTTATGGACATGCACTTGATTATGCAGCAATGGTTGGACGGACTGCATACAGGGTGCTCAGGCTGGGGTAGAAAAAAGGGTATGAAAATAGAAAAAAAAAACTTTGAATCTCAGGGCCACACAAGGGGTCAAACTGAGAGTCAAATGTGTCAGAATACAACGTTGATCTTAACTGTTTTGTTGTTTTGTTCTCTGCATTGTGGCATGAATAGAGCCGTAAACTATGCAAAAGACTCACAAGACAGATATCCTGGTTTTTAAACGGACTCTACGCTTTTTGTTCTACGATATTGGGTTGTCCACCAGTTCGCTGAAGGGTTAACTATAAAGTTAAGTACTAACATTTACAGCTAACCACTAACTTTACTTTGCTTTGAACTAACATTCAGGCACAATACTAGAACTTGAGAACAAACAGAGAGAGCAGCAATTCAAATACCAATACTAGGCTTGGGCCCCTTTATTATAACTAGCTAAGTTAGATAGTGTACATAGTCTTAGATATATATATCTGTTGATTTACAGTAGGCAAACCCCCGAACTCCATTGAGCACTCCTGGCACAGCGGTATGCCAAGACTCCAACATTGTGTGGAGACATAAGGACTCTAGAGTTGTAAGCAATGCTTATTAACAAATACAATTGGCTATGGGCTTCTTAGATAGAGATAACTTGGGTGTTCGAAGGAATGATAAATCGGATTGCCTGCCATCTTCACGTGGAGGTGCAACATGCATGCAAGATGCATGCACGACGGTAACTGGTCCAAGTGGCTTCAACCAATCATGATTCGCAACAATGCACGTTTTTGGCAATTGGCACGTGCCATCCACGGCACCCCCCTGGCTAGCGGCCAATACCTCGTCATTCCTAAACCACGGGGTGGTGAAACAGATTCCAGAGCCTCGATTGTGTTTGGGTATGCAGAGTTCTTATCTATGTTTTGATGAAGAGGTGTGGGTGGGTAAGAGGTAACGGGCGGTCCTCAGTGCGCAAATAGGTAACCTTGGGTAGATATGGATATACCTGTACACATATCGCCTCCTTCTACTCCACCAAATATGTCACGATATCCTCCTTCAAGGCGCTTAGTTGACCCACTAGTCCCCGCTGACTGACCTCAGGGAAACTGGGTACTCAACGTTAACAGCATTCTCAAGAACTAGGGCTATTCAATCAATATTTCCAAGACTCTTTCAATTAGGGATACATGATGGCTATTAGCATGTCAATAGATAGTTGATGGGCATAATGGTCGCGAGACAATTGTGTGCGTGGTAAGTTTAGCACTCCAGAGTCAAGATGCAACTAGTTTGTGATGTCATTTTCAACGTCAGTCACATTGCTAGTGGGGCTAACTTCCAGGGGTTTGTTCCCTCGACAAGAGACAGACGATCGAGGATCGTGTTGCATTAGACCTGTAGTATTAATATGCCTTCATTTCCCCGAGAATTGCTTGGTTGGCTCCATTCTCCCGCTTTATACCAGCTTGTCTAACACCCTGTCTCGTCCTCGAGGTTTCTAAGGAAACGACTGTCAACATAAAGCCGCCTTGCTTCCCAAGAATCATTCTCACAAACGAAGCCCATCGTCATCCTTAACGGGTCTAGGAGTCCCCCTGCCGCAGTTGCTGCTGCTGCTGCTGCTCAGTCAGATAGAACCACGACGCCAGCTAGACTTAGGAACTATGAACATGTCCCTCTCCCTGCCTCCTGGGGCTTTTATCGCCACACCAGCTAGGAATCCCGCTGGCAACTCCAATCACGGGTCGCGCATTTCCACCACTGTACTGTCTGCTCTGCATCTCGCTAGCTATTACCAGCGACATCTTAGTAGAGTACTACTGTCTCTCCTCTTCCGGGCCTCCCTGTTCGCCTCTGGCTTCTTATACCTCTGCCAATCAGCAACTGTGCAGGCATTTCAGGCCGCGAGAAACATAGTGTCCCGCTCTATCCGACTTTCCAAACAGGCGACGTGGAGGCTGTGGGATGGCACACACGGAAGACGACTGAGAAAGAAGATCGAGTTTGAGTTTTTCACTCTGATACTCGGCGGTGGCGGGAATAACTTGTGTCTGGTCATATTCTGGCCCGGCTGGGGTGTTTTAGCTATGGGCTGTCTGGTGTTTTCGGCATGGTATGCGATATGACCAACATCTCATGCCACACTGTAAGTCTCAAGCCGGCTGATATTTCGTAACCACCACCGTGCAGGCTAACAGATGGCAGGTCGTCTATCGCATTATTCTCTCGGCATCTACGAGAAAGCCGGGTTCGCCTCCCATTGGTCGTTTCAGCGTCCCTGGTGTGAACTTCAGGAGTAGAAGAAAGTATTGCCGCCAGGGTCACGCCTGACCTCGTTCTGATAGTCCTTCTCTGGATCGAAATCCTGCCACATGCTGGCGGGGTAGATGTGCTTGTTCCGTTCGTACCATCTGCGGTCAACGACTCTGGTCCACGTCGGGTCGTCGGATGCGCCCTCAAGCGAGTCGGCGGGACCCTGCGTGATGGCGGTGGAGAGTGCGGTAGCCGTAGGAGGCGCCGGTGCTTGGCCACCGTCAGTGATGGGTTGCTCAGGCGGCGGTCCGGCTGCTTCGGCGTCGTAATTGAAGAGAACGGCGCCGTTGGGCCCCAATGTCTTGTTCATGATGAAGAATAGGAAATCGTAGTGCTGTATGTAGCTCTCGTCAGTCGGCTGTCTATCCCTCGGCCATTTCCTTACTGTCTTTGTTACTGTGGTGGGTAGGAACTAGAAGGAATAGAAATAGGGATAGAATAGAAACAGGGCAAATAGAGATAGAAACCCACATGAGGAATGACGACGTTCCCTCGCACCATCATCAGATCGTCGACGCCGACGCGGGCCCACTCGCGCCGTGCGTTGGCCTTCTCGCCAACACCGAGGTCGGCGCCGACCTTGCGGCTCTTGTCGAGGAACTGCCACACGAAATCGCCCTTCTTGACGCGCACGGTGCCGCCGGGGATGTTGGCGCCGTCGTAGAACACAAAGGGGATGGCGATCTCGGTGGCCTTGACGCGCTCCTGGCGCGCGAGGAACTGGCGTCGGAGGGCCTCTCTCTCGGCAGCCTCGCGGCGCAACGCCGACTTGGTGACGGGCCGTGGGACGACCGAGACGGATGAATTGACCTTGAATTTACTCTTGCTCTTGCCATTGACATTACCTGTACCCATTCTCTTATCACTATCACTATTCCTGTCTCCATCTCCAGCGTCATCATCCCCGCCTTCCTCGTCCCCGTCCTCGTCAGCGGCGAAAGAGAGCTTGGCCCCGCCCACCTTCCTCCTCTTCTTGTTCTTCTTGTTCTTCTGAGCAGGGCCCGCCGAGTCGCTCGCGTTGTCGGGGGTGCTGGCCAGAGAGCGGTCGGGGGTGGGTGTCGATATGGCGGCCTCGCGGGCTTCGCGCTCCTGCTGTTCGAGGACCTCGGCGCGACGCTTGCGGAAGTCGGAGAGCGCGACGAGGCCGACGGTATTGTTGGAAATGCGCTGCTGGGTTGTCTTGTTCTGCGACGTGAAGCGCGAGTCCGACGTCATGGTCATGGTCATGACGCGGATGGACCAATGAGTTGGGAGGGAGTTGGATGAATGCATCGGTGGATGCATTCATGCAAGAGGGAATGCAGTTGGCTATGTGGCTGGAGCGTGGCTTGACCTGGTTGGTTGAGCAGCGTGTGGCGTCCCTCATCCTTAGCCCCATTACTAACAGAACTCAAGTACGGAATACGTCTTAACTATTGATATATTATGACTCATGTGAATAAACCGATCCTTGTTTGAACATCGCAGCCCCAATTAACTATGTACCAACTGCGTAGATATTTTTATGGTTGTATTTCTGTCTTTTAGGACAGTTAAGAATGGGTTAATCTATCCATTTGCTCTATGACACATACATAACTTTAACAAACCAGCTACTTTATATAGTTGTCTATTTCAAGTAATTAGTAAATTAAAACATCACAGGTTTATAGTCGGCATCCTGTATATGTGAAATAAGGGAAATAAGTTAAAAAAGAGAGCCAATCATAACTTGTAATCATGCTGTTCCGTCGATCGCCTCACTATCCTTATGCTAATTACTAAATGACGTGGACCAGGGCGATGCAGATGCGCTGTTCGAGGGGATTATTACCGAAACCAACTTCTGCATCGAAAACCATCCACCTTAGACCCGAGATACAATGGGCGGTTGCAAGCACGAAGAACATAGTTCGTACAACTTGCTAGATGCTACCGTCTTGCATGGTTGGTAGTCGGATTCATTGGGAGTTCATGTTGTATTAATTAGTCAGCTCACTGCCGGACCTCTCGATGCGAGGTAAATAAAATCTATCTCGAGATAAATTTTCGCTACTCTCAGGCTCCTAGCTTCCGTTTTCAAAAGGCTTCGCGCCACGTCTCGTGTACATCTACACCAAGAATCGCCCTGCGAAACGCCGCGTTCCCTAAGTAAGCAGGGTGCCTCACGGGCCATGGCCTCACGGGCCACCATCTCCCATACAAATCAGCCAAATTCAACACTTCGTATTAAATCGAATAAAAATCGTAAAAATAAGGGACCACCGGCATACGAAGCCAAAAGGTCTAAATATTTACATATATTTATTTTAATTTTTCTGGCCGCGTGGTCCCTTAAAATTTTAATTTTGTAGCTAGTATAACGTAGTGTAAGTCGCTAACAAATCTGCTAGCACTGTACGCTAGGTTTAGAAACTCTACATTTTAAAGTATTTTTAAAAACGGAACAAAAGTGGAGACATATTTATTTCTATTTTTATTAAAATAATATAGATTAAATAGTATTTTAATTCGAAAAGCGTTTATTTTTACGATTTTTATTAGGCTTGTTAATCGCAAGGTTGTGTAATTTTAAGGTAGTTTAAAAGACGTAATTTTGTATAGAGAATCCGTACAGTGGATCTACTGTATTAAGCCCCATACAAAACTACGTCTTTTAAACCACCTAGAAATTACACAACCTTTGGATTAACAAGCTTAATAAAAATCATAAAAATAAACGCTCTTCGAATTAAAATACTATTTGATCTATATTATTTTAATAAAAATAGAAATAAATATGTCTCCACTTTTGTTCCGTTTTTAAAAATACTTCAAAACATAGAGTTTTTCAACCCCGCGCACAGTGCTAGCAGATTTGTTAGCGATTTACGTACAGATCTGCTAGTGCACCACTTTACACCAACAACTATGTTAAATCTACAAAGGACTACGTAACCTAAAAAAATTAAAATAAATATATGTAAATATTTAGACTTTTTGGCTTCGCATGCCACCGGTCCTGTATTTTTACGATTTTTCTCCGATTTTATACGAAGTGTTGAATTTGGCTGATTTGTATGGGAGATGGTGGCCCGTGAGGCCATGGCCCGTGAGGCACCCTGCTTACTTATATATATACACAGGCCATGGACCCGTGCCCGGTACCCCCGGTCCCCGGGGGTTAATCCGTAGCGTTCCGTGACAACAAGCTACTAGACATGCTGTATATTTCAGTATTAATCACGTTAGATGATTGATACCTATATAGTATTCATTACGCCGTGATTTGATCTTCGATGTCAATCCCGGGTATACTATTAACCGTGGTATATTGTGGCTCGCGTCCTGCGTCTGGAGATACGGATTATTCTCTGACGGCTGCTGGGGCAAAAGTTACATATAGACTGAATGGGAAGTAGGCTCTGTTCAGTGCCTTAAAAGTAACTTATATTAACACAACACTGCTATCTTCAGCCTCATTATATATCTCATCATTTACCTCCTAAATATATCCATTGGACATTCTGCATCATATTATGATAAGCCTACAAATACGTGAAATACCCGACGAAATTAACACCTGGTGGCGAAGAACTAGTGCTCTAAACGATTGCCGATGAGTCCTGTTGCTCATGGTTATTGTTGCGATTGGAGATGTGTTTATGAAGACCGAAGATAGGATGGCCAATGAATGCCCAAATTCCTATGTCATTTAAATTAGCCAAGATCAAGGTAAAGGGAATATACGCGCTATTAGCATGCGCTTACCAGAGAGCGGTTTAAAAAAGAGCCCGCCAAATCCATGAAGAATGCCTATACCAAGCCCCTTCAGACCTGCCCCCCTAGCGCCCTTGTACGGCAACGTGACAACACCGGTGATACCATCGTAGAAACCATAGAATAAACTCTTGATTAGAGACAAGTTAACGGCGGTCGTGATATTAATTCTAGCTGAAGTATACAGTACGAACCTTTCCACCTGCAGCGCAGCCGCTCCTGAACCCTGTGATTTCAGGCCATTCCCGAGTCGTTTTGTCGCCGTATAAGATCGGGATATGCCAGTAGAACTTAGACATGCCTTGCCCAGCAGCAGCGGATAAGCCGACCATGCCAGCGAAGAGCGAGCCAAGAGTGCTGAAGAAGATCAAGATCGGATTGCAGAATGAACGGCGCTGTTTACGTTCCCCATCATATGGCTGAGGTGTTTGAGCGGTGATGGGTGCACTTCCGTCAGCCTCTAATTTCTCCTTTAGGGGTGTACTGTTCTCCTCTTGGTGTCCCGGTTGGGAGGCCATAACCTCGGGCGGGGGTTGCTCGTCAATTGTTGGAGGCATTGTGGTCTCGCTACAGCGTGATTGAAATAGATTCTTTGCTCAAGTGTCAACATAGAAATTTACGATATACAAAGCGTAATCAGGATGAGAAGCTGCTTTGGGTACCCTCAGCTGCAGGAATTAAATGTGATGTTTGGTATCGGTATCGTTCTCGGGTTCGTTTGGTCGGTTACAGGGGGAGGTGAATTCCAAATCTTACCTTGGCGCAGGATCTTGTATTGGCTGGGGATACGCCACATCTATGAGATGATCACTATCGCTTACTAGGTATCTCGTATGACTTGCGCAGGCTTTGCAAACTATTTACAAAAGAATAAAAGCCGTACTCATACGTGAGGGGTAATCACTATGCGATCCCCAGAAGATCGTCGTTACATGAGCGAGCATAGATCCAACAGGCTCGGGGTTTGATATAGAAAAAGTGACCGGGTTTTGAAGCATAAACATTTGTGGTAAACGTGTAGACAACACGATATTACCTTGACTATCTACCGGCATTTGACCGTATTGGGATAGCACGCATCCTTGGAGAAAGTGTCTTTGCTACAACACAAAACCCCACCTATCACTCCTGAGCGTAGATAATCGGCGCCCTACTATACTAGTATATGATTGAGATTGGTTTTATCGTTTCCTCTACGTCCCTTGCCTCCCCCACAAAAGAAAAAAACACCCCAGAGTTGATATAATCCTACATTATAACAAGGGCTTGTGAACAAGGCCTTGGAGGGAAATTTTGTATTGTAAAGCGGCTTTCTATGCCGCCAAGGGGGCCATGAAGGTCTAAGCCCCCCTTTAAGCTTGGCGGGCGAGCTATGGCCTTTTTGTGTGAATAGCCTCGCCCAAATCGCTGACTCCGCCGATCTCATAGCTATCTGTCTTAGGAAATCAAGTAGTTCGTGGGACCGTTCAGGATCGCCGGCCTGCCGCTCAGATGGATTACCCACATGGTATCGGGGTCCAAGCCCCGATACCCGTGCATGTAATATACGTCGTCACATATATGCTAGGCTTGTTTGTCCCGCGCAGCCCAACCACGAGACTACTATATATATATATATAAATCTCTCGCACTTGGGAGGCGCTTTATGTAGTAGTATAAATCTAATGAGAGCTTAAACCCGTTTTCTTCTTAAATTAAACAATAATGATAGGAGATACCCCTAGTTATATAGTCTGTCGTGGCCCTTTGGTACTGTCACGAACCAGGGTCCAGTATAGGGTAGGCAATAGACTCTTATTGTTGCACGGGGGGTCTCAAGGCTACGTGAGGCTAACCTAGATACATATACAGGAGTCTCTTTGTCTCTATGCCTTGTGACAGGTACTTTAATAATTATATATTTGCTCTAATTCTGCGTGTTTCATAGTCAGTCGCTGTTGGATATTGTCACACGGACCAAGCCAGGTGCCTACGCCTGCCAGCCTCCCGTCCAGACATACAGCCTTCCGGCAAGACACGCAGCCTCAAGGAGCCGCAACCATTGGTCGGCGAGTATCACGGGACTTGTAAGAGTCATAGAAGCCTCGTATCGCGGATTGGATTTGAGACAGCTAAAGGAGGGGTAATAGATAGATGCTTAAGGCGCCAGCCTTCCGGCTGTTTATAAATACGAAGCGTAAGTCGAGGTTACATCGAGGTTTGGATTTGGAAGGCATGGACCCTTTAGACCCAAAGAGAATTATTAGTTGAATAGAACACTGTTCCAAGCCCTTATTACATAAGCCCTTGTCACA